>CM052897.1:96426793-96502113 GCA_028534135.1 Potos flavus
CCCCCACCTCCCAGATAACTCTTCGAGAAGTGATTTCATTTCCTTCAGCTGTATATCCAGAAGTGAGGTTGTTGGATTGTACAGTAGTTCCACTTCTAATTTTTTAAGGGAACTCCATACTATTTCCCATAGTGGCTATACCAAATTACATTCTGGGAAGACTTCTTAAAAGCAGGAATAGTTGGAGAAAACCCTTTTTGCATCCCTTCTTTCTGATGCTTGGAACTCAGATGTGATGGCTGGAGCTCCAACTGTCATCCTAGAATCTTAAAAACGAAGCCACGCTCTAAAAATATTAGAGAAGAAAAGCTGGTGCCTGACTCACTTAGGATACCAAGGAGTTGCTACACCTGCCCTGGACTGACTCATTCGCATGCTTTTTCTGAGAGAGCAAGGCCTGTTTGGTCAAGTCAGCATTGTTTCAAGCTCTCCCATAGGCAGCCAAGCCTAATGCTAACTGACGAGAGTTCCTCTACTACATAGTCAGTGTATGATTAAAACAAAGTAATTTATTAATACACCTGACATATAGCAGGCTCTCAGTAAGGGTTAGGCCCTTTTTTATATAGTAATGTATTCTAGAATACTAGAAAGTATTTTAAAAGATAATTTAGAATTTCTATGCCAGTTAAAACAAAACCTTAATTTTCTTTAGAAGCATGTATCTGAAAGGGGGCATCTGGGTTTTATTTCCCCACACTGGAGATTGTGGGCTGGAATTGCAAGCTACATGGTCATTCATTTGCAGTTCCAGAATTGCTTCCTTGAGCAAGCAAATTTGCCTCACATGAGAGTTGCCCAAAATTTTTTTTAAGATTTATTTATTTATTTTAGAGGGGTGGGGGCAGAGGGAGAGAGAGAGAGAGAGAATCTCTAACAGACTCTCCACTGAGAGAGGAGCCTGATGTGGGGTTTGATCCCACGACTCTGAGATCATGACTAGAGCCGAAATCAAGAGTTGGACACTTAACTAACTTAGCCAACCAGGTGCCCCAGGAAATGTTGTATTACATAAGCATGGGAACACTACAGCTCTGTTTCTCAAAGATTAATGCACTTACCAATCACATGGAGAACTTGTTAACATGAAGGCCCTGATTCAATAGGTGTGGAGTGAGACCAGAGATTTTCATTGTTTATCAAGCTCCCTGATTACCTCCGTGCTGCTGGTCCCCAAAGTACACTGTGAGTAGCAAGGTTGATAGCTCAGAACATTTCACAGTGAACACTGATCTGTTTTCTTTCTCCATATCAGGCTTTCTCAAAATGGAAAAGTTTTTTAATATAATAAGAACTGGAATAACAAGAGAGGAACCATCTCAACTGGCAATGCAATTAAGTGTTTATAGCTGCACAGCAGGTCCATGTCCTCACAATTGGAATTATCTCTTTGATGCCCAGAAATGTGTGTAAAGCAAAAGTCATCATCATCCCCTATAGAAGCAGAACCCAAACCAAAATCAGTCAGCAGTTTTGCATTTTTCATTGAGCATGACTAATGAATGGTTGTTTTTCTTCTCTTTTCTTTTCTTTTTTCTTTTTTTTCTTTCTTTTCTTTCTTTTCTCTGATAAATCATTTTGTTTTTGTTTTAATCAAACTTCTTTATCTTAATCCTTGTTCCCTTTAAGAAAACACATTTATTTGAAAAGCTTCATCCTTTAGTTAGGTAAATTGTTAGATGGGGAGAAGAATCAGGGGTATGGGTGAAGAGCAATTCCTTCCTGTATAAAGTCAGATCTGCCATTTTCAGGCTTATCCAAGCAAAACCTGCAGGTCAGTGATATGTGGGGAACAGAAAAGATACTGGAAATCTTCAAACCAGAGATATTAATAGCCTCAAGTCTTGGGTGAGGACTCTTCATACAGGCCTCGCTAAATAGGACAGGTGGGGTCCCTTCCTCAAAGGAGATCAGTTCAATGAAGAGTAAGGCAAGTCAGCCAGTTTGTACTAGTGGAGAAAAATCCCCAAAGTAAGACTCTAAATAGTAAAGCTAAGCCATACATGGGATCCCCTATCCTCTAGCAGCATAGGTTTGAGCAACCCTGGATGGGTATGGGAAAAGATGTTGGAAGAGGTATTGCTGGGGAGCAGGTGGCATATTGTTGGTGGACATCTCTCATGAGACGTTGAGAGAAGCCATGCATAGGCTATGTGCTCCAGAAAGCAGAGCACATTCTTCTTTCAGTCTGCTCAGTCTAATCACTCTGTTCTCCAGCACTGCATCCTCCCTCTAACTTGTCTAGGGGACTGTTCTGAGTGAGTGGTACCAAGTTTTCACACTCACAGTCATTACCTAGAACCTTGCTACTCAAACCGTTGTCCGTGGACCAGCAGCATCAGCATAATCTGGGGCTGTTTATGAATGTGGGTTTTCAGGCCCCATCCCAGGCCTCCTGAATCAAAATGTGAAATTTAGCAGGATACACATTAATGTTTGAAAAAAGCTGACCTAGAAAGTAGATAGATTGTTCTAACTGAAGATGCCCTTCCTTGGCCAAGTTAGGAGAAATGATCCTGTGGCCTGGCTAGGAAGCAGATAGGGGTCCTTGGTAAATTCTTTCCTAAGATAGAAGGACCTCTCAAGGAAATACAAAGCTCTGGATCAACAGTGACTATATGAATTCATTCTCATGCTCCAACTTGTGAATTTGGAGTGCCTGAATTTTTTACTTTGATATAATGAGATAAATATATGGTGTTGGATTCTCTTACTCGATCTTCACTAGACCATTCCAGAAATAGTCATCCATAAGCCTAAGGGGAGTTGAGATGAAAACTTTTGGAACATGAAATTTTGGTCCAAATGGGATTTTTGCTGGTGTTACTAATTAAGATTCTCTTCGAAACTAGGCCAACCCCATGCTATCCAGTTGGCAGTATGTTTAGAATCCCTCTGTAAACACGCAGTAGCTTGTACAAATAGGGAGGCTTTACTTTCCCATCATAAAGAAGGTCTGAAATAAATCCCAGACAACTCTAGAAGTTTGTCTTTGCCATAAAAATAGTGGAATTCATTGAGAGCTGCCTCACTGCACCCAGACAGGATACAGGCTGGCCAGTTAATTGGCCATGGGAACCAGCTGGTGGTGGGTTTCACTCTATTCAAACTGCAGAAGGGAGTCCAATCTTAGCTTTGCTTACCAGAGCGTTAAAAGCTTTACATTTGGGTGATGCTCATATCCATATAGAGTAAACGAGACTGCCTGATTTTCATAAGTGACCCTGTACAACTCCTCTGTAGTTGTTCTTTATGAAGGAAATCCTCGAAAGCTTTGCATGACTGTGGCATCTGGTATCACCGTGCTTCTCTTTGAGTTAGAATCAAGATCGTCAACTTCTGACTTCTGTATTATTGCTTCTGTGTTGTCACCATAGCGCACAGGAGGAGGTGATCACTGGTGGCCAACAGAGCCTAAAAACCTAAGTAGCTGGATGGAATTGCTGGAGAGCCAGAAGTGAGCCAACTACATTAGCCCAGGGCTTAGACTATAGTATGAGCAAATAGCCATTTGTTGAATGAACGACTGAATGATTGATTCCCTGTAAGACAGAGATTTGGTTTGTCACATTCATCTCTAGATACACAGAAGCAAGGCCAGTGCCTGGTAAGTACCAGATTCTTGATTCATACTTGTTGAATATATGAATTGGACTATTCACCCTCTGGGAGGTAACTGCTGAAAGTGAATCCACTTTGCACCACTTAACCTTTTGCACTTCTTCCCATTTCACATTGTCTACAAAGTCCCGATACTTCTTTTCCCTATTTACTTCATGGGATCCTCTAAAACCTGAGCAGATCCAAGAACTGCTTTCTTAAGGGAAATTGCTTATCTATCAAATCAGGTAAAAGATAGGGGCTGAAATCCGATTGTATCCAGTTTACAGACTTCAACTATTGGGATTTTCCTTTCGAAATTTGCTGAGAGCTAATGTAAGTCTATCTCATAAAACCACAAACAATTTAACCTAGTTAGTTAGCACTGCTCAGGTGTTGTACAAAGACCTGATGCATTAAGCCTTTAGAATTGCTCGGATAAAGAAGTCATATGAGAGTAAGTCCTCAGAATGTGTCCCGTCACGTTTACTCTGAAGCCAAGCAGTGACTGGGGCTGATGGCGGGAGTTAGAGGAAAGGTACAGAGTGAATCTAGAATGGGCAGTGGGGACGAGTGTGTCTCTTCCTATTGCACACAGGTTGGGAAGCAGACAGATCTCAGGTTCCCACCCAGTGCTGTAGTGTGATTCCATTAGCAGGGAAGGGAAGAGCTACACCCTCAGTCCCTTTCCCAGGGAAGGGAAAGGAAAGGGACTGTATCCCAGGGACACAGTGTCCCAGGGAAGGAAAAGGACTGGGAAGGAAAGGGACTGATAGGTTGGGTAGCAACGATGAGTCTTGACACTGAAGTGACTTTACTCAATTCAGAGGTTCTGATGGGAGAAAGGATTCCTTTATAACCCTTGGGACACCAAGAATCCCTCTATGTTTTTTCTCTAGGTCTTTCCTACCAAGGGAGTGGGGCTTGTCCAAAAGAGTGAAAGGTGTCTGAGAGGGAGGGCAATCTGGCCTCAAACCAGGGGCAAGAAGAGAAAGTACTAAAGACATTCCTAGCCATGTGGTATTGAGCAAGAGCCTCAGCCTCATTGAGCCTCAAGCACACAGGTCATTTTCACGTAGGAGGTAATTATATTTCCTTTAATATATGCCTTGTTGTGTTGTGCAGAGTTGGGATAACAGCCTCTGGCATACAGTAAAGGTTATTGCCATTTATTAAACACCTGCTATTTGCTGACCTAAACTTTGAGAATTAACCATGTAGATTACAAAAGAAGTTATCATTCTTATGTGCTAATCCGGGTACCATATCAATAAGAAGATATAGTCATCACTTTTCTTCATTGACCCAAAAGGTCTTTTGAACCCTTTATTTATGTTACAATAATAGGCACACATAATCATAGGCCAGTTCTTTGGTTCAGTATCAATGTCTCACTCAGCTAGGATCAGTGGCTAAACTTGAATGATTCTGTGTGTGTGTGTGCTTGTGTATATTTGTGTGTGCATGTGTATGTTTTGAAAAATTCCTTAGATAATTCTGTTATGCTTGTTGGCTTACAATTACTATTCAGAAAACCCCAGTGCTGTATTAATTGATGTGAAAATCTTTGTAGAACTTATTTTTCCTACCATATTCTTTAAAAACATTTTTTTAAAGAACCTCAAACAGAGAAAAGTTGCAAATGCTGAATTTTTTTTCCTGGAACTATTTGAGATCAGGTTGCCAACTTAATACTCTATCTTAATACTCAATCATTTCTAAATATTTTAGTGTGTGTTTCCTACAAAGAAGGACATTCTTTTGTATGACCACAACATAATCATCAAAATTAGCATATTAACAATAATACATTTCTACAATTTAATCCTCTGACCACATTCCAGTTTCATCAATTGTCCCCATAATGGCCTGCGTAGCAAGAGGATCCAGCCCCAAATCACATACTGCATTTAGTTGTCATGCCACATTAATCTCTCAGTCTCAAATAGTTTCTCAGTCTTTGCTTGGCATTCAGGATCTTGACATTTTTGAAGATGACAGCCTCGTATAATGTAGAATGCCCCTCAATTTGGGTTTGTCTGATATGTCCTCAGAATTAGATTTTGGTCATGCATTTTCAGCAGAAATATCAGAGGTGATGCTGTTTTCTTCTCAGTGTGTCCTATCAGGAGGTACACAATGTCCATTTGTCCCATTAATGATACAATTCACTTAGATACATGATTATGGTGTCTGCCAGTCTTCTCCACACCAGACTTGTTCCTTTGCTCTTTGTAATTAATAAGCATTGTGAAGGGAGCAATTTGAAACTATGTAAATATCTCATTATTCTATAAACTTTCAGTTTATGCCTATTTGTATCAATATGGACTCATGTTTTTCTCTGCTATTTATTGGGATATGATCCATTACTAACATTATTTATTTTGATTTTCTAATTATCCTGGATTTGGCCAGGAGATGTCCCTTCAAACTAATTTCTGTTATGCTTTGATGTGGCCCCAATCATAATTTGAACACATCCTTCTTTTCTACCATATTTAGATATTCCTGACTCATTATTACTTTTCCTTCCCTGGCCGTGGAATCATCTGTTTCTCCAAGAAGCTCTGGTTCCTTTTAGTGGAGAAGGATATTTAGAAGCCAACATCTGGGTTCTAAGTGTACTCATTGCTCCTGGAATATCTCTTTCTTAGTGGAGAGATAGAATATGTATATCTGTAGGAAATGTATGTATGTACACACACATATATGTATATAAAAATAGATATATATGTATGGACACTTTTACCTCTATAACTACATCTATGTCTTTACATGTATTTATCTATCCATATATTTTGAGAACCCCAAGGAATAATATCAATACCTCCAATTTCAAACCAATACTGTGGGATTCATTCTAATTTCCTCTCTTTCCTTATTTGTAACTGCCTTCTCAGGCAGTAAAAAGCCTAAATCTTATTGTCCTTAGCACATTTGCTTACTTGATCAATCTCTTTGAATGTATTCAGTCCCCACTGATGCCATCCCCACATGGATACCTCTTACCCCACTAGAGCTCTAATTCCTTAACCTGGACCATTGTTTCTCCCCCTCCATCCCCCCATATGGATGACCTCCTTGCCCTTCTTGAGCTCTGACATCCCTTGCAGGTGACTCTTGTATACAAATATGCTCCTTGTCCTTTTTGGCTTCCTCCGCCACACTGGGCCACTGTGGTTTCTTCTTTCCATCTTTTGCTCTGCCTCATCTATTAGCTCTAGGGCTGGAGAGTTCAGGAAAAGGAAGGAATAGGAAGAACCATACCAGCCTTTTATGATTTGGAATACAAATCTTTCCTTAGTTTGAAAGATTGTCCCGATTAGTTCGAATAAGCCCCAACTGTTAGCTGGCTTCCCATTCCTAGGATGAGGCAGAAACCCCAGAGTAACACTAGGATGCTCTTGCTTTGGTACTAGTGGATGAGCACCCTCTCCATTTTTTTCTGAGTTGACCATCAGGGGCAACAATTTCCCTCCCCAGCTTCACATCATTTATCGGTTGCGTTGTTACTGCTTGTTACTGTTCTCTGGCCTTTGCTTACACTTCCCAAATCCAACAAACAAATAAAACTTTCACAACCTTCAATGCCTCTTGCTGATGCAGTGGGGAAGGATTATAACACTACAGTTTTTGATGAGAAAAACAAAGCAAGAACAAAAGTCTAAGTGTTACCTAAAAGACTACAAATTCATTCCCCCTCATTTTCACCTCTTGGTGTTTTCTAAGTCTTACTACAACCATCCCAACCTTGAGGGATCTTTCAGCCCCTATTGCTACTTAAAAGCTTTACCTCCTTTTCAGGTCGTTTATATAATCATCTAGGCTTGCCCTACATTACATATTAAATTAGAGTGAGGATGGCATCTTCCAAAAGTCGCTTTCCCAGGGGTGCTTCCCTGCTTACCAGTCTGTTTCATGGCAATATTACTCATCCATGTCAGAACAGGGTTTCCACTTAAAAGTACAGTCATGGCTACTTGTGTTCATAAGTGTGAAATCAAAGTAGATGTTTGGTAAAAGCTTCCTGAAATAATAGGAACTTTTGACTGTTGTTTTTGCATAATTCCTTTCAAAAGCATTACTGGTGTATGGTAAGTGTTGATGTAGGCACTGCCACTTGAAGTAGGAGGAAGGGTATTTACAAAATCCTCTTAGTTGTTCACGTTAGCTTCCTGGATTTTTTTTTCTTTGAAGCAAATCTTAATGGAACAAATGATATGACAAAATACTCTGAAAGCATCGAAACACAAGATCCACCTACACACGCCTCCAGATCTCATCTCAACAAGGCTGAATGCTTGTTTTCGGCGGGTGGCTCCAGGGCTGACTCACTACTCCATGCTCTGAGCTCAGGGTTTCAGTGCTCATTCCCCACGCACTCTTTTCTCACTCCTTGCTGCAATCAGACAAGGCAAAGCAAGAGCCTTCTCAACTGTCCTGAGCCCCTGGAACCTCTCTCAGATGAGCCTGGCTTTTGAATGATGCCTGGAGGGAAGAATTTCCCAGCACTAGATTTACATTATTTCCTGCTGTGCTTCAGATATCATTTTTAAAATTCCATTCACACTATGAGAGGAAAGAGTTTCAAGAAAATAAAGGGGGTGAAAATCTATCTCCTCTGCACATCTGTAATTCCCACTCTGCCCCACTGTCAACGAATCAAAAAATCAGGCCAGCAGATGTTAGCTACAACGACCTTCTCCAGAGGTGTCAAAGATGATTTTTTTTAAAAAAATGGTAGGAAGGGGATCTGGCTCCTTCAAATTGCTTCATTCTTTTTTCTCTCTAGACAGGGAAGTTGCTTCTCAGTTGAATAAATGTGTTGGTGTTGGGTATGTGGTCTTAGGCGGCTGCTTGTCAAGAAGTGAAATCTGGGTGGCAAGACAGCATGGCTGATAGTGTGAAGAAGGTGACAGGAATGCAGGGTTCACCTCAGAAGGAGGGGCAGACTTACCCAAATCCTTCCTTGAGCTGAGGAAATTTAAGACATCAGGAACATCAGCACTCAAAGTTCCTTAGGGAAGCTGGGTCCTTAACGTCATAATTTTCACAAAGCTAAGCTGATAGAATCTGTAGATAGCAAAGTACTTAAATTAAATCCAGCTCAGTCAAGTGTGTCTAGAGAATCACTTGAAGAGATGCTTAGAGAAGTGATCAATATGGTCTGATCATGATTCTTAACAGGGCCGATTTTTGGATAGGTGTGGAGAGCAAACTCCTACTTTCGAAAATAGACAGCTCATGATGAAGTGCTCCTTCTTTGTGGGTAAACCTGCTCCCTGTTGGTGGACAGGGTCAGTGGGCCAAGCTGCTCTAGTGGGCTGGTCCAGAAGGAAAGATTTGTCCTTGGCCATGTGACATGCCCACATTGCTAGACTGACAGAAAGGTCTGGGGATATTTTCTTATTGCTATTTTTGCCTATCTACTTGATGCACCTCCCAAAACCTTATCATTCATGATTGGGATGGAAAAATAATATGATGGGGGAACATATGAAAAATCAATTTAATGTTCCCTCTATAGCTTAAGAAAAAAACACAAGAACCCACCAGACAGTTGGCAGTCATCTACCATCATGATTGGGGGCTTTTAACTATTTCTCGCACTGGCCAGCTTTTAATGACCTACATTTCTATCATTAGGCAATTTTTTTTTATCGTTAAGATATATTAAAGGTGTTAAGATACAACCTGGATCTTTTCTAATACTGTAAAGCCAGCTGAGGCAGACCCCCCAAAAATGACACAAGAGGCAGGTACTCTTTGGTCTGGGGAAAGGAAGGTAGGGCCCATAACTGGGTCACAGGAGGCCAACTTTCCAAGGCAGGTGTTCTGAAGTATCATTGTCTTCTAAGTAGTTGGCTTCCTGCTTGCTCTCATGCTCCTGGGAACTTCACATAGAACCCCCTTCTGAGGTCACATTGTGGAACAGACAGGCCAAAGTTTCCTGGAGTTTTCCTGCTTCCCTGTCTTCTGTCCCATCTATCTCTGAGTGCTTCTTGGCTTGGAGTATGCATGTCTATTAGTAAAAGATAGAATATATCATGAGAGTGCTCAGAATCGTACACGAACTTGAGGTTTCTAAACCTGAGCAGAAAATGAGAGCCAAATAGAGAGGCATGAAAGCTCCTTTGGAAGGGGAAAGCATTACCATGGCCATCTTAGACCTACCACGCTTGATGCCTTTCTCCAACATGTATGACAGGACTCAATAATCACATGTGACTCTATGCTCAGGCCCAATTCCCACAGGAAAGTCTATTGTGGATCGAAGAGTAGGAGTTTGGTAACATTTTGTCCTTGGAAGTTTGTGTAAAGGGAAAAAAACATGTAAAGTCTTCTTTAGCTTTGACTTCTGTGATTCTATGGAAACAAGGCAACAATGCTGAGAATCCAATGAAAGACAGAACAGCTGACGGCGAAGATTTGAGGTGGAGGAGGGAGGGAGAGCAGGAGGAGGCATAATAGAATTTATTTGGAATTGTACTTGGCTCTTCACTTTTGTCTCAGATCTGAAGGAGGAAATTTTTTCAATGGGCTGTTGATTTGGATCTGAGAGGGAGAGTTAGTGGTTGTGTTTAGAGAACAGCTTTGGACAAGACAGGGAAAGGGTATCTGGATGCCCTATTGTCTGGGCATTTTCAACCTTGTCTTGTTAATAACACTTTGGCACTTCTCTGCCTGGTTAAGAACAATGGAACAGTAAGACAACATTTCATTTGAATTGTGCTCTCTGTTTATTGTAATAGTGTGATGGGAAAACCTCAAAGGCTCAGAAATTCAGCTCTGGGATTGTCTGCATGCTTGAGACTGGGGTAGAGATGCCCAGTGCTTACCCCACCTCCATCTGTGACCCTGACTGTAGAGTTGAGATATACATTGAATTGGTGGCAGATAGCCAGACTGCTCTCAGAGTTCAGAGTGAGTATGTAGATATTTACGCATACACAGACATGCCTGGAGAAGCTGTTTGTCCTTGTGTCTCCCTGGCAAAATGGGGATACAGGTCAGCAGCCCTGGGCCACGGTCACTGCTTCCCCCGCAGTTCCTTGTGACAGCAACGTTCAAAGTGGAAGTCCTGCAAGGACCTGACTTGAAGGGCCCGGGAAGCCATCCTTCACTCTGTGATCACACTAAGTGGTGCAGTCGGGGAGACAGATTGAAGATAAGGAGGGCTGGTGAGAAAGCATAGTTATTGATCTGGGTGAATTTGAGACTCTCAGGAAGGTGACCAGATGCTCCATCCAACACCCTGTTTTGAACTTCAGAAGACCAATAGAAATGAGCCCGGTCTCCCTTCTATTCACCTGATTTCTTCCACAGCCATGTAGTTTGATGTTAAATTATCTGATTAAAAAATAATATGTGACAGGAAGCTGTGGAGAAAAGGGACCTTTATCTGGATTGAATATAAATGAGACAAATTGACAAGGATTTTACTTACGAATTTAGTATCATCTATGTGGAACCTGTTCTAGGAAAGACTTTTAAGATGTTTAGCAAGTATTGGCTCATCAGTGTCCTCATCAGAAAGCATCCCAGCACCTGGGGGGCTGCCACCTTCCATGCTGAACATGCCTGCTTAACAGCCTGAGTCCCTGCTAGGGGTCTAGTGTGTAAAAGCGATGACATTGATATAGGTCTGCATGTAAATAGCAGTGTGCTGACATCTGTGAACCAAATTGAACACTGAACACCTGTGGAAATGGCAGGACCCTTCTGACCAGCCAGTACAGTGTAATCAACACTCTTGTCTTTTTCCAACTAACCCAGCACAGCTTCTTCCCTGTTCAGAAGGAAGTAGCTGCCACCCAGAGAAGAGTCCTGCCCTGTCTGATGGAAGCTTCTCTTCTGTTGGTGGGGGTTGAGGAGTGGACTTCCCAACGTAGATCCCTGATTATGCCTCAGTGGCCTATTCCACATTGATTGGGCTCCAAGATCACTGCCCCTTTCGTTCCTACATTCCCAGGCATTTGTTCCAGAATGCTGCACTGTGCTAGCCTCTTGGTTTGGAAGGGCATTAGGCCCCTGCCTTGCTAGGATGAGTCATTTCCCTTGACCCTTAGGCCCTTGGCTGTGCTTCTGTCACCACCACAGACCCCCTTCCCTCTTATAAACTTCCTGTTGGCATCCTTGGCTTCTGTTCTGGCCTCAGACAATAGCCAGAGGCCCCTAGCCCGTGTCAGCCAGCTTCTCCGATTCCCAGAATTGGGAACCGAGGGCCTAGGATCTCCCCAGGAACTGGCAGGACCCCTCTGCAGAACTCTTCATCAAAGAGTTTCTGAGGATGCCTTCTTCCAGCCACACATGTCTCTTTAGGATTTTCCTCCTGCCAGTAGGTACCTGTTGGCTCTACAATTGTTTAAGAGCAGACAAATTTGTTCCTCCCCAAAGAGTAAAAATCAGCCCCACATTTACCTGTTGGCTATACCTAGAGAAAGGGAAGTAGCTGAGCCTCAGTTTAAGCACACTGCCCTTCTCAGTGGCCTGCATTGATCGTAAAGAATAAAGCAGAAATAAAAGCGTTTGCATTTGGAGTGCAGTAGGTATAAGCATGTCTACTGTCCCTAAATGTCACCCATGGCAGACTGCTTGTCATTGTCTAAGTGGGCCCCAGATGTTCCTGCTCCTTCCTTGCCCCTTACCATCTGTCACAGTCCTGCCCGATTCCAGGGTCCACGTAAATCACAGCACTCCTGAAGCCCTTCATCTGCCCATGAACTGATCACGGTCCCTCGCGCTGCCCCTTCTTCTGGCATTCCGCTCACTCTACACCGTAAACGTCATTTCTGTTCTTGTCTGGACACTCTAAAATAGAATTTCCTTGAGGAAGGGGCATTGTTTGGCTCATCCAAGTGCCTCTGTCCCCTGGCCTGGCCTGAATCGCCTTCCTGGGTCACGCAGCCAGTGCTGGGCAAAAGCCGTCCTCTGGCCCTTGGGGCAGAGGCCGAGGGCAGCCAGCAAAACGGACGGAAGGCAGCGTTCATAGTTGCTCCAAAGTAGTCCAAGGCAAGCTGAGACTCCTGAAATGGGGTCGTGTTCAGTGAGCCAGAGTGCCATTATCCAGGGACGCGGGAGGCAGTCCTCCTGGCGACAAGGTCTGTGTGAGCGAGGGCAAGTCACTTCCTGTTGTTAATAACAACACTCTGAACAGATACACAGGAGGGCCTTTACCGCCATAATCTGACTTCATCCGCACCAGAAACCTAGTCAGTAAGAAGTATTATGATTTCTGACTTTCAGATAAAAGAAAGGCTCTGAATTTATAGCTGGTTGCTGTGGAGCTAGGATTCCAATGTATGGGTCTGTTTCTAGTTTCTGTTTCTAGTACGTGGACTGTTTCTCACTGGTCCTTTGGGGGCCCTGTTGTTAAACAATCCTAAGGCTCCCACCCGCCCCGCCCAGTTCCGGGATCCCATGATGCCCTAAGTGCTGTGGTCACATGGTAGCAGGAAAAGGAAGTGGGCTCTGCGGTCAGGATGGGGACCCCTAGAGGAGAAGCTGCCATAGAGCTCCTGCCTCCTCCTGCGGCTGCTGGAGCCTGTCCGCCTTGACTGCCATCCTGGGTAGGGTCGACACCCTCCAGATAGCTCTCTATAGTCTATACCGATTCTTGACAGAATTTCTTAATGCAGAATTTTATGAAGATCCAGAAAGGGGGAGCTAATGAGAAATACTGAACCTCTGCTGTAAAATGAGAGCTGTGGTTTGCTGTTCGGCTGCCTTCAGCATTCTCACATAGAACAAACATCTGTGTGAATGATACATTAGTTTCTGGATGCCACTGAACAGAGTAACCACAGATTTAGTGACAACACCAATGAACTCTCTTACAGTTTTGGAGGTCAAAAATTGAAAATCAAGGTATGAGCGGGGTTGGTTCCTTCTTCCAGCTTCTAGAGGCTGCCGGTATTCCTTGGCCTGGGCTTGGGCCTGCCACCCTGTAACCTCTGCTACCATCATCACAGGGACCTTCTCTCTCTCTCAGTCTTCTTGTCTTTCTCTTAGAAGGACATTTGTGATCACATTTAGGCCACACCAACATAAGCCAGGATAAGCCTTTCATCTCAAGATCCTTGGTATTTAACATCTTCAAAGTCTCTTCAGTCGTGAAAAATAATATTCACAGATTCTGGGATATCTTTGGGGGCCAATTGTTCACACCACCACAATTGGATTCTGGTATTTATTTCTAAACTCCTCCTCACTAAGGAATCACGGAATGCCCCCAGTGGGATGGCTCAGGGCTGTATCTGTTCTCCCAGGGGCACTGTCTCTTTTAGGTTTTGTGTCTCATCTTAATTCTTGCTCCCTGGCCTCTTGTGGGGGTTCTTAGCCCCCCCTTCCCCTAGCCCAACTCCTCCGATGAGGTTCTCCTTTGAGGTGTTGCTTTCTTGGATCACACACATAATCAGAGTGCATTTAACCACAGTGACATTTATCATGGTATTGCTAATGAGACTTGGCTTTGCTCCAATAAACTCCACAAAATTCTAGCTGTCTGCTCAATGGAATACCCCACAATGGCTGCTGGATGTGGCATATAGCTTTTCCCTTGATTTTGAGGACTCTGGGCCTGTTGTCCCTGAGATCTCTCCAGGGCTGCAATTGACAGAGGCAAATGACAAGCCACTGCCTAGCATACTGTTGAACTGCCCCTCTCGCCATTCAGGGGAGGTTATACTTAGTCATATCATGCTAAGGATTTCGTGAGCTAATTGAGGACAGAGAATGTACTAGAGAAGAGTGGTTGGAGGAGAAAGGATTTCAGTGGTGAGTAGGTTTGGTGGTAAATGGAAGCTATGTGTTCTTGAGAATTCTCATGGCCTGTCTAGATCAGAGGTACCAATGTGCCCTCTGCAATCAGGCCCAATAGGATCCTGGACTATGTGCAGGATTTTATTTCTTAGGCCCTTAGGAACTTCATATACTCTGGAGTTCTTCTGTCAGTTGTTAGGTGGAGACTAAGTGATAAGCATACCCATGCTTTTAGTAGGTGGAGAATTTTATACGTTGGAATTTCTTGGGAAGAACATTAGAGCGAGGGCAGACAAATATCCTTCAAGTTGCTTCCATAGCTTGCAAGGGAAGCCTGGAAGGTATGGGGTTTGTAGTTTGGTGTGGTTGAAGGAGTGGTAGCCACATCCGGGTGGAAGGTGGGCAGCATATGATAGGACATGGGAGGTGGGACAGAACAGCATGAAAAATAGAAGGAGATTTGTTTTTCCCCAACTTTTTATTTTAAAAAAATTTTAAATCTACAAAATAGTTAGAAGATAATATAATTACCCTGGATTAACCCAATCACTATCATTTGGCCATATGTGCTTTCACTCACATACACATGAGTGTATATGCATATGTGTGTGTATATACGTATATATGTGTATATACACACAAATACATATATTTATACTTTTCTTTCCTGAACCATTTGAAAGTAAGTTGAAGATGTCATGGTATCTCAGCCCCAAATACATCTCCTAAGAATACAGATATCACTTACATAACCAGACTATTTTCACACCTAACTAATAATTCTATAATAACATAATATGAGCTACATAGAGCTCATGCTCATATTTCTTCAACTATTCAGAGATTTCTTTTATAGCATTTGTTTTTCAGTGCATAAGAGGGAAAGATTTTTTTTAAGATTTTATTTATTTACTTGACAGAGAGATAGAGAGAGAGCACAAGTAGGCAGTGGCAGGCAGAGAGAGAGAGGGAGAAGCAGGATCTCCACAGAGCAGGGAGCCCGACGTGGGGCTTGATCCCAGGACCCTGAGATCATGACCTGAGCCAAAGGCAGACGCTCAATGACTGAGCCACCTAGGAGCCCCGAGGGAAAGATTTTTAATGGATATATATATATTTTTGAGAGTAGAAAAATTAGAGGAAAGGGGGAGATGCCTAAAGAGGGTAGTTGGGAATGTTTCTGGTGTAAATTATTCTGTGAGACTCACACTCTGCCATTATCATGATATCTGTTGTAAAATATTTTTGTTGATTTTGGTATCAGACTGTTTCTTTGAATGCAAGTCCACATGAAGTCTATGTCTTGAGAGACCCCAGGATTTTTTCTTTTTTTTTTTTGTAGAGAGATTATATAGACTAGAATAGGAATAGCTATTCCTTTTTTAAAATCAATTAATTAACATATACCGTGTTATTAGTTTCAGAGATAGAATTTAGTGATTCATCAGTTGCATAGAACACCCAATGCTCGTTACTTCGAGTGCCCTCCTTAATGCCCATCACTCAGTTAGGCCCCCCCCACCCTCCTCTCCAGCAGCCCTCAGTTTGTTTGCTAGAGTTAAGAGTCTCTTATGGTTTGTCTCCCTTTCTGATTTTATCTTATTTTATTTTTCTTCCCTTCCCCTATGTTCATCTGTTTTGTTTCCACATATGAGTGAAATCATGTATTTGTCTTTCTCTTACTGATTTACTTTGCTTAGCGTAATACCCTTTAGGTCCATCCACGTAATTACAAATGGCAAGATTCATTCTTTCTGATGGCTGAATAATAGTCCATTGTGTATATATGCCACATCTTCTTTATCCATTCATCTGTTGATGGACATGTGGGCTTTTTCTATAGTTTGGCTATTGTGGACATTGCTGCTATAAACATTGGGATGCAGGTGCCCCTTCAAATCACATTGTTTGTATCCTTTGGATAAATACCTAGTAGTGCAATTGCTGGATCATAGGGTAGTTCTATTTTTAACTTTTTGAGGAAACTCCATCCTGTTTTCCAGAGTGGCTGCACCAGCTTGCATTCCCACCAGCAGTGTAAGAGGGTTCCCCTTTCTCCACATCCTCGCCAACATCTGTTGTTTCCTGAGTTGTTAATTTTAGCTATGGGATAGCTAGTCTTAATATTTAATCTAGTGATTCTCAGACTGTAGGGTTCTTCTTTTTTTTTTAATATTTTATTTATTTTTTTGACAGAGAGAGACATAGCAAGAGAGGGAACACACGCAGGGGGAGTGGGAGAGGGAGAAACGGGCTTCCCGCAGAGCAGAGAGCCTAATGTGGGGCTCAATCCCAGGACCCTGGGATCATGACCTGAGCTGAAGGCAGACACTTAACGACTGAGCCACCCAGGCACCCCTCAGACTTTAGGGTTCTTAAAAATACTTAGAGTGTTTGTTAAAACCACAGATCCTTGGCCTCTCCCACCAGACATTCTGCTTTTGTAGGCCTGAGTAAGGCCCCAAAGCTGTAGATTTTACTTTTGTTGTTGTTGTTTGTTTGTTTTGCTAAAGCTATAATTTTAAAGAACATTCCAGGAAATTCTGATACTTGAAGACAGAATGACTTACTCAGGTAAGCCTATGAGAAGTATACTTTAAAAAATTTTCCTTTGCAGTAGAGAATATACATTTTTTAATTCCAAGTGAGTGATTCATTAATGATGGGTTTTTAAGCAAAAAAATTGCTTGCACATATACATACACACACATATACACACAGGCACTTACTCACTTGTGCATAAATAATGTTTTGAAGTGATTGTGGGCTTTCTTACCTGTCACCATATGATGTGAATAACTACTCCACTTACATATTTTGGAAAGACCACTGTAAGATGAAAATCAAGCATACTAAAAAATAGCGAGAGATATAGCATTCTTTAATTTCAATTAATGAAAAAAGACCAAGGCAAGGGCATCTTTCTCAGACTAGTCTCTTCTTATCACCAGAAAAAAATGCCTGGATCAGACAACCAGGCAGAAGGATAAGTTTTCAAAAATATATGCACTAGTTCTAGAAAAATAAAGCCAGGGCAAGAATCTTCAACGGATTACTTCACTGGCTCCCATCTACTCCTGGAAAAGTTTCTTCTGAACCTGGAGATGATCCAAAGTCTATCTAAAAATGATCTATCTAAAGATGAAAAACAACCCACCTCTATTGTGCTGTGAATGCATTTGTGTCACTGTGGGGGGTGGGTTCCTGGGTGGACCACACTTAGGGTGATCCTGTTCAAACATTTTGGACCATGTCATTTAGCAGAACAGAAATAAAACCTTCTGGCACTTTTTCAGGGGGTGAAATATGGTGCGAGAACAGTATTATGGCATCCCAGAGACTTTACCAACAGATTTGGCTCCTCGGGGACGTGGTTTCCAGTGGTGGGGCTTTCAGAGTTGGTAGGAGTCCAGGGCAGGAATCACGGGACCAGGTATTATGCCAGGAGAAACATTTTTCAGAACTGAGCAATTTTTTGAAAGAAGACATTAGAAAGCTTAAGGGGCCTACAGACACTATTTAAAAGAGATGTGAATATACTTAGACTGGATTAGGATTTACAGATGAGGGATGAAGTGAATTATCTCTATAGCTTGAGATCTTTTCTTTTTTTTAATCATTTGCTAAAATATTTTCTATGCACAATTACTCAGAGTAGTGATGGTGTTGAGGAGGAACCAGCCAGCTGGTTGAATTATTATAATAAGCACTCCGAAGTTTTGTCTCTGTGAAAATATAACTGTATTAATTAAGAGTCACATGGATTTACTAGTATCTACTGGTCTATAAATACTTATGCTCCAGTAACTTGGGTAAATTTATAAGTCTATAAGACGGGATCTGATGCATTTCAACAGTTTTGCATTTCATGCACATAATAAATATATTAATAAAAACTAAAATTAAAAGAGTCCCTTTGCTGTAGGTAATATTTCTGAGATATGAAACAATGAAACAGTTTTTCTCCAGTCTTTCCTTTTTCTACTTTGTCCTGTCCCCCCATTTAGGCTCTTGGACTATTCTGTGACCACTGGCTCTTGAAGGGGAAGTAAAAGTAGAAAACAGAGGGTTCCTGGGTGGCTCAGCCTGTTAAGCATCCACTTTCTGTTCAGATCAGGATCCCAGAGTCCTGGGATTCCAGGGTCCCTGCTCAGCAGGGAGTCTGCTTCTCCCTCTCTGCCACTCTTCCCATGCGCATGCTGTCTCTTGTGCACGCACGTGCAGAAATAAATAAAATCTTTAATAAAAAAGTAGAAAGAGAAAAAGAAGGCTCTTTCTGGATTGTTTTTCTTTTAATGGGCAAAGCAAGGAGGTGACCTAGACAAAATTGTGCTCATGAGTAAGAGCAAGGTCCCAGCCTTAACCTCCCTCTCCCTCAGGCTCCTGCACCAGGATCGATGTCCAGGCCCAGAGCAGGGATGGATGGATGAAGGGTTGGAGAGCCCAGGAGGAGGAGGAGAGAGAAGGCAGACAGCAGTTAAAGCAGTGCATCCACGGCCCAGCGTCGTCCTCTGGGACAAACCCCAGCCAGCTGCCCTCCCACAACTGTTTGGCTGATGGTGGGCTAACTTATGTCCTCACCAGTGCCTTCCAGAAGGTTGATTTACCCCAGGTGCAGTGTTTCCCTAAGATGTCCCTGAACATGTTGAAGAGAAAGACGTGGGGCTCTGGACACGTAGCTGGGCAATGAAAGGGAAAAGGGCACTGCTACATCCATACTTGGCTGGGGGGAGGGGTCCCCTGAGCTGAGACAGTGTAAAACACACCCCTTACATACGCACATTGATGGCACCCAAATTTTCCTTGTCACGATGCCATATGTGTGCCAATACATTGGTATTGGAAGTGAGAGTAGATAATCTCTTGTAGTTCATTAATAGGGGAAATCAACCCCTCTGTTAGGGTTAACTTTTCTGTAACACAGTTGTAATCAGGTCATTCCCAATGTAAAATCATTTAGATATCCTCTAGGTTGTCTCCCAAGTGCAGAGTGCAGTGCCTTTTACTGTCCAACCCACTATATCACTTCTGCTCTTTGGCCTCTCCTCACTGTCCACACACCCTCCACTGAAGGCATGTTAGAGTATCCACTGGTTCCCAACAGTCCGTGTGTCTTCACCCTCCATGCCTTTGCCCATGGTGTTCTTCTGCCAGGAGCACTGGTTCTTTCTTCCTCTCACTTACCCTACTCAGCCCCCACCAACCTCTACCTCAACACCCCTGGCCATGCCATGTGCACACCCAAGGGTTCGGAAAAGTTTAGCCCTCACTCAAGCCCAGGGAAACATCACTTTTTAAATCAACTTTGCCCTGCCTCCATCCACCAACCCCACTTCCATGGTGGGGTTTATAGTAACTGGCTCTCAACACATCTTTCTAATAGAGTTGGGCTCTGTGAGGTCAAATGTTGTGCCTTTCTCATTCTGGTGTTACACCTGGCACAGGGGTGTGTATGTGGTGGTCCCCCTTTGATGTTTGCCGAGTTTAACTGAAATAAGAGGACAATAATTCTTTGATGATTACTGACTTATGTGGATATATGTCCCATACAAGATACTTATTGCAGTCTTTCACATGGTTCAGGAGTAATCTAATAAGATTCCAGGAGGTATCCTGTAGGGAAGGTACTTTCTTAACGGTCTTTCACTGATGCTTGAAAACCTATCACAGTTGGTGTTTTTGTGCCAAATACTTCACTACCCATTTATAGAGCGTCTTCTATGTTCTAGATGCTGCCCACAATTATTCTTGGTTCTACTTTCACTGTGCCAAAGAAGGGGATGTAGGAAGCTCAGCTACTTTGAGTACTTCTTTGTTATCCCTATCTAGTTCCCAATGCCCAAAATATTCCAAGGTGAGAGGAAATTTGGGATGCTCTCCAGGGAAAGAGAGGAGACACCATGGTGCAGAAATCTGTGACTATTGGCAAAGCAGAGCCCAAAGTGAGCTAGTGCTTTTGTGCTTCTGAAAGGAAGGTCATCTGAGAGTGAAAAGGAGATTTATGTTGTATAGAATAAGAAGTGGGCAGCAAGAGTAAGAAGTGAGCTTTTACATCCTGTGCTTGGCATGAGGCCCCTAGAAGTGACAGACGTTCCAGGTCTTTTGCTTAAGACCCGATTGAGTCATTTTTGGCCAGAGAGAAGCTCTGCAGCAGGGAAAATTTTGGCAAACTTTCATGCTCCTTTGCCACAGATGGAAGTCATATTTCCACAAATAGAGGACAATTAGGATGAGGAACTAGGCCTGAAAAGAGAATCAAAGTCCATGTGTCCACCTTCAAACTCCTATTCTAACACACAGCTGCTACCCTGCTCACCACTGTACAGAGAGTCACCATGACTAAGACATGGTCCTTATCTTCAAGAGTCCATTTACCTGATGCAGAGAAAAAGGCTACTATGCAAGAGCAATTAATCAATTATTGCAATCAATAAAGTGAAATGCCAGAGTGAATGGCTGTCCCTTCTTCTATTTTATTACTCAGTTGGCTTAAAGAATATACTGAAATTCAGGTCTGGGCCCAATGTGGACAGAGCTCAAAGGAAGCCTTGATTCCTTAGGAACCACTGATCCCCTATCTGCCCACCAGACATGCTTGCCCTCTAGGCCAGACTGGAGGGTCATGTCGCTGGACACAGTCTGCAGAACATGGGTCTGCCTGGAGCCAACCCAGTGGTTGGAGGCTCTGTGAGTAGGAAGAGAGGAGAGAGTCTCCACAAGGAAAGTCTGAACTAGCAGCCACAGGCCTAATGGGTTGGAACCTCTCCATGGACACTGCTTCTGCTTATAGCCACAGAGGAGGAAAATCACTGGGAACTATTTTGATAGCATTTCTGACTTTACCATGATGGACTCGGACTCCAAGTTCAGTTGTCTCCAAGTAGATGGGTTCTTGCAACCATAAGTCCAACAGGGTGCCTTTGGCCTGTGTTTTCCTGATTATGTAAAAGGACCAACTGGTTCTTTCAGGAATAATTTTTCCATTTCTTCCATTTATCTCAATGTTCACTCTTCTTTCCTCAAATAACTTTCTTTTCCTTTGTTACTCCAGCCCTTCCTAACATTATTTTTGTTCCCAATTCTTTCTAAAATGATGGAAATATTTTTTAGAACTTGATACTTACACTCAAGAATGGAGAATAAAGGGAAAGAGATGGTTTTTATCTATGCATACAGATCCTCAAGGCAAGATTGAGATAATCATTGGAGCAAAGCCAAATAAACATTTTTCTTTGTTCTAAATGCTAGGGCTGTGCTGAAGGGTGAGGCTCTGAGTGGAGTGGGGACTTGTCCCAGTTCATGGAACAGGTGGCATATTTGTAAGTCCAAAAGCAGGGAAGTTTTCCCCTTCTGACATTTTCTTAGCTTTATCACTACCAGAGGCCTGAGCTGTTCCCAGGGCAGGAGCAGTTGCTCTTGGATTTTGTGCCAGAGTCTGGAAATTCCTTCCTTGCAGGGGAACTCACAGTGGCACTCACATCCTTGTTACCTACTTCTTCCCTGCTGATTGGCCTCTCAGTGGGGGCAGGCCTCCATGAATGCATGCAGTGAGGCAGTTGCTCTGTAGGAGAGGGAGCACAAATTGCTCTGACTGACTCATGGCTACCACAGAGGCCACCAGAGCATAAGAGTTAGGTTAATCCCAGGACCTCAGAAGCAGATATGATCACCCTTTGTGGTGGTTCTCTTCCTGTGAGTGCTAGGATGTTGGTGGGAGTGTGGAGAATGAAGACATGATATATCAACTGA
This sequence comes from Potos flavus, assembly GCA_028534135.1. Classification (NCBI taxonomy): domain Eukaryota; kingdom Metazoa; phylum Chordata; class Mammalia; order Carnivora; family Procyonidae; genus Potos; species Potos flavus. The sequence goes on from CM052897.1 coordinate 96,448,907, forward strand.
CTCATCTTGTCCTTCCTGACAATGACACTGAGGGACAAAGGATGGTAAACACCTTGGGAGAAGCCACCATGCTTATCATCTTCATGCACTCCCCACAGCAATTGGAACAGGTCTTTGCTTACAGTAGATATTTTATGCATATTTAGAAAACAATAGATATCGGCACCATATTTAATTTGTGTGCTCAGTCTTTCATTGATTCCATAAACATGGTTCCATAAACACTAATTCCATAAACATGTGCTGAGGGCCTTCCATGAACAAGGTCATCATGCTTTGGGTGGGATTGAGCACATTCACCTGGGGATTGGCAATACTATCAGCTAGGATAGGGACAGAATCCAGGACCAGATGTATCAAGGAGAGTATCTCCCCTGGGGAGGCCGACTGCTGAGAGACAGCTTGATGGCTGAAGAGTAATAGCTATGTGGATGGTGAGCTCAGCTATGAGGGCAAACGGATCTGTTACCATTTCTTGACTACTTACTATGTATCATTCAACTCTTTTCTTTTTTTTTTTTAAGATTTATTTATTCGAGAGAGTGAGAAAGAGAGAGAGTATGTGTGCATGTGAGCAGGGGGAGCAGCAGAGGGGGAGGGAGAAAGAATCTCAAGCAGACTCACCATTGAATGCAGAGCCTGGTATGGGGCTCGATCTCAGGACCCTGAGATCATGACCTGAGCTGAAATCAAGAGTTGGTCACTTAATTGACTGAGCCACCGAGGTGCCCTCATTCAATACTTAATTACAAGCTTATGAGGTAAGTATTATACTTTTCCTTTTGTTTATTTTTTTATTTAATTTTTTAAAAAGACTTATTTATTTATTTTAGAAAGGGGGTGGGTAGGGGCAGAGGGAGAGAGAGGATTCTGAAGCAGACTCCCGGCTGAGCATGGAGCTTGACCTGTGGCTCCATCCCAGTTTGCTGAGATCATGACCTGAGCTGAAATCAAGAGCCAGTAGCCCAACCAACTGAGCCACCCAGGTGCCCCTATTTATTTATTTTTTAAGAGAGAGAGTGGATGCACATGCATGAGCAAGGGTGGGGGAGGGGCAGAGGGAGAGGGAGAATCCAAAGCAGGTTCCATATTCAGAGTGGAGCTAACACAGGGCTCAATCTCACGACCCTGAGATCACAACCTGAATAAAAATCAAGAGATGCTTATCTGACTGAGCCACTCAGGTGACCCTATACTTTTCACTTTGAAGATAAAACTACTAAAGTTTAGAAAGATTAATATTCCCAAGGCCACATTCATTACTTTAAGTGTTGGAATCAGGATTTCAACCCAGGTCCCCTGATTTCAAGGCTTTCAATTACAATCTGTACAACAACCTCAAGTGTGGTTAGGTAGGTGTCTGTGAAGGGGCTCTCATATGGTGAGGTACACATGGCCATAGGAGTCAAGGTGGCAGGCAGGAAAGTGGCATTAAGAGTCTCTTCCACTCATGGCAGGACCCAACTATACCCAAAGAAGAAGAGAATTTGCAAGAATGTGGCAGAGTATCAGGATATAGGTTTGAAGATAGAGCTCCATTTCTAATGGGAATAAGGAATAACAGGCAAAGGAATGAAGTAGACACCCAGTTGTGGAAACTCATTTGAATGGCCTGATCACGCAGGTGGTTGGAAAAATATAGCCTGGTACACACAGGCAGGGATGATTCAACGTATTTGATTATTCACATACCTGGGGTCCAAACAATCAGAACAGTCACTAGACTTAGCCTTGAAGCAAGGTCCTGGTAAGCCTTGCTAACCAGGTGAGTCAGGTGCTAATCCTTTAGTTGCTGTATAATAAGGTTATGGGGTAAGATGGGGGGTAGAGGGGCACGAGGATGAGTCCTGCTCCCAGGACTGCCCCAGGCTCACTCCTACCACAGTGGCACAGGGGCCCTGTCATTTTGCTATGTCCCAGCAGCCCTATCTTTGTCCTTAGTAATCTGACTCCATGGGAGAAAGCTCACTTCAAATTTTTCCTGGCCTCTGTGAGATCAAGGCAGCTAGTGCCTTTCATGCCCTGGCAAGAGTGAGGGGGATCCTGGGCAGGGGCTGCTTCCAATAAGAAGGCAAGTACATGGCTGCCCCAAGGAACCAGGGAAGAAAGGCCAGACAAAAGCATCGCTACCCGTCTTAATCGTCTTCAGTTCTTGTCTCCAGCATGTATCACAGTTTCACATTCACATTGGAAATTGAGTGGCTCTCGGCCTTGACTTCTAGGAACTTCAATTTGAAATGAGTTCTTACTTGGATATGCATTTACACAGTACTCGTGCTATTAGGGAATAACATCTAGCTGCCCTCACAGAGACCAATGTAAAACGGCTTAAACCGGACAGAAATATTTCTCTCTCCTATGTAATAGTCCAGGGCTGATATGTGTTGGGGGCCCAGGATTGTCCTGTCTAGTTGCTCATTATCCCTAAGGGATTGGTCGCAAATACACTGTCCAAGATGGTTTACCACCCAGTCGGCATATCAGCTATCAGGAGTGAGGGTAAGAGGGAGAGGGGGCATGCTTCTCCCTGTTGGAGCATGATCTGTAGGTGAGCATGTCACTTCAGCTCTATCCCATGAACCAGAACTTGGTCACATGGCCATCCTAGCTGCATGGAGCCTGGGATATGCACTGTTTATTCTGCAATGGTCTACCCTAAAAAGGAGATATTTAGGAACAATTAGTAGTCTTTATCAACATACCCATTTTGGCAACTCAAATATCCATATGCATTCTTCATCCCTCATAGACCACACCCACCCTTTGCCCAGGAGAGACCATCCTAACTTCCCATTGAGTCCCTTCACCCAGCTCAAAGTCTAGGATCTCTGGGGGTTGTGTCGTCATCTCTGTCACATCTAGATGAGGTTCCTCTCCATAGTAAAAACAAGTCATCTGTTTCTTCCTTACACTTAGCAGGCAGTGATAGTGCAGGATTAGATTAATGACAGTAAAAACTCCCATTAAAAAAAAAAAAAACTCCCATTCAAAAGAGGGAAGAACAGGAAACATGCATGGTCATCAGTCCCTAACTATGATCAAATCCCATCAGGTAGAAATAGCAACAAATCCCTGCCCTGGCTGGGCAGTCATTTCCTTGGTCAGTACCCTCAGAAAGAAAGAGCCTGGGACCCTGCCAGATTCACAGAGCAGACTGGCAAGGCAGCCTTGAAGTTTTACCTGTGAGTAAGAAATTGTTATTTCTGTCCTTTTCACAGAAGAGAGACCAACATCCCCAGGAATACAGCACTTTTAAGGTTTTTTTTCAAAGGCACTGAGGGCCTGAGAGATTAATTCAGGTAGTTCTTGTCCATCAGGCATTTTTTTATTTCAAGTGAGAGAATCCCACATCAATTGGGCTCAGGTGTGAGGGGAATGGAATGGCTCATGGATTCAAACCATGGGAAGGGCAACACTGGATGGAGGCCTCAGAATGATGGAATTGGAGCTGGACAGTTGCTAGATGTTCTGATTCTTGTCTCTGCAGCTCTCAGTGCATCAGCACCCCCATTTCCCTTCTACAGATCTGCTTCCACGTGGAGGAAACAGGATCATGGGGGGCTCCCAGATCACACTGCAGAGTGCAGAGAGCCAACTTCTCTTAGTTCAACATAAGAAATCCGAGGGTAGAGCTCTGGTGGTTTGTGCCACGTGCAGTGAGCACCTGTCCCCCAGCCCCACTGGAAGCACTTGGTGGGGTGGGAGGGAGGAGCATTTCCTAGCAGCAACAGGGGTGGAGGGTGGGCAAACACCATGGAGGTGCCTCCTGCAGACCTGGGTGTGGCCACTGAGACTGAATTCAAGTTTTCTGATTCCTGATCCAGTACACTTCCCAAGTTCCATCTTCTGTCCTCTTGTTTGGCTTCATCAATTTTTATTTCCATGACCGCGACATCTGACGTAGTTAATTTTGGTTGGATTTGAGCTATCATTCCAAATTCAGTAAGGATACACAAGTGTCAGGTAATAATCCTTCTCAGTCTTGTGAACCAGTTAACACTGCTAACAGGCAGAACCATTAACATGCTGACTTACTTTCCTAACATAATAATCCTCTGGCAGCCTGAGCTTTGCTGATTGATATTCGACCTAATAAAGCTGATCTGGATAAGCTTCCCTGGTCTCCAAGGACATTATTCTAACTGTAGGGATTAAAAAAATTTTTTTTTTGGTTAAAGTAAGTTTAATATATTTACATAAATATACTTTCTAACCACCTTGCTGGGCCTGACTAATATGAGTATCCTCTGTTCCAGATTGTGGAAATACAATCCAAAGCCTGAGGACCCTCTCAATCGGCTGGAGGGCAAAGGGTTGTTGGCCCTGCCCACTGGTGTGGAAAGATTCAGTGGGTTAATTCAAGCATCACGGGGGCTAACAAGGAAAGCAAGCAATAAAACTCCGGACAGAAGAAAGGAAGCTAGCAAACAATAAAAATGGCAGGAAGGTTCCCAACCCATCTGTAAGCCATTAGAATGTTGTGAACCATTTTCCAGGATATTTTTCTGATGCTGTTTTCAGCTTTTGCGCTTCTTAGGAAGAGCGTTTGGGAACAAAGACAGTGCAATTGAGTAAATGAAGTTCTTTTAGGCACAAGAGTCCCTGGGAGTTTGTTTGAAGGGTCTTGCTGGTTCTGTATTAAATTAGAGATAAGGGCAAACAAGTAATGTGTATGTGCCCTTCAAGCAACTTCCATAAAACCGATTTTCTAAAGATGCAATGTGCTTAAAATTAGAAATGGAGCTCTCAGATCAACGAGGGAAATACATATATTTTTTCGTGTGAAGCTTTCTAGTTCTTGTCTTGTTGATATGCCAAAAGTGCTAAATAGTCTACATTTTAGTTAATGGCATGCAGAAAATGTCTTTTAAATCTTTTTCTTCTGCAGAAGCAACTTCTATTTTGACTGGGAGATCCCATAATTCTTAGCCCCCAAATCAGGGGATTAAATTTGCTGGCTGGGAATAGTTCTGTAAAATACTCCCAAGTCCCTTAAGTATTATAGAATTCAGCTAGAATAATTAAGAAATATTGGTTCAAAAATTTGGATCTAGTAGCTTGAAAATAATTTTGTCTGAAATCTTAAAAAATGGTTATATTACTCTTTTGAAGTTAAAAAAGATTTCCGTTTTGAAAAATGTTAAATTCTGAGAAAAGATCATTAAGCAAGCTGTCCTTAAGGGGAACGGGAAGAAACTACTTTATATTCCTGTTCAAAAATTGTGTTTCCAATTAAATTTGTTTTAAGATACATCTTTTGGGAGGAAAAGGGATGTGTGTGGTCATTTTAAAAATAAAAAGATTTCGAAATGCATTTGAAATTTGTAAAGTTTGATATGAAAGGCGTGTGCGGGGGGGAGGAGGAGAGGGAAGCCCTCCCAGTGAGGAGACAGATGGCTCTTGTGGGGTCCGTTGCCCTCTCACTCTGCGCTTCAGGTTCTAGTATCTGGTTCAGGAAGAATACCTTCATAGGCAGCAGTTGAAAGGGCATGAGCTTTGGAATCTGACACTCCAGTCACACTTTGGGATATTCTTCTATAGGAGTGTATGCTCCTGCTTATAGTGGGTGAGCACTTAACCATTGAGGACTACTGGATCCTCACCAGGAAAATGGGGAAACCCCAGCATTGTTGGGGGGACAAAACAAAAACAAGTGTGCCAAGTGTTTGGCCATAAGGAGATTTCAGCATGTGTTACTGCTATTCGTATCAAGACTATTCTATGAGTCAGGATTTCATCTGGGTCTAGGACTCTCCTGCCCTCGGGGGCTGGCCACAGGTATTTTTGTGTCAGTTCTCAGCTGGGAAGGTCTGCTTCTCTCCCACCAAGGTCCAGCTCAGCAGCTGCTTCCCACTGCATGTGGAGATTTTGAAAGGATGGCATCGAGTTTGTTTTTCATCTTAGCTATTTCCATCCAACTCGGTTTGATTGGGAACAGGCTCTTCTCTTGCCACCTGTTAGGGGAATGGCTTTGCCAGGGAAGAGGGTCTGCTCCCTGCTCCCTCATGCACTAGCCTGTCAGCTGTTTCCCATTCTTCTCACCTGTAGGGCTTAAGGCCAGACTTACTGAGGATTGGTGTGACCAAGGTGAGAAGAGAATAAAAGCATCTGGTCTCAAGGGCAGTCTGCTGTCTTGGCATCAGAGTTATGTCTCTCCCTTGTGCTGTCTGTCCAGTTTCCAGCCAACCTTGCCCTTGCTCACCCTTGTAGGGATGGGGGCTGCTGGCATTTTGTCTGCCATGTTTCTCCATGACTGACCCGGCTCAGCAATCCCTGACAATCTTTGTTTGGATTCTGGATTTCTTGTCTTGACTCGAATTTCCTAACTTCTATCTTGCTTGTTCAGTCTTAGACACATTGCTGCCTGATCTTCTTTCCCCTTCTCACTCTCTTTTCCTGGCCTTCTCCCCATTCAGAGAGAGCAAGTTAGAGTGAACCAGTTGAAGGCAATAAATATTGTATGGAAAGAGCATGAACTCTGCAATCACGCAGACCTGGATTTGAATCCTAGTTCAGCCATTTCCTTGCCCTGGGGCACTAGACACATTACTTATCTCCATCTGAGCCCCAGTTCTTTCGTAGGCAAAGTCACAAAAACCTTAGCTCTGTCATAGTGCTCATAGATGCGTTTTTCATGTAGTTAGCAACACATGACCATGCCTTTCCATCAGGGGACTGGGTCAGTAACTGGTAAAATGTCATTACAGGCCTGAATCTATGAACCAACAGCGAAAAGATAACTGTGATGTTGTTCATAGTAAGTCAAGATTTGTATAATATCCATTTATTGTTTAGATAGAAAATGCTACCATTTCCTAAATGTCCCATTTAGGAAAAGGATCAGTCTCTGTTTCTACAAAGCCAGCCTCAGATGATGACTTACGAATTTGGACAGAGGAGCATGGTGACTGTAAGTGTGGCAATGGATGTGTGTGGGTAGGCCTACTGGATGTTCATCCATCAACCAAAGAGCACAATGGAAGCAGACACTGATGTCAAGCATCAGGAAGGGTATTGGCCATGCTTGGCCTTTCCTTTTCTTTTTAGTTCTTTCTTTAAAATTGTATCTTGTTTCTTGTAACTTCCTTATAGGTTGTAGTGGGCCAATGAATCTCAGTTGAACATTTTGGTCTATAAGATTACTTCTATAAGGTAAGTTGAATTGTGGCATACCAAAATCTGCATTACTTTAGAAGACACTCAGAAAGAAAATCAAGATTTCCAGCTTCTAAACCTGAGTCCTCTGTCACCTCATAGCAGTTCCCCAAATTATGACAGAACTTCATTAGAGTTATAGGGCTCTAGGGTCATGCAGAGCTAATCCAACCAGATTATTAGCAGCTGACCTCATGTCCATTGCTTATACAGTGTAGGGATTGTTTGGGATTCTGTTATTCTTCCTCCTCCTCCCCTTCTTCTCCTTCTTCTTCTTCTTCTTCTTCTTCTTCTTCTTCTTCTTCTTCTTCTTCTTCTTCTTCTTCTTCTTCTTCTTCTTCTTCTTCTTCTTCTTCTTCTTCTTCTTTGCCTCTGTAGTCCTAGAAAGGGGATTTAGATTATATACTATAGCTGATTAGAAAGAACCCCATTCAGTCAAGCATTTGATATTGACTTATTACTCAAGCTTGACTCTTAGAAATAGACATTGATCCTGCCCCTGAATGTGGCGGTGGAAGAAACAGTGCCATTTTCTGCTCAGAGAAGAGCAGGCAACGTTTTCCAATCCTCCATGCTGCAGTGGCACAGAGGTGGCATCCACATTAAGCTTCAGGCTGCACTCCTAGAGAGCTTACCACCCAGTCCTAAGAAATGAAAGGTGACATCTCAAAACATACTTCTCATGATAATCTCTTTCAAAATTAACACAGATAAAGGTCTCCAAAAGCTATCAAGGCAACTTATGACAGAGATGAATGTAGGCAATACCCTGTTAAGTATATCCATTAATCACCATTTTTAAAAATTTTCTACAAGCAAAATTTTTTCTTTTATTTTTTAGTTATGGTTTGCCTTTGAACAAAGCCATTTGGTTAACTATTCAAGTGAAAGTAGATGCCATTAACCTATTCTCCCCCATGGACTACACCTAAAGCGCTAAAGGGATTCAACACATCTTGGAACACAGACCAGAAGACCTGCTATCTCTGCATTGATTGTACGATCCTTGGTTTCTCACCAGAATCACTAAAAGGCATTAATAGGCAACCACCTATGGTTCTTTGTAGGACATGGCCACATAGGGGGCAGACAAATGTTCACTTTCTGGGAATATGTGTTTTTTACCACTATTGAAAATCTAGCAGAAGGTGAGGCTTACACTCCACTGGAAAGGTAGACTGATGTAAGATTAGTATTGCCAAATCATGATATGTGGGAATATTCTGTTTCTAATGTCCCCAATTTGTGTTTCTGTCAAACTATGTAGTTAAGCCATATTTTGGTTTAGAGTACCAGAAAGCAAAAATGTATTGATGTGTGTGTCTGTGTTTGCCTGTGTGTGTGTGTGTGTGTGTGTGTGTGTGTCTGTCTATCTGTGTGCATGCAGGTGTGTGGGGACCCACGTGAACATGTACATATATACTGGCCATGACGTATTTACCATATCTCAGCTTTGGTAAAGTAATCGCTATTTTTCCAAACTAAGTTCTAGAGGCCTTAGACAACACATTGTATGGCCAGGAATCTGCAAAGAAGGTCCTGAATCTAAGGGATGGTTTCCATTATGATGGGTCAGAATTGTTCTAGAGCTGTCACATTCTTTCTTTTTTCAGCAGGCATATTCTTTTACTGCTCCCTTTAAACTCTGGGCTACAATTGCTGTGGGTTTGGCTCCTGACCTCACAGGAATCACACCTAAAGCTTCTGGCTGACTCAGAACTTTGCCTCCATATGCAGATCAGTGTTGGTTCTTCAGGATGACTGTCAGGTCTGCCTGCCATATCTTATTCCAGAAAACACTGTACTGTTGACCATCCCCTCACTCTATTCCCAATGTTAATAGAAGGACAAAAATATACCATTAATGTTTCCTTCTTTGCTGACTGCCTTGCTTCTCCGAAACTTGCTTTCTATAGTCCCCTGGTTATGCTCCTTTCAGACTACAGTTAGTTATCTTGTTTTTGCGAAGTGTCTTTTTCTGGGCCTTACTGAGTTGGATGTCCCATTATTTAGTGTCTGATTTCTTGGAGTCCCCTCTTAGGCTGCAGGTGTAACCTGAGTGATAGTCTATCTAAAGCCCTTCTGAGCCTTCTTAGGCTCCAGCTTTGCCATTTATGTACCATCATGTACCTTGGCCATGAGGAAGGACCATGTAGTAAAAGGATAGTGTAGGACTGCCACAGGCAACTGAAACAACATATTCTAGATGGAATAATTCTATTCCTCTAAGATATTAAAATGACTTCAGGGCCATGGTTTCTAAAACATGCCTGTGGACTCTGGTTCAAGATGGAAACAGGCTTCTGAACTCCCCTCTTCCCATGAACACACCAAATCTGTGGCCATACATGGAAGAATTTTCTCTGAAAGAAATCCAGAAACAGCTAAGTGACTCCTACACATCAGCTGAGTGAGGGGGAAAAAAAAACCACATTGAAATGAGTAGAAAAAGCTGAAACACAACCCTCACAATAAACACCACCCCTGACATAATGACATTATGACTTGAAGCAAACTCACAGTTCCCAGATTCTCCCTAAAGACTGAAAGATTTGGACCCAATATCTAGGACCCGTTTAGGCATTAGTTTTAAGACTTCCACCTGAAGGATAGGTTCCTAATGCACCTAGATGTGAAAGACTTGCATCCAAGAAATCCACCGGACTATAGCGAACAAAGAACTAGTTCTTAATAGGCTTGCAAGTTCTTGCCATGGCTGTCTTTTCAGGATGCAGTGTAGATGGAACAGAAAGAAATGCCCATCTCACAGTCTTTCCTTGAATGAGGCCTATTTGTATACCCAAAAACCTGTGACCTGAAGGTCAGGCTCCTATTTTCAGTATACATCTAGGGGCCAGTTATGAAGGAGGCCAGTGAGAACCATCTCCATGTTCTCCCTTTTCCCTGCTCCAGGTAGCTGGTATCTCTCTACAAGGAGCTTGTGCACACATTTGGTGCCCTGGCTTTTGTGGGTGTCATCCAAGGGACACAGCCTTTGATTACATGGTTCTCGTGACCAGTGGGACTTGTATTTATGGGTCCCATAGGACTGTAGCAAGTAAAGAACGAGTTCTTAACTGGCTAATGCCACCCCCAATCAGGGCTTAATGCAGAGGGAGCAGACAGAACACCAATCTCCCAGTCTGAAAGAGGTATAATTGCATATTTTAAATGCTATTGCCTGAGGGTCTGTTTTCTAATAAGTTTACATCCAAGTGCCGACTGAGAGTCTCCCCTTTGGGACACTGCCCTGTTTTGGCATACATTCAACTACTGGGAACCACAAAGAAGACAGCTTGGACAATCACAAATGTGTAGAGACAACTAAGAGCTAGGGCTGGGCTGAACAATAAGGTTCATCTCAAGAGATGAGTCAAGACTAGGAGAGGTGAATGTTTTATTTAATGTCCAAAGACTAACACAGAGAGTCAAGGAAAAGGAAAAAAAAAGAAGAATATGTTCCAAACAAAAGAACAAGATAAAACACCAGAAATAGATCTTAATAAAATGGAGATAGGTGACTTACCTGATAAAAAGTTCAAAATAATGGCTATAAATATACTCACTGACATCAGGAAAAAAATGCATGAACAAAGTGAGAATTTCAATAAAGAGATAGAAAATATAAGAAAGTATCAAGCAGAAATCACAAAGCTGAAGATATAACTGAAATGAAAAATTCAATGGAGCAGATCTATAGCAGATTAGATTAAATGGAATAAAGGATCAATGAAATTGAAAGCAGAGCCATGGAATTTCTCCAATCAGAAGAGAGAAAAGAAAAAAAAAAAGAAAAAGGAATGAAAAAGAGTGAAGACAGCGTGAGGAAGTTATGGGGCACTAGCAAGTCAATCAATATTTGCATTATAGGGTCCAGAAGGAGAAGAGAGAGAGAAAGGGACAGAAAAAGAATGAGATCTTGTCATTTGCAACAACATGGATGGACCTAGAAATTATAATACTAAGTGAATTAAGTCACTCAGAGAGAGACAAATATCATATGAGTTCCCTCATATGTGGAATTTAATGAACAAAACAAACAAAGAAAAAAGAAACAAGCAAACAGAAGCTTAAATAGACAGAACAAACTGGTGGTTGCCAAAAGGGAGGTGAGTGGGGAGGGGATGGGTGAAATAGATAAAGTGGATTAAGAGTACACTTATATTGATGAACACTGTGCAATGTATAGAATTGTTGAATCATTATATTGTACACCTAAAACTCATATAACACTGTTAATTTTACTTCAAAAAATAATGATTAAAAAAAAGATGACCCAGGGGCGCCTGAGTGGCCCAGTGGGTTAAGCCTCTGCCTTCGGCTCAGGTCATGATCTCAGGGTCCTGGGATCGAGCCCCACATCGGGCTCTCTGCTCAGCAGGGAGCCTGCTTCCTCCTCTCTCTGCCTGCCTCTCTGCCTACTTGTGATCTCTCTCTCTGTCAAATAAATAAATTAAATCTTTAAAAAAAAAAAAGATGACCCAAATTGAGACACAATATAATTACATTCTCAGAAGTTTAAGACAAGGAGAGAATCTTAAAAGCAGCAAAAGAAAAACAACTTGTTAAGTACAAGGGAACTGTATATAACAGACTCACTTCAGATGCAAGGATACACACAGAAAGTGTAGGTATCAAAAGGATATTCCATGCAAAAGGAAATCAAAAGAAAATGGGGATCACTATACTTTATCAGATATAATAGACTTTAAGACAAAGACTGCAGGGGCGCCTGGGTGGCTCAGTGGGTTAAAGCCTCTGCCTTCAGCTCAGGTCATGATCTCAGGGTCCTGGGATCAAGCCCCGCATCGGACTCTCTGCTCAGCAGGGAGCCTGCTTCCCCCTCTCTCTCTGCCTGCCTCTCTGCCTACTTATGATCTCTCTCTCTCTCTCTGTCAAATAAATAAATAAAATCTTTAAAAAAAAAAAAAGGACAAAGACTGTATTTAGAGAGAAAACCAGGTCATTATAATGATAAAGCAGTCATAATATTTGTAAATATTTAAGCACCCAACACAGGACGGCCTAAACATATGAAGTAAGTATAAGTAGATCTGAAGGGAGAAACAGACAGCAATGCAATAACAGTAGGGGTTTTCTACACTCTAGTTTCAATAATAGATCATCCAGACAGAAGATAAATAAGGAGACATTGGACTTAAAATGGTTTTAACAGACATTTACAGAACATTCTATCCAACTGCAGGAGAACACACATTCTTCTGAAGTACATGTAAACATTCTCCAGAATAGATCCTATGTTAGGCCACAAAACAACTCTTAATAAATATAAGAAGATTGAAATCATATCAGGCATCTTTCTGACTATAAGGTATAAAGTTAGAAATAAATTATAAGAAAAAACTGGAAAAATTAACAATTGTGTAAAGAATAAACATCATGTTTCCAAACAAATGAGAATCAAAAGAGAAATAAAAAAAATAACAAGACAAATGAGGACCAATGAAGATGGAAATCCAACATACTGAAACTTATGGGATGCAGCAAGAGCAGTTCTAAGAGGGAAGTTCATAGTGATAAGGACCTACATTAAGTAAAAGAAAGAGCTCAAATAAACAACTTTATGCCTCAAAGAACTAGAAAAAAGACAAAGTAAGCCCAAAGTTAGTAGAGGGAAGGAAATGACAAAGATCAAAGCAGAAATAAATCAAATAAGGACTAAAATAATAACGGAAAAGATCAATGAAACTAAGAGCTGATTTTTTGAAAAGCTAACAAAATATACAAAACTTTAGGTAGACTTGCCAAGCAAAAGGAGAGGACTCAAATAAACATAATTAGAAATGAAAGAAGACATTATAACTAATACCCCACATATGCAAAAGATCATGCGAAATTACCATGAACAATCACATGCCAAAAATTGGAACCTAGAAGAAATGGATAATGTCTAGAAACATACAACCTACCAAGACCAAATCATAAAGAAAAAGAAAATCTGAACAGAACAATTACTGGTAAGGAGATTGAATCAGTAATCAAGAATCTCCTGACAAAGAAAAGTTCAGGACCAGATATTAAATATTTAAGGAATTAGTACCAATTTTTCTTAAGCTCTTCCAAAAAACAGAAAAGGAAGGAACACTTCCTAACTAATTTTTACAAGGCCAGGATTAATCTCATACCAGAACCAGGCAAGAAAACTACAAGGAAAGAAAATTGCAGGCCAATATCTTTATGAACACAGATGAAAAAATTCTCAATAAAATATTAGAAACTGAATTTGGTGACGCATTAAAAAGATTATATACAATCAAGTGGGGTTTATTTGAAGGATACATGGTTGGTGCAACATCCACAAATCGATGTGATATACCACATCAACAAAATGAAGAATAAAATCCTAAGATCATTTTAATATGTGCAGAAAAAGCATTTGGCAAAATTCAACATCTTTTCGTGATTAAAACTCCCAATAAACTCGCTATAGAGGGGAGATACCTCAACATAATAAAGGCCATATGTGACAAGTCCACAACTAATATACTCATTACTGAAAAGCTGAAAGCTTTTTCTTTTCTCAAATCAGCAACACTCTCACCACTTATATTCAACATAGAACTGAAAGTCCTAGTCAGAGCAATTAGACAAGAAAAAGAAATAAAAGACATCCAAGCTGAGTTAGAAGAAGTAAAACGGTCTCTATTTACAGGTGATAAAGTATTATATATAGAAAACCCTAAAGTTTCTACCCAAAAAACTGTTAGAACTAATAAATTTAATTAAGTTGCAGGATACGAAATCAACATACAAAAATTAATTGATTTTTATACACTAAAAACAAACTCTCAGAAAGAGAAATTAAAGAAAATAATCCAATAATAAAATAACTGGCTCAGTTGGTTAAGTGTCCGACTCTTGATTTCAGCTCAGGTCATGATCTCAGGGTCATGAGATTGAGTCCTGTGTCAGGCTCTATGCTGGGCATAGGGCCTGCTTGGGATTCTCTCTCCCTCTCCTTATGCCCCTCTCCTCTGGCTTCCACTTTCTTTCTCAGTCTCTCTCTCTTAAAAAAAAAAAAAAACAAAAAAACAATAACTGGGAATAAATTTAATCAAAGAGGTGAAAGATCTGTACACTGGGAATCATAAGTTATTGATGGAAGAAACTGAAGAAAACACAAATAAATGGAAAGATATTTTGTGCTCATGGATTGAAAGAATTAATATTGTTAAAATATTCATACTGCCCAAAGTGATGTACAGTTGCCAAGCAACCCTATGAACATTCCAACAGCATTTTTTTCACAGATATAGAAAAGAACAATTTCAATTTTTTCTGTATTGTAAAAGACTTCAAACAGCCAAAGCATTCTTGAAGAAGAAGAAAGCTGGAGGCATCACACTTCTTGGTTTCAAACTATATTACAAAGCTGTAGAAACCAAAACAGTATCGTATTGGCATAAAAAAAGACACATAGATCAAAGGAACAGAATCAAGACCCCAGAAGTAAACCCCCATATATATGGTTGATTAACTCATGACAAAGGAGCCAAGAATATACAATGGGGAAAAGATAGGCTCTTTAATAAATGGTATTGGGAAAACCAGGAGTCAGATCTTACACCATACACAAAAGTCAACTCAAAGTGGACGTGATACTTATACATAAGACCTGAAAACATAAAAATTCTAGACGAAAACACAGAAGAAAGAAATATGTATATAAAAAATGGGAATATTATTCATCCACGAAAGGAAGGAAATCCTGTCATTTGTGATAGCATGGGTGGACCCTGAGGGCATTATGCTAAGTGAAATAAGTCAGAAAAAAAGACAAGTACTCTATGATATCACTAATATGTGGAATCTAAAAAAAACCAACTCATAGAAACAGAGAACAGATTGGTGATTGCCCGAGGTGTGGGTTGGGGTGGGGGAAATGGGTAATGATGGTTAAAAGCGACAAGCTTCTAATTGTAAGATAAGTAAGTTTTAGGGATGTAAGATACAGCATGGTGATTATAGTTAACAATACTGTATTGTACAATTGAAAGTTGCTAAGAGAGTAGATCTTAAAAGTTCTCATCACAAGAAAAAAAATACTGTAACTACCAAGATAGATGCTAAATAACTGAGGTAATCTTTTTGCAATATATATGTGTATCATTATGCTGTGTAAAATAATGTTATATGTCAGTTATACCTCAATAAAAGGCCAACTGGAACAAATTGTAGTAAAACAAACAACCAATCCTGTACACTCATTAATGCTTCTGGTGACATGCTCTTTTGCTTGCCCTCTGGGTGAGCTCTTTTCAGATCCTGGCCTGTCCATCTGGGCAGAAGCCTGGAAATACAACAGAAAAATTGTAGTGTCTTCAGTAACCGGTATTGGGAAAACCAGCAGTCACATGCAAAAAAAAAAAAAAAAAAATGGATCTGGACCCCTGTCTTATACCATTTAAGTTATAAGTTAGAGAGGCCTGATCTTGCTTCTCTGTCTGCAGGCCCCACTCTCTGTAATAACTGTCTGTTAGCAGATTCACCCCCACCTTGCATGGCCTGTCTAGTTTGTGGATTCATTCCTCTGAACCCCGGGTACCACAAAGGTAGAGCAGAGCTCCCAAGTGGATTATTTATTGACACAAAACTCAGGACGAGGCACCCAAAGATTGCAATTAGCGGCCTGATACTTTGTGAGACTTTTGGATGGCAAATATCCCTGAGCATTTTATAGTTTTGTTGGCAGGATGGAGCTTATGTCTAGTAAGCCAGACATAAGACAGAATGCTATGAGGTATGTTATGGGGACTAAGGATAACTTACTCTGTACAATAAAGCAGCAGAAATTGTACTGCTCTGGCATGTCATGTTGTTCAAATTCACCACATTATACATTCCTTTGCTCTGAGGCATTGATGTTCTCCATTAAAATGCAAATATATTATCTGAGAAGGCTTATAGTATATGGACGAAAGCGTGCCAGACCAAGAATCAGCAGTTTGGCTTCAGCCTTCCTAGCTAAGTGACCTTTACATGGAAGCCCAGAATACTAGCAATGAAAGGAATCTTAGAGGCCTGTAACCAGTGTATGAAATTTTCCTAAAACCTTGAATATTTCCAATAACTAAGATCACAAAGCAAGCAACATTATTCATTTAAATGTTCTTCTTTTATTGATGGTTGGTCAGCTTTCTCGTATCTTTTATCTGATTACTGCCCCTTCTCTTTGCTGAGACACCTTCAATCCCTTCAACATTTCTTCTCACGCCCTGCTGTCTGCTCCTGACATATACATTTATTTCTGTTAAATAGAAGCAACCAGGATGTTTACAGTGCTCTTCATAGGTGCCCTGAGAAGCATAGAGAGGGCAGGCACATCACTACTCTTGATATATGAGTGTCCCAATTTGCATGAGATTTTAGGGAGCCACATCATAATTTTATTCGTTTTGAGTTAAAATCAACTAAAGGCTCTAAATCTTTTCCTGATAAGATGATGTCATTCTCCTCCTTTCCTACAGGGGAGCTGATTGTGAAAAATCTTCCTAGGGAAAGATTTTAAATTTATCTCAAATACCTTTATCTTACTTCATGCTGAACAAGCAACAGATTTCTTGGAATCAGGTTTTTTTTTTAATCTCCAAAATGAAAATGATGATACCTCTTCTGTCCACCCCACATTCCTGCTGTGCAAGAAAAGCTGCAATCTATGTGAAGGATGCAGGGTGCCTGTTTTAGTGCAAGCTTCAAGCCATTGGTGGCAGCTTTCTGAAGTGCTGTGCTGACACAATTTCTGAGGGCTGTCTGGAATAGCTGGAAAGAGAACTGTGATTTGTGATGTCTGCCAGGTGTGTGTGTGTGTGTGTGTGTGTGTGTGTGTGTGTATGCGCGCATGCACATGTGTGCATGCATATGTGTGCACTATGTCTTTCTTGACATAGATTTGTCATACTTATATTATACTCATGCAGGAAATGTCATTATTAATTCATTAACATTGGAACACATATTAATCACCCACCTTGCATTAGAAAGCAAGTACATTTTGATGAGAGAGGAGCATAACACATTACACAGAAGGGTTTTCCAGCTGGACACCCGAGGGCATTGCATGGTATAGATGAGGGTGAGAGCTGTCACAGAAAGGGAAATGGATGCCATGATTCTATTCACTTACCCCTCAAATCTGATTCCAGAAACAGTCCTCAACTAGAGACATGGGTCAGCATAGTTCTACAGATTGTCCTTGCAAGGACTTTAGACCAAGAGTTACAATCTCTAAAGTCTACACGGGACACATTGGTAACATCAATGAGAGTTTGGACCAGTGCTGGGGAGAGAAATGAAGTGAGCTGTATACACTCTGTCTAAAGGGAGCAAGCAGGCCCCCGTTTCTGTTGCTTACTGTCAGATGTGAATATGGGCCAACTGTTGCCAGAATAGTCTACTTTCAGAGAAGCTGAAAATCTGGCATTTATGTAAAATATTCCATTTAAAAATGTTGACTCAATTAAAAAAATAACTGTAGATTCAACAAAACACATCTGTGGGCCAGATTCAGCCTCCAGCTGCCAATTTGAGACCTCTGTTTTAGATGCCACTAGAAAAGGAAAAATTAACTCTTATTAACAAATGCTTATACATATGCAATGGAATCCCATTAATTACTGCCAATAGATAGTCATCGGCCACCCAAAGCCCCAGGTTAGCAGACATGGATTTGACCTACGAGAATTTTGGGTTGAGTAGAGGATGGTAATTTCAAGATACAAATGATTGTAATTAAGATAGAAATAGTGGGTGCCACAAAAAATGTACAATAAACATGCTCTGAAGAATTTTTTTTGGTAGGGGAGTTTTTTTTTAAGTGTTGGAAGGGGGTTCATGGTGGATGGGGGTAACATTGGAGATAGGCCTCATGGAATGGAAGGATTTCTAGGGAGGAACACAATGGACAGAAGCCAGGTGAGAAATGGGGGTTTAATTTGTTGAAGGATGAGTAATCTCATGGCTTGGGACTTACAGAGCAGGTAGCAGAACAGTAAATGGAAAGATAGGATATAAAATGTCAAGTTATGAAGGTCTCTGAAGGCACATCAGAGAAGTGCATAGTTAATTCAACAGGCAATGGGGAGGCATTAAGCTTCTAAGCAGGATAAACATGATTGGAGCTGGAGGTCAGGCCAAATGTACAGCTTATACAAGAGGCTGAATGTAAAAAGACTGAATCGAAATCTGTTTTACTATTGGAAAGGGTAAGAATGGCTTGAACTAGAAGGCTAGATGTGTGACAGAAATAGGGAGAGATGTGAGTAAAATTGGGAAGATAAGATAGATGTGATTTCTCAACAGATTGGATGCAAAGATAGATCAAAAGGTAAGTTAAAAATTATTCCCCTGTTTTGAAATGGGGAGAGTAGAGGAACTGGGAGATAGGGAGAAGGAGGCCAGTGAAGAGTCCATTTGAGTATTCTTGAATGTAAGATGCTTTCAGTTGATGAAGGTATGGAAGTGAAGTACACAGGTAGCTGTATTTGTGGTGTAAGGCATAGAGGTTGTGCCAGAGACAGAGAGGGATGGAGAGGAAAGGGAGAGAGGGAGGAAGGGAGAGCCAGAGGCTTGGATGGCAGCTATAAGAGATAAAATTTGGCTGTGGAAGCCACGGAGGTATGAAGATGCTCTTCCTGACTAGGGTTGAGGAAAGGAGAGGAAGGGTGGGGAAGAGGAGAACAGCCTGGTGCTAGATAGACTTTGGAGGGTGCTCGTGCTCAGTGGATGTGAGCAGAAGCAAAAGGATGGAAGAAATGATCCATGTGGGGTGGAGGAAAGAAGCCAGCAGAATGCCAGAACCCACATACCAATGGAAATCAGTGGAGGTTGGGTGTTGCTAGCACTGTGTAGAGGTCTGGAAAGTGAACGCTACAACTTGAGCTTTCTTTTTTTTTTTTTTAAAGTTGTTATTTTTTTTTCCCCAAATACTTTTATTTTATTTTTTCAGTGTTACAACTTGAGCTTTAATCATCATTCTACTAAATTGTTCTCAATCAGGCTGCCCATAATCTCTTTGTCCTGAAACCCAATAGTTGTATTTTAATCTTCATCTATCAACAACACTCAACACTATCAATACTTTTCTCCTTCTTGAAACATTCTTTTCATTTTCTTTTATGGGACCATACTCACTTGGTTTTCCTTTTTCTTCTCATGTTCTTCCTACTCAGTCCTCTTTCTGACTTCCTCTTCTTCCAACCATTACTAAATATTATTGTTAATTAGGTTTTTGTTTCTGTTCTCTTCTACTCTTAGTTTCCTGTTTCTGTCCTCCAATGATTTCCACTGCCATTTATAAGTTAATGAATCCCAGATCCTTTCTCCAAGTCAGAGCTCTTGTCTTATCTGCACATACACATAGTCAATTGTCGGACGTCTCCAATGGTTGGTCCACAAACTCAACAACATGAAAACTCAACTAATTATCTCCTCACCCTCCCTACTCATCCTCCTCATGCCCCTACAAAACCACCACCTCCTTTCTTCTCATTTAGTGACTTCTGCTATTTACCCAGTTACCCAAAGCCAAACCCTGAGCATCATCCTCAACTTCCCCATCTGCTCACTCCCTAGTCAACCGATCACTAATGCCTGCAGATGTTTCTTCACTGTCTGGGATGTCCAACCATTTCTCTGTATTTTCATAACTGTTCTGGCCCAGATCACCATCTTTTCATGCTCTAATTTCTCTCCTGATGCCAAGTCTTGACTGTCTTCCATTTCTTCTCCACACTATGCCTTTATACCATTAGATCATTTTACTTTAGTGGGTTTTCCCACTACCCAGAAGATAAAGTCTAAGCTTCTTAATATAGCTTACAAGATCTTGCCATGATCTTGCAACTGCTCATCTTTCTGGTTCATTTGTTTCTTTTTTCCCTTTCACTTCTCCCCTTTCTATACTCTTGTACTCCAGGTTGACTTAAAACTTAAAACTGTTCCTCTAACAACATACTTCTTCTTAACTCCTCACTTCTTTATGACCAGTTCCTTCTGCCAAGAAAGTATGCCTTGATGAAACTATCACATCTTGCTAGATGCTACTACTCTTTCTGATTTCAGCTGGGATAGCTTCTCTCTCTCTCGCTTTTTTAAAAAAAGATTTTATTTATTTCTCTGTCAGGGAGAGAGAGAGAAAGAGAGCACATCAGGGGGAGCAGCAGGCAGAGCAGACAGGAGAAGTAGGCTCCCCCTGAGCAAGGAGCCCAATGCAGGACTCAATCCCAGGACTCTGGGATCATGACCTGAACCGAAAGCAGATGCTTAACTGACTGAGCCACTCAGGCATCCCTGGGATAGCTTCTCTTTGGAGAAATTTTCCTGAGGCCAGGAAAGCATTCTGCTCTTCTCTAGCATGTGGCCACTGAGTCATAGTTGCTTATATAATTCTGCCTAACTCTCTTCAATTGTTATCTAGATACTAATTTTTCTTGAATCTAGTGTGTTATATGTTGCCTGAAAGAGAATAGCCTCTTAGTTATTATTTATTAAATTGACTATGAATGAATGATTAGATTTTACAGATACAAAACGGTGAATTAAATAGCCAATTTAGTGGGGTGGCTTGGATATTTCCCCCTGGAGTATTTTTTAAAAGTTGTGGGTCTTGGGGAAATGAATCAGTGACTAAAGCTTGACTTTGCAACTAATTAGGGGGGGTAAAATCCATTTCAGGAATCAAGACACAGAATCACAGATTATATTTTTTTAAAAAATATTGTTTTATTGTTTTAAAGTATCATAGGAAACAATTATCAAAGTGAATAAGAAGGGTTTATAATTAACTTATCAATTTGAACTGAATAGATGGACCTGAAGTACAAAAACAAAAACAAAAACTTTCACTTAATTATTTTGTGAGTATTGTTTGTTAGATTCTATTAGTTTGTCAGCAAACACTATTTTCTTATAGACTGTGCAAAGATAAACCTTAGCATAATGTTTGATTGCAAATTGATGAATAAGAATCATAGACTGTTAAAAGCTCAAATGGAATTTAAAGATCACCTAATTTAAATATCTGACTTCTTGTTGAGAAATGAAGTTCTCCCTATCTAAAAAATGCCTTACATCTACTTAATCAGCAGATATTTATTGATTCCTTACTATATGAGGTATTGTGCTAGGTGGAATTGGGAGAGTGACATTAATTACTTGTGTTATCTCATTTTAATGGTTCCTGTGTCAACTAGTTTATTGTCCACACTGAAAGAATGATATGTTTACATAAGCAGGCAACTAAGTCTACCAGTTGGGGTAAGTACAAATGAATATTAGAGATAAGAGCTTGTGGGAAGGAAGGAAGAGAGCAGTGATTTTGGGCTGGTCTGGTCAGGAAAGGGCTTGAAGATTATTAGGAGACCTCATTGTGTAGGATGCCAGACCCAGAATCAACCCCTCTGCTCCTTATCTGTCTTCCCTGAGCATGAAGTCAACAATCACGTTCCCAGGAGGGACAAGAGTTAAGGCTGAGGCAGAAGTCAGATGGCAGGGACACAATGAGTCAGAAGAGTGGCTTAATGGACAAGGTGGGACAACGTGCATGGAATAAGGTTTCCCGGGGTTGAGTCATTCGTAGAAAGCCTCACTCTATCCAGGTATGTAGCAGGCAGTCAGTAAGATGCAGAGAGAGTAAATTGTTCTGTTTATAATAAAACAAAATAAGCTTAATTACCTTTCTCATTTTCCTTATTAAACCCAGGCTTTTTTGGGGCGCCTGGATGTCTCAGTGGGTTAAAACCTCTGCCTTCGGCTCAGGTCATGATCTCAGGGTCCTGGGATCAAGCCCCGCTTCGGGCTCTCTGCTCAGCAGGGAGCCTGCTTCTCCCTCTGCCTTTGCCTGCCTCTCTGCCTACTTGTGATCTCTCTCTCTGTCAAATACATAAATAAAATCTTTAAAAAAAATTAAAATAAAATAAACCCAGGCTTTTTTAAGTTGATTATTTGGAACCTCTGACAGGTCAGCACTCTCTTTTTGGCTGTTGACCTTTTCTCTCCTCATCAGTTAGAGCTAGAAATATGTTCTCAAGGGAAGTAATTTAAAGAATATTCATCGAATCACAGTTTCCTTTATAAGGGTACATTTTCTGGGTTCCTCTGTGGGTTTTGCTTTCTGGGAGTCTGTCCTGAAGGTCTGAATGATTTGGAAGTAGTGTTCTCCCCACTTGCTTCTGACTGTGATGCCATGAAATGGCCCAGGATTGAGAGAAGGGCTTGTGTTGTTTCCCCTAGTCCTAACCTTGATCATAAAGGCTATGCCAGATATCTGAGAGTTTATTTGTAGGTCCGAAGATAGGGGTAATCCTGTAGGGAAATTGAGATTTGAATCATTGACTTTTTCACAGACATACCCAGCAGATTTCTCACACTTAACTATCAAATCTCAGTCCCGTGCCCTTATATCCACTGCTTGTTTTCTGACGTTCCCACCAGTTGTCTGTTACAATTTTAAGAATGGCCTTCTGCTGGTAAATGTTGTCTTGGAAGAATGCTAGCGCTCAGGATCTGACCTAAGTTTTTTAATGGCTCGCCAGCCAACTCGCTCCTTTCCATCTTCTTGTTTTTTAAATGGAATTGAGGACTGTTTTTGGCACATCCAGCAGCCTGGCAGGAAGGCAGGGTCTAAACATATTTATAGAAAAGAGTTGAATTCTGAACTGGCGGTGATTCTTATCTGTCTATCTCTTTGATGTTGCTGCTGTTGGAATAATTTGTTTTCCAGGAGCTGACTCACCAAACTTCTATTTAGAAGTGGTAGTTAATCTTTAATTAGCAGTGATGCAAAAACAAAACTGAAAAAGAGGAGAAGTAAGTTACTTTAGAATGTAGTATTTATTCATAAATGTTCAGTTGTATGTTGAATATCAGTTGTGCTTTAAACTTAGAATGCGTCACAGCCAAAAGGAAAGAGCCATGTCTCTTAAAATTGCACCACCTACAAGGTGGTGGACCGAGTCGGTGGTGGAGTGGGGAGATCACGTTGAGGTTGTGGGGTTGGGGGATGGATCCCTTACAATGAACATTTCACTGAGGGTCCGGAGCTGCTGTGAGAGACTCTCCTTCCTCTGGAGCAAATTGTGTGGCACGTTGGCCTTTTAAAATTGTTCTTCTTGTTCTCCCCTTTGGAATCATTTGTGATCATTCTATCAGATTTTTATTTTCGAGAGACCCTTTTCCTAAAGCAGTCAGGCTTTTGGTCCTGATTTTTCAATTTTCTTCTCTCTAATTTCTTTGATAATGTAAGATAAAATCATATCACTGCCCTGTCCTTTTGTATTCTTGTTGACAAGATTCTATCATGACCTGTGTCTTCCTTTCAGAGATCATACTTACTGGGCATTATTAGGTAGAGAGACACTGTACTTTGAACTATTTGCTTTTCTGGTAGTACTGATGGGTTGTAGTGAAGTCTTGGTGTTGGGTCTCCATTTGACCAGAGAGATTTGCTCGTGAAGCCCCCCTGGCCATGGAACACCATTTCTCCTTCTCCAAAGACAATGACCCCATATGGGGTTTGACCCTGCAACTCTGACATCATTAGCATTGTTTTTGAAACCTCTAAGCTAACCCAGTCACAGCATTTGTGATTTTGTTATACTGGTTCAACTGCCCCAGAGAGGAAATAATTTCCGCTCAATTGCTTGTGGATTGCTATTCCTCTGTCCAGCAAAAGGGATCCTGGTGTCTTTTGGGGTCATTGACCTGCCTTCTAGGTCAGCTGTAACATTACAACTTTTTGGCTGGTTTTGCACCTGGTCTACAAGCATTCGACTGGTAGGATCAGGAAATTTTCTGAGCAGTATCACTTCATCTGCATTTGGATCAATTAACATATTCATCATCACTATTGAATTCTTTTTAGAGATTGAGTTTATGCCTTTGATTAATCAGAGAATGCTCTCTAGGTCCTAATATCAGAAATGAGAATGTGCACCTCGTTATATGGTGGAATTTAAGTCCTTTGTGTAACAGTCTTTCTTAACCAGACAATTCACATGATTTTGTTTAAAAATTATATTTGATGATACCGTTGGAAATTTGTAAAGTAGATGAATGTTTGAATGCTTGTTTGAGAAAGCAAGCTGCGTATGTACCCCTCTTATCAACCCTGGAAATCTTTCTACACAAGACACTAATGCTCCATTTCAGAATGAAAACTAGAGATGGGGCCAGGAAGAGGGAGCGATTGAGATATCAAGGACACTGGAGGGGTCTCTATCCTTTCAGGATTTTCTGTGTGATTTACAAACTGTTAAGAAGCAAAAACAGTTTCTGCTTCAATGTCATGGTGGGAAGAGCCTGCACGATCCTTGAGAGGTTCGTGCTCTGTGGTTCGGCTCAATTAAAATGCTCTGGTCCCCATAATATATGGCATTAGGAGAGAAAGAAACGATTTAATGCAGAGACTCACTCACCTCTCAAGGACAATGGGCAGCCCCCACTTGGCTGCAGTTAGAAGCCACTTCTCCAGGGCACTTTGACCATTCTGACCTTGTACTGCCTGGTCCTCTTCATTTTGAGGAGGGTCTCCGGGCTCAGCGATGCGTCATTCCCTGCCACATTACAAATGATCCTGACACTTCAGCCAAGCCCAGCTGATTTTTCCGGCTGGCCACATTCTCTTTATCTTGCCTGCTGATCAGAGTGGCAGCAATGTTCCCGTTTTATCATATACTGTTCTGGGCTGTCATTTAGAAATACTCACAGGCTCACCCAGTGAATATTGATAAGATACCTTTGGAATGAGATAAAATGTGGTAAAGGAAGCATATCTCTCCCATGTGATAAAGAACTTTAGAATATGTGATAAAATGTGATAAAAGCACGCTGCAAGGCCATTATTGAGAAGAGCCTTCCGTGTGCCCTGCATTGGGGCAGGGTTGGGCAGCGGGGCGTGGGCAAGGGATGATGCTTATTGTTTGGATCTTCTCTTTCAAAGGTTTGGGTGCCTTTCATTTGTGTTTCTAAGGGGAAAACTCTTTGAAGGTCATGTTTGAATTAAAAGCTGTATTTATTATCTGTTTTTCCGTGTTATCTATATTACAATTGCATATCGAATTTGGGAGCCCTGTATCTCCTGAAGGTAGTTGTTTTCTAATTCTGCTTTTATCCTACCCTCCGGTGTAGTTATTTGTCAGTGCAGGTTTGCATCTGCTGGGGCTGATAAGGTGGAAACCACTACCTGACTACATTATTATAGTTCTCTCGCTCTCTCTCTCCTGGCTAGTTTGAAATGATTATCGCCTCTGGACTCTAGTCATCTGCTAAAAGATAACGCAGTTGCCAGCTACCGCCCTTTCCTCCTCACTTTGAAGTCCTGGTGGCTCCAGGTATTACTGGCTGGTAGGACATCCTCCTTACCGGGCGAGCAAGAAAGGAAAGGATATGTGGGCGGGGTCAGAGTGGTGTGAAAATGAGCAGAGCGAGTACTGTATTTTTTTTTAAGATTTATTTATTTATTTTAGAGGGAGATTGAGCATGAACAGGAGGGCAGAGGGTGAGAGAATCTCAATCAGACTCCGCACTGAGCCTGAGCCCATGTAGGGCTCGATCTCACAACCCTGAGATCAGGACCTGAGCCGAAACCAAGAGTGAGTGGCTTACTCCACTCCTTGTTCAGATTTCAGAGAAAGCAACTGATCTCTCACTTGAGAGTAGTGCTAACCCGGCCATTGTTCCCTAGGGCTTGTGCTGTGGTAGGTGCAGGAATGGGGAGGCTTGGAGCCAAGAGCAGCATCCTTGAAGTGACCTCATTAGGGAAACATTTTTTTTTAAGTCTGTCTAACATTTTTAATTTAGGAGAGAAGGAATAATATTAAACAGTGGCTGATATTTTTGAAAGCCCACGATTTGCCAAGCATTGGAGTTTACATTACTCTGAATTAACCAATGAAGGAGATCCTGCTAAAATCACCATTTTATAGAGGATGAAGCACAGGCTTGGTTAAAAAAATTAAGTGACATGCCCAAGGCTGCAGCAATGTATGAGATGAGCAGAATGCCTGTAATCCTCAAGCTTTTCTCAGTGGGTTTCTCTTAGGGTACCTTCCTTGTCCAGAAGAGATAATGTCACTTCTATCCACAGCCATCCATAGGCATTAGAGGAATCTGGGGGAATGACTCACAGGGTTCTTCCCCCTCCCAGCTTTATTGAGATGTAATTGACATATAACACTGTGTAGGTTTAAGGTGTACATTAATACACTTTTTATTGTAAAATGATTACCACCATAGCATTATCTAACACCTTCACATCACATAATTGCCATTTCTCTTGTGTGGTGAGAACATTTAAGATCTACTCAATTTTCAAGCGTACAATACAGTATTTTTGTTGTTGTTGTTGAAGTACCTTCAGGACACAATGTTACATTAGTTTCAGTGATTGGACAACTCGCTGCTATGCTCAGCACTAGCGTAGCCACCATCTGTCAAACGATGCTATCACAATACCATTGGCTATATTCTTTATGCTGTGCCTTTCATCCCCATGACTTGTTCATTCCGTAACTAGAAGTCTGTACTTCTCACTTCCCTTTACTCACTTTGCCCATCCTCCTACCCCCTTCTATCAGTTTGTTCTCTGTGTTTATGGGGCTGTTTCTACTTCGTTTGTTTGTTCATTTTTGTTTTTTAGATTCCACATAAAAGTGAAATTGTATGGTATTTATCTTTCTCTGACTTACGGTATTATTATTAACTATAGTCACTATGCTGTACATCAGATCTCCAGGGCTCATTCATCTTATAACTAGGAGTTTGTACTCTTTGACTGATATCTCCCCACTCCCCCTACCATTTCACCCACCCCTGGTAATCATCAGTTGACTCTGTTTCTGTGAGTTTGCTTTTTTAGATTCTACTTATAAGTTATATCATACAGTATTTATCTTTCTTTGTCTGACTTAATTCACTTAGCATAATGCCCTCAAGTTCCACCCATATTGTCACAAATGGCAGGATTTCCTTCTCTAATCACTGAATAATATTCCATTGTATGGTATGTGTGTGTGTGTGTGTACACACACACACACAAACATACCATATCTTCTTTATTTATTCATCTGTTGGTAGACACTTAGGTTGCTTCCATATCTTGGCTATTATAAATAATAAATAATACTGCAATGAACATGGGGGTGCAGATATCTCTTTGAGATCCTGTTTTCATTCTCTTTAGATATATACCCATAGGTGAGATTGCTGGAGTATATGCTAGTTCTATTTTTAATTTTTTGAGGAATATCCATACCACTTTCCATATGGCTGTACCAATTTGCATTCCCACCAATAATGCATGAGGATCCCTTTTCTCCACATCCTCACCAACACTTGTTATCTCTTGTCTTTTTTTTGACAACCCATTCTAGCATGTATGAGGTGATCTCTCATTGTGGTTTTGATTTGCCTTTTCCTGATGGTTCATGATGTTAAGCACCTTTTCATGTACCTGCTGACCATTTGTATGTCTTTGGGAAAATGTTTATTCAGCTCCTCTGCCATTTTTAATGTACTTTTTTTTTTTAAAGCTTTTATTTATTTATTTGAGAGAAAGAGAGAAAGAGAGGGGTGAGGTCAGAGGGACAAGCAAACTCCTTGCCAAGCAGGGAGCCCAATGTGGGACTTGATCCCGGGACTCCAGGATCATGACCTGAGCCGAAGGCAGTTGTTTAACCAACTGAGCCACCCAGGCACCCTCCTCCGCCATTTTTAATTGGATTTTCTTTTTCATTTTTTTTCTATTTTAGAAATTGAGTTGTAAGAGTTCTTTATATATTTTGGATATTAACCCCTTATCGGATATATGATTTGTAAATATTTTCTTTCATTCTGTAGGTTGCCTTTTCCTTTTGTTGATTGTTTCTTTTGCTGTGCAGAACACTCATAGGGTTTTGAGAATTTGGGGGAATTCATAATGAGGTCAAGAAAGCACTTGAATCTATGCCTGTTATCATGCCCCCTTTTACTTGATACTGCAGTAGAATGATTATATCTGGTTCCCTTTTGAGCTGAGGGATATCAGCTGTTCATTATAAACTTTAAATTTGTTGTGAGCTAAAAACTGTTTCTAAGACAGACTTGCCTCTTTACTACTACTATGTCCCTCCTTTCCTCCATTTTTCTTTTTTTTTCTTGTTTAAATTAAGTTTTAAATTTTAATTCCAGTATGGTTAACATATAGCCTTCACTCATTTTTCTTAATGATCGCTGGCTAGGATTGATAATTAATATAGAGCACTGACTATGTGCTCTATGTGTCACTGTGGAGCACTTACTATGAGTCAGGCCACATTATCTGTTTTAATTTCCATTTTACAGATGAGGAACTTAAAGCCTAGAGAAGAGCAGTGACTTTCCCAAGCTCGCATGTGAAAAATCTGACGCTCACGTTTGAATTAGTGCCTGACAGAGCCTCTCAGTGGCAGCTTGAACCTGCGAGGCTGAGGCAGTGCTTTAGGACGGTGACCGAGCATGTGCCATATATGGTGAGAATGCTCAAAAGTCAGCATTTATTTTTGTTTTGAGAACGGTTTTCTTTAACATTTTTTCCCTTAAAATATCCTTCATTACCCAGAAGAATAGATAAGATTTCTACCATCTTGAATAAGGATTTCGAGATTAAAAAAAAAAAAAAAAACAGATTCCTGTTTTGTTTGGTTTTTAAATTAACCTGGGATTGAGATTTTTCCAGAATTTCTAGTTTGTGGGAACAAGTACAACCACAGTTTATTCTGGGAGTAAATGTACATCTTGGCATATGTAGAGAAAGTGCCACCAGAAGACTGGGTTAGTATAGAGCTACCACCTGGCACAGCCAATCAATGCTGTAGTTTCCAGATCAGCTGTCCATTTTCATATGAGCTTGGCATGGGTTTAAGTCACTCATGGGAGGTTTCCAGAGGACTCATCACTAGACTGGAGACATTTTAGATCCTGCTTTCCCATTCTGTCTTTGTCCTCCACTCAGAAACACCATAGCAGGAGGAAAAATGACACAGAGCAAGAAAGGAGTGTATTCCTTCCAAAATACACACACATTACCATCTTGGCCCCAACACACCAAGCCTATCTTACTCTGAGATCCAAGGGAGCTGGTGGGGTATAGAAAACCCACTGAGAGAAAAATATCTTCAAAGAAAACTCACTTCTCAGAAGAATGTTAAAGTTTGAAGAGTGCAGCAGAAAAAAAAAAAAAAACCCTCCTTGAATTTTTGTTTTCTTTTTTGATTCTATTTCCCTTTGCTAAAGGTTGGAGGGAATGCTATCTTCTTTCGCCTTTCTTCCTATGTATTATAAATATTTTTTCGTTTGCCTTTGATCCTTGGAGTTTCTAGATACAAGGTATTTTAGAAATGCAAAGTGTTTGTTATTGATGTTTATCATTGCTTGTTTTTTTAATTTTCAGAAGTCTTCATCTTGTTTATATATTTCCTTCTGTTAGCTCATTTCTGCTTTAATAGCAATTTTATTTTATAATTTAAATTATTTCCTCTGATCTTTATTACTGAATGGGTTACTTTAATGAAAAATGGAAATAATTACTGCTTCTACTGAAGGAAATGTCTTTATTTCACTCAGAGCTGTCACTTTTACTTGTAAGATAAGATTATTTTAAATAGAATAAAATTCTGGAAAGCTGACTGTACTAAGAAATACTGACATGCAGTGATGAGAGGAAACTTGTATTTCTGATTGAAATCAAAACATTGAGCATATATTTTACTAGCCTTACAAATAATTTAAAAAAATAACACCACATAACTGCCCATAAAAGTCTTATTCTCTTCTCTCCGCACCAGAACTTACTTAGTCATTTAAACTGATAACATTTATAACACCAAAATGGTTCATAGAGAATATTAACAGAATACTATCTTATACTCTCAGTAATTCAAAAAATAGCAAATGTCATCAGGGATCTGGAGGATCTGTTGTTATAACCTAGGTGGACAGAGGTTGTTAACTGAAACGGTAACTGTTTAAAGGTTTTGATTAGTCTGTTCTTGCTCACATGGTTTAGAGGTAGCTCCTGGGCTAGTAGATGGAAGAGAAGGGCCTGTAAAATACAATGTATTGAGTTTTCGGTTGTGGAGAAAACTCATCCAAAATGTTTGTAATGAAAATTAGAAAATGCGTTAGAGTGTGTTAATGGTCGAATGAGTAATTCAAACACACTTTTAAGCTGTGTTATTCTGATCAACTTATTATAAGGCAAGATGGAATGGGAAATACACCTTTGTGATTAAATACTTACCTTGAGACCTAAAACCAGTCACTTAAAAAATCCTATTAATGAGTATAGTGATGATGTTTATTTTACAGAGAAATATAAAGGTTTATTGGCTATTTTAGCATCGGATGGGGAGATACACCAATGATTTCCTAGATCTTTTGGATGTTTTAGAGTTTAATTTGGCATGTTTTATACCTTTAATTGCAACAATAATTAAAGAGGATAATCCTTAGTTATACACACTTGTTTCCTTTGGTCATCTCTCTTTCACACATCCTGCATTCCCTCCCACTTTTGTTCTTGCTGGCCCAACCATTTGGGACATGTCTTCTCCCAGTGGAAAGATAAACAGCAGCAAACTGGAAGACAACACATCCAGCCTTGGTTCCTTGGTGCTCCCTCATCCTTCCCTTGACACCATCTTTCCCTACTTCTCTCCCTGGTCTGCACTATACTTAGTAGACTTTGGAGTGTAAGAGAGATTTTGTTCCCAGGAAATATTTTGCCACCTGAAAGTACTATACGGTTACTTTCTTGTTAACATTCTCCTGCTTTTCACTTCCATTAAGATCAGAGGATGACCAAGAGAGTTTTTAAGAGTGTATTTGCAGTTACTCTTAATCATAAATCTATAGCAGTATTCCTTCACTGATGAACATGATGAACTGATGAACGTGAACATTTTCCTTCAGAGAATACAATGAGAAAAAGAGAAAGAAAACCACTTCTAGTTTGATATATACCCATAGACGAGAATATTATAAACTTACCTGCACTTTAGTCTAGCCATTCAAGCTTTTGTAAGTCATTATTTATTATTTTCTCAGAGGGAGTGACTAGTAGAAAAGTTGAATAACTAGTAAGAATGATAGGATGAAAATGGAACAACTATTATTACAATGAAAATTATTATTGATTTTAATACTTTCATTAGGGAGTTTTATTATTTAATAAACATTTATGAAACACTATTTATAATGGGGCACTAAGTGGCAAATACAATGAATAGCATAACGTGATCTCTGGCCTTGGAATTTGCAGAAATGACACACTACAAAACACAGTGTTATCAAATATTATCAGAAAGGCAGGTACAAGATATGATGGGAGTTTAGAGGAGAAAGAAATTATTTTCAACGTTGATGAATTGAATTATACATTAAGGAAGTGAAATTTAAGCTGTATCTTTTTATTGAGACAATTTATAATTGACATATAACAGTATATTAGTTTCAGATGTATAATATAATGATTTGATATGTGCATATGTTGCAAAATAATCACCATAATAAGTCTAGTTAATATCCATCACCATACATAGTTGGAATTTTTTTTTTCCTTGTGTTTGAGCTGGGTCAGGACAGATGATCTAGTGGATATTTATTGTTTTCCTTCCCAGCATCCATTTTCCTTTCTTCCTGTAACATCTCTGAATTCTTGGGGGAAGTCAGCCTTTTTCTATGCTTGGTCCTTGTGGTCTGGGTGGCCTTCTGTCTCCTGTTCCATAGATGGAACATGTAACCCCAGCTACAGCCACTCAGTACTTTGCTTCCTCTTAGCTATTTATTGTCTCCAAGATAACATGTCACCTATGATGATCCAATCGAAATGAATTCAAGAGTTTTTCAGGAACTTTGGGAAAAGACCTTCTACCTTCTCACTCATCTGAGTATTGTAAAGTCATAGGGCTGGAATTGTTATAGAACTTGGAGTTGGAGGGACCAAACTGGGTCCTATGGGTGTTGTATGAGCCTCTACATCAAGCCTCACCCAAAGCCTGAAATCCTCCTGGATTTTTAAAATTATCTGAGCCAATAAATTATGTTATCATTTTGCCAGTCTGGGATGGATTCCATGTCTCTTGGAACCAAAAAAATATCCTAGCTAATCTGTTCAGTTAGGATTTGGACAGGAAGCAAAGGGGTGAGGACAGTCTAATCTAAGGGAACAGAATGAAAACCAAGTGCCAACTCTAGAAAATGCAGGCATTGCTGAGGAAAGGTAGATGGTATAATTTAGTGGAATTTTAGGAGACTTGAAGGAGAATAAAATATATAGATCTTCTGGTTGGGATTTAGTCATGGAAAGTTTTGAATTCTTGATCAAAAATTTTATTTGGGAGGCAATAGACAAAAGTGAAATGCTGTAAGTGAGAAGAAAGAAAATGTATCTGAGTTTCATGGAGAATGTTGGATGGATTTAATGAGGCAGTAGTTGGGGGTGGACAATGTAATTACGCATTTATAATAAGACATAGAAAATTAATAAAGTAAATGTGACCACTCTGCAGAACCAGGATGGATCCTCACCCAAAATTTGGTTTTGATGTCAAGACTGATGCTGACACACACACACACACACACACACACACACACACACACCAAAAAGTATACGAAATTTCATTACTCACATAATAAGGCTTTATGAGGGAGAGCAGGGCAGCTCTAAAGGACATGTGAACATGGCCTGAAGTTTTTATGGTGTTTAAGTGGTAGGACAATGGAAAGGGTTTTTACATGTGTTTGAACTTCTCACTGGCACCAAAGGAGAAACATCTGGGCTTTCTTATCAGATTTCCCAAGTAAATATATGTATGAATAAAGCTGTTAGATTTGTTGTGAATAAGGTTTGGGGACACCCCTGTGGATACGCCTTATCGTCAGGAGGTTGGATTTGAGTTTACCCTCAAAGATGAGGCAGAAGTAGATAAAATGACCAAAGGAGAGAAATAAAAAAGAGAAGAGGAGCAAGAATAAAATTTTGGGAGACAGCTAAAAAATAGAAATCACCTAAGTGTGGATATAGAAGAATGTGGAGAAAAAAGAAGCACTGTGGGAGCAAGGGGCAGAGAATGTTTCATGGAGGAAGGATATATATTTTCAAGTGCTGCAGAGAAATCAAGGTTATGAGAATTGGAAATTAGAGAACTCATGGCTCATTAATTATCTCTGATATAGAAGGCGATTTGGGAATGGTAGGTGTAGGCGGCTTTAGGAAGAGTAGAAGAACGAGTGATTGGTAGATGTTGATGATGGTAGATAAATAAAGTAGTCAAATGAGATAATTTTTTAAACTTTTGAAAAGCTATGTAACAGGCAGATTTGACTATATTTTGCAAAAAGTACGGAAATTGATTCTGCAAGAAAAAGAAATTATAGAAAAGGGAAAGATAATAATGAATTTAGATAGAACCAACAACAAGCAGAAAGGATTGGTTAGGATCATGAGAGAAGGGGTTGATTTTACAAAGAAGAAATACTTCTCTAAAAATAAGAAGCATTAAAGAAACATGTCTGGGTACATGTGTGTTAAGGAGAGACCTAAGTATTTCCACAAATATCAGGACCAGAGTAGGGTTTGAGGACAACAGAAGGGACATGAATGGAAACTTTGGGAAAGATGATAAAAAATAAACTAAAGATAAATAAAAACATTGCCAAACAAAGCGGAATACCAAATAAAGGGAAATCATATGCATTTTCAGTGCTTCACTCAGTAGATTCCTCTGATCTGAAAAGAAAAAAACAGGGTTACGGGGGTCTAGCTAAACTTAAGAATTCACAACATGAAAAGATAGAAGGACAAGTAAACAAGTGAGTTGAAGATTCTGCAAAGAAATTCATCAAAATGATGGGAGAAGGAAGAGGAGAAGGAGTTAAGGGAGGATAGAAGGAGCAGATGTCCAGGAAGGAAAGGGAGAAAGCTAGATACCAGTATTCATGAGTAAAAGTCGATTTAGTGTAACTAAAGGAATGAGGTATATGGAAGGACAGGAAGATATAGGAATTTCATAATCAGAGACTTGAAGAAATGAGAGGGGTTCAGAGTATTGATGTGGTCTTAATCTGGATAGTGGAATGTGAACAAATATTTGTAGGGTTAAGAATGTTGAAGAACTGAGGAATTGTCACTGTCTGTCTTGGAGAAACAGAAGGGAGGATTGTGAGCCAGAAGGTCAAACGTAGAAGCAGATTCCAGGGAGCCAGTAGGGATGGCGTGAGCCTGCAGGGGATTAAAGCTGAGCATGATTAGGATTTAAGCACAAAAGGGTTCACATCAAAGTAGGGTTTAAACCCAGGGCATTGATGGTCATGGGCCACAGAAATAAGGTCAGCTGAGAAGTGTTGGTTTTATGGATGAGTATAAAGAAGGGCTCAGGTGAATTTGATTGGAGGAACATATACAGTTAACAAGCACCAAAGGTCCAAATGGAAGAGACAAAGGCTTGGCTTGGACTACCAAGTTCTAATTACTTAAAAATGAACTACTGAGAGTGAGGATGGGATGTAGGAGTGGCACCAGGGACAGGCCAGGGAGCACCAGACCTCTGGAAACTTGTTTCCAAAGTTCACTTCATCAACATTTATTATCTACTTACTATGTACTACTGCTAGTAGTAGAGGTAGTAGCAGCAGTAATATGACATTTACGATGTTGCTTTCCATAGGCCAGACATCATGCTGTACATTACCTTATTTAAGCCTTCTTACAATCCTAGGGAGAAGAACTATTATTATTCCATATGATATAGCAGGGACCTAAGATTTAGATAAACTAAGCCACCTGCCCAAGACCACACAGCCAGGACCAAACTAGTTCTATGTGGCTCCAACCCCATGCTCTCACTCATCAGATGTTTTTGCCTTGCAAATGTTAAGTAGCAAGGGGAAAATGATGAATATGACAATTTCTGTTTTTTTAATTATTTATTATTTATTTTTTTATTATTTTTTACAATTTCTGTTTTAAAGAAAGTTATAGTTAAGTGGTTGAGGGTTGACTCTCTTCACATTAATCACCCATTTCAGAATATTTAGGAATATTTTGAGCAACATTTGCCTCAATGTAATTAGCCTTTTTAAAAATTTTATTCTGTAAGTAATGGCATTCTAAAACATCTTTTGGTTTGAAAATCCAATTCACTCTGTAGACTGACTATAAACGCAAATAAAAGCATTGATTTCCTCATTTCATCACCTCTAGAGAACAATTCATAAAGCACGGAAGTTCTAACTAGTCAATCAATAGTCACTACTTAAATCAGAGACTCCAAGAGTAGTCTATTATTAAAAGTGTTCATCTGAAGATGATGTTAAATGAAAATAAAGGAACCAATCTGGCCTATGATCTGTATTCAGCTTCAGGAAATCGTCTGAAGGAAAGGGTCCTGTTAACTGTATTTAGAGCTTTTCCTGTTTCTGGTTCCTGCCCAAGAAGAAGTGGGGAAAATCCAATTTCTCAAAAGCCACTTAAGTGTTATTAAGCAATTCATGGAAACAAGGCTAAGCAGTGCTTTTGGCAGGGCTTTCCCCCTCTCTGATGTACTAACCAAAATTGGTATTCAGTTATCTGTCTCATTTTGGCCTATATTTGACTACAGAATAAATACAGATCTGTATGAAATGTTCACTGCATAGACCAAGGTAACCAACCTCATTAATTTTGGAAATGCTATTATCTGACCCATTCTGTAATCCTATTTCTGAGTTAGTTACGTAATTTTACCTGACATAGAAAAGGAAATTCGACCTGAATTACATTTAAAATGAGCCTTTCACGAAATCAGGAAGAAAGATTTTTTCCCTTCTTAATGAATCATAATTGGAAGGCTGTATTAGGTGCAAGTGTGAATATGCAGAAGAGGAAATAAGAATGCTGTTCATTATTTCAAGTAATTCAAATATTTAAAGTCATACTTTGTAACTCCACCTCGGGGTTTCAAATGGATTCTTATTCATGTTTGTCTATTACTGTGTTCGTAAATTCCAGATGATTTCCAGGGCTGGCAGGAATTTTTGAAATCTAGTCCTTCAGCTGGATAAGAATCTAAAGCTCAGGAAGATGTGATTTGCTCAAGATCTTACAGTGATGGTTCCATGACTTGAACTTGGAACTCACCTTCTCAGTCCCAATTTATTCCATTCTACTGTCTTCTTTGATTCTGAAAGTGGAAAGTTGACTTGGCAATCAGGCCCCTGGAAATTGTATTGCTCTTTCTCATCAATGAGATATTTGTAGATAGGTAAGTAAGAGGCCAGTGAGATTATTTGTAGTCTACAGTTTTTTTCTCTTCCTTAGTTCATGGAAATTTCCTTTAAGATAAACAAAAACCAAATGTGGTAAGTGTTTTGTTTTCTGTATTTTTTGAAAAAGCACAGAGAACAAGAATGCACATTCATAGCCAGACAGTGTAACACTTTTAAGAAGATATATTTATTTATTATATAGAGAGAAAGAGCATGAGTGGGGAGAGAGGGAGAGAAAGTATCCTCAAGCAGGCTCCCCACTGAGTGTGGAGCCCAAAGTGGGGTTCTATCCCACTATCCTGTGATCATGACCTGAGCCCAAATCAAGAGTCAGATGTTTAACCGACTGAGCCACCCAGGTGCCCCCAGATTGCATAAAATTTTGCAAAGTGCTATTCCACAATGTTGAATTGAAATAATATAATATATACCTGTAATACCTAGATTTATGCTTCGAATTGAGTGTTTTGCTATTTTTACAAGAGTCAGCCTTCATGGTGGACAATGAAACGTGCTCCAAGGAGCTCTTTTGGACCAAATACTTCTCCTCCTGCCCCCCATTAGGACTTAACATCTCAAACCTACAGCCACTTTTTTCCCCCAGAATGTTAAAAATCCCTTATTAGTGTGCAAATATTCCCAGAAGAGGTAATCCTGAATATTTTGCTGCATTAGCTGTAAACACCTTAGTAAGTATGGGTCCAGTTTTCTTCACCACGGGGAAATCTACTGAAGAGGAAGGCACCAAAGATAAGTTTTGCCTACTTAACAATTTTGCCTGGAGCTGAACCTGAGTATTACTATGAATAATAAGTGAAAATAGCTTAAATTCCATTAGTAACATGATTCTAGCCAGTAGATTCTACACCAGGAAGGGATGCTATTATAAATCATTATTATTTTATGTTCAGAAAATGAATACACTGATGTTTACAGCAAGGGAAAATGCAAGCCAGCTTTCACCTTTCCTCCTGAGGAAAGTGATGAACTGGTATGCATTTAGAAAATGCTGAATGTCTTCTGAGTCTAATCAGCTCCATCCCCTCCTAAAATGTCCATATGTGAATTAGGTACTTTGCAGAATTTTTTTTTCACTCAGCGTTTACTGATCTTAAAAAGAATCGCTCGTGTAAAAATATACCTTACCTTTGAAAGAAACCTGTTACAAGGAAAGGTGTGAACAAAATGCATTATGTTTGTCTGACATATTGGAGGTGGCTTATTTCATTCAAAGGTGTTTATTTCGGTGGCAGGGAGTTTTACCGTAAGCATCTGGGCCCACAAGCATTTTTGCCACAGACGTTTTTGCTGCATAACTAATTGGCCGTACAGCAGTTTTGCCGTAAAAGGTAAAATCACAGAAAATAAAAGAGGGACATTCATGAAAAAGGACATAATGAAATGTGGAAAATGAATAACAAGACTTCGCTATGAAGTGTTTGAAGACATTCAAAGTGTATAGTGTAGGTTTAAGGCAATATTGAGCAGATGACTGAATTCATTCTGTAGATTGTACATAAGCTCTTGTTTTCGGTCTTTCATCCTAGTATTATACTTTTCTTTTCTTTCTTTTCTTTTCTTTTCTTTCTTCCTTTCTTTCTTTCTTTTTTTTTTTGCTTGTTGATTTGTCCTGTCATTCGGCATTGCACTTTTTCTTCTTTTGCTAACATTTTCTTTGTGAAGGGAGGTATCAGTTCCCAAATACTAAGATGCATAATTGTAACTGTGTTTCGTATTGTGTTGTGAAACACTTCTACACTGTCTGTTCTTGGTATATCATGGCGTGTTTGTTAATTGATGTTCCAAAGTTCTCTGGGAAATGTGGGCTCAAACTTCTGAGCCACTGTATAGACCAGGGTGGAGGGTTAGGATTTATATAATATAAAAATGGGAGTACTTCACCAACGGACAAATGGAATCAAATTTTCAACCACTTTGATGAAACCAACCTATCAAACCGAACTGACAACCAGTTATTTTTTATCTTTCAGTGATTGGCAAAATAGTAAATTAGTTATGCGGTGAAAATGTCTGTGGCAAAGACGTCTACGGCAAAGAGGCTTACGGCAAAAATATCGGACATGTTTTCCTTCTCTCTTTTTTTTCCTTCCCTCCTTCCTTTCTTTTCTTCCTTCCTTCCTTTCTTCTTTTTTTTTTTTTTTTAAGTTCACTTGCAATGCAATTTAATAGGCAGATAGCCAAATATTCCCCTTGGCAGTGCCCATTTTCTACGCATGACTTCTTTCTTAACGTTTCCTTTCCTGAAAAGACCCAGCACTAGCTAACTAGGTAATGGAAATGGTGTAAATAAGGGTTTTCTGTGATCCATTTGCCAAAATGTACAAAACTTGAAAACCACAAAGTAATTGTCTCTGGGCTTGTTTATCCATTTGGGTGGGAGGAAAGTGGTGAGCTGCTTTGCTCTTTACTCGGTAAATCAACTTTACTATGTAAAATTAAGACAGAAATCTGGATACAAAGGGATATTTTACGAGGTATTTTTTTAAGTCCTAAATATTTAGGTACATATCACTTTTCTCTCTTAAATAAAATTCACAATTTGTCTTTGTTCATTGAGATCCTTTCCAAGTTGCATGCGATTGATGAATAATGTATGGTGTCATGCCTCAGTGATTCACATAGTGAAACTCAGATAAATATTTGATGCAAAGATTTGATTTTTTTGTTTTTTTAACATATTAGGGTCTAAGTGGGAAGATGATCCTTCAGATGGGTGTTTTGGGAGACAGTTTTAGCCAAGACACAAATGCATGGATTGCCTTAGAGCAGTAAGAATTAAAAAAGACCACCTTGTTTCATCTTATATGTTGAAGGCAGGATATTAACATGGGCATGCTGATGTTGACTGTGTCTGTAAAGCAAGGGGCCAGGTAACCGGACTGGGAGGGAGGGCCAACTGGGAGGGCTGTTGATTCTAGAGGCAAATAGTTGATAAAGGCAAGGTTAGGGTTAAATAAAGGAAGGTTAGTCCTTCCCACAATTTTGTATATGCTACTTGTACCCAGGGGCCAGATTCTGTTCTCCTTATAAATAATCATTATAATTTATCAAATAGCAGAACACTTCATACTTCAGAGACCCAAAACACACGATTGGAGAAGGATAACATGCTTTTACTAACATTTTTCTGTCAATTTCATGTTAGGGTAAATGGAGCCAAGAACAGAGAATGTATTCCTTAAAAGGGATCCAGTTTCAAAGTGAACCCCACTCACGGTTTGGAAGGGGAAGGCAGAAGTTTCTTATCAGGGGAATATTTATTCAACTGATGTCAGCTGAGATGGTTTGAAACTGCCTATCATTTTAAGCCAGTTTGTAAGAAAGGCCACACTTTTTATTCCACCAAAGCCCACACGAAAGTAAAGATGAGTAAAACTGTTGTAGCCTCAGGGCACCTTTGAAAACAAAGACCAAATATTGACCCAGTTGAAACGTGGAAGCTCCTGGAGTAGCTTCTCTGGGTCACAGATTAGGTGTGGTGGCTTCCTTCTGCGGGTTCTGGCTGGCTGTTGGAGGCAGCGTTGGGGTGTGGCCTCTAAGACTGGTCATCTGTCACTCTCCAGGATAACTCTATTTCAGAGGGATGGTAGAGTGGCCAGGGAGGCAGCAAGGCTACCCGCTGTGGCCCGACTTCTGAGCCTGAGGACACTCCTCCCTTCTGGCCAGGCATTGACCCTAAAGTCCTGTGCTTGCTCATGGCCATCTCTAAAGAAAAGCCAGAATGATCTGCATCTTGATTTGCTCTATTTCCTATTGAAGTTGTCCTCTGCTAGTGTGAGGTGATTGTGGGAGAACTGGGTATTGTGTGGCTAGAGTGGCATTTTATTTAAAAAGTAAAAGACAAACGTTTTGCCCATGGTCAAGTCCAATCTTTCCCAAGTTTAAAAAAAAAATTTCTAGTATTCTTTGGTTTCCTGATGCTTCTCATGCCACTCGTTTAATCGGCAGGTGCTTTGTGAAACCTATAGTTGCACACGCGCATGCACACAGACACACATAAATTAAAATTAATTTGTCCTGAGAGATTTGAGATAATTACAGTATTTGAGCAGAGCCAATGATATTTTCATTTAGTTCAAGCATCATCAAATAGTTACCGTTGTTGTTCAGTTGATTTTAAAGAGTATTTTCTAACCCCAAAGTGACTGTCAATAGATAGGGTTTTCTCCTTTATGAGGATTTTAATGCCAAGTCCGCTTTGATTGGCTCCCACCAACTCACATATTTGCATTCCATAGTGAATTTCAATCTGTGGGATCTTCCTGGTATTCATGAATTTTACTGACAATGAGTGGTTTGGAGGAGCTGACAATGGGGCCTGTAATAGATGGGAAAGAGAAGAGCAGCCCCGTTAACTGTAGGAACTGTACTGTATTGCTTGCTGGGACACAGGATATAAGGACTTGGGCTGAGATAGCAAAGTGCCTACATTAGCTTTTAAATAAAAATACTCTCTTCCAGTGAGAACAAGGAAATGGGCTAATTTTTCAGAGTTGAATCAAATTAAAAGGTTTTTAGGAAAGAGTCTTTTTGGCTGGAAAAGATAAAAAGGCATTTATTTTACCATAAAAATACAAATTTCATTCCTTTTTTGAGTTCATTACAGGTTCTATCTTTCATCAAAATGGATGAGACTACAGTGTGAACAGCAGAGCAAGCTGCATTTCTGTCACTGGTGTGGCAAAGAGGGCCCAGATAACAAATTGCACACGAGCATTGTGCTAAACAGTCCTTCCCACAACTTAAAATTGGGTGGTTCCATTGCTTTTAATCAGATATCAGGAACCAGGAATAAACATAAAAATAAGATTTCCAGGAAAGAAATATCTGCCAATTACACTCAGTGAGGTGAAAATTTTCATCATTGAAAGCCGTCTTCATTCAAGTACATATCACATTTCTCAAATGGTACTTAAATTATCATTCTTGTTTAATACAGGCCTCCAAAGACTACTTTGAACCAGAGTTTAATCATTGGTTTTTACCTCCAATCTTCTTCATTTGCTTAGACTGCCTTCTGAAACTAGTTGAGCTAATACATGTCTGCTTGTTCTGGTCCTCACAGTGTTCCTAGGTACAGCTTCCCCCCAGACTGCTTCTTTGCTATCCTTCGTACACATCTTTCCCAACTGTTCTCACATATATTCAGCTAGCCAATGCTTTTTAACTAAAGTGTCTTTAGAACATTTCTTGTACTCAGCAGATGGAACACAACTGTTGCCTTTAGCTTTCTCTGACAACCTCCATGGTTGGCGAGGGGGGATGCATTGCTGAAGGAGCAGGGGTACAGCGAGGGGGAGAAGTTTCTAGAATCATCAGCAACAGTGTTGGGATTTTTGGATGTAGGGGGTGGGGAGAAGGAGGTAAAGTGTGAAGCAAAGTGGTTGGATTAGTACATATTTAATTAGGCATTTTCTGTTTTAAGCAACAGACTCACTCTGGATGAATGTCGGCTCATATCGAAGCTATGGAAATAGAGATAGATCAGGTGCTCTCTTGAGGTATGCACAATGTTTTTGTCATGTGTCTCCTTCCTGTTCAATTCTACTATCCATACCAAATGAACATTTCCTATATGTCCAGCCCAAATAGCACAAGCCAGTCTGGTTACCTATTTACCATAGACCCTGTTGGTCAGGGCTATTCATGACACCAGGCTGAACTCTGGATGGACTATCTGTGGGATGCCTCCATTTGTCCTATCACCAGACATCTTTGGATAAAAAACCACCTGGTGCTGTGCTGCTGAGCAGTAGCAAAGGGCGAGGCAGTTAGTTGTAGGAGAACTACAGCCTTGATTGGCTTTCTCAATATCACAACACTATTCAATTCATAGTGGATGTTCAATGTATCACACAATTCAAAGAATGGAGAGAATGCAGACATCGAGGTATTTTTGTCAAAGGAGCAAACACTGTAAGTTTTGGCAATGAAAGGGGTGAGGAATTCCATTGAGGCGTATTCTGGAAGAGGTAAAGATAGTTGGATGGAATGGTTGAATTCCACTTTAGATTAGGGAAAGGGGAATTTAGACCATGCTGGGGGAGGGGCCTTGAGGGATGTTTTAGAGGCCAAGAAAAGAGAGGCACTTAGAGCAAGAAGGAGGCTTAGAGATTAGGAGCAAAGGAGGATGCCACCTCCTCTTGGAGTGCACATGGATAATTTGGTCTATACTGAAGTCCCTGCCATGAGCACCTAAGAGGACAGGTGATTTCTTGCCTTGTAACAATATGCCATAGAAATATTGGAGAGATAATATTTTCCCTTCTAAGTATCTCAAGGGCTTGCAGCTATATTCTATAAAGGAAATTGGGCAAGAGGCAGGAGAGATTTTATGGGGGGACCATTTTTACCATTTTCCTATGTGTGGAGGATTGAGTCATTCCATGGCCTTTCACCCATTGGGCCCTTCTCTAGGTTGGGGCTGTGATTCACATGAACTATCCTGACTTCCTCTCAAATGAGGACACATCTTTCATAATTAAGGAGTACAAGAGCTTTAACCAACCCATCACAGGTAACTAGAGACGTAATTATTTACATAGTCATTCTATTAATATATAGCCCTAAGATCTTAATAGAAGATTGCAATCTGAGCTGAAAAAAAATGGATGTGTCTGAATAGGATCTGCCTTTTTGCCCCTTCAGGATATTCTGGGAATAATATTTTGATAGGGAAAAGTAAAATATTTCATTAAAAATTTGATTTGCTTATGAAAACTGAACAAAATATGATCTTTGCCTGGTATATTGTTTGTAGGCACTAACACTTCAGTTTCCTCAGACACAGGTGAGCTTGGTTCAGCACTCCAGGCAGCCATACTGTGCAGGTGCGCTCTTCATAGGTGTTCTCAGGTAAGGAACTCTTGCTTCACATGTATCTGTATGCACTGACTGGCCTTCTTCATCTTCAAATGCAGAGTTGCAATGTAGATAATCTTACTCCCTCTAAAGCAAACGGTAAGTTGGTTAATACGGTCACGTGTGTAATGATTTTCTGGGAACCTTCAAAAGATCGGTGCGCAGTCTGGATCAAACCGCATACCTGTAGGATAGAATGTGGGGGAAGAACTGGCACCCTGGCATAAATGTGCTCAGATTATTTTATTTTTCTAATTTTGCATTTTTAAAATTCAGCACAACTGTTTTAAGACCTATTTTTGTCTTATGAAGCCAATTAAATTTTAAGCTGGACCAATTCAATAAAAATGAATTTTGAAAATATAATCAACTCAGAAAAAGGCAGCTAAATGTGCATTCAGTCAAAAAAATTACACATTTGCTTGCTCTGTCGAGAGAGGCTATTGGGGTGGGATATTCTTGGCATTTGTTCATTTAAAGATAAGGATAACTCACTCTGCACAGCCCTGCAAGCAGGATGCAATGAGAATTTCATCAAAGGCTGTGTAATTCTGTAAACATGTTCTTGGGAGTTATAGAAATTCTTATCCATCTTCTCATAATTTTGCATGCAACCTTCATGGACAAGTCTCCTAATTTGTGTTGGATGAATGATGTCTTTTTCTAATTAGGCAGATGCTTTCGTTTTAGTTGAGGACCAGAAGACAACGTCTAATTGAGCTTTTTTGTTGTTGTTTTTGTTTTGGATAGTGCTAGAATTAGCCTTAGAATTTAGTCTCCTCATTGACTTGTGTCCTCATTAAAGCCCAATTTGATTGATTCTGCTTGTGCCTTTCCATAGGAAACACAGAACAACTTTCTACATTTGCAACAGGTTGGATTTGCTGACCATCCCTGATCCCTTTGATATGTTCTGACATTCACAACCCTCCACCCAGAAGCCCAGTCTGCAGTGAAGTATGTGTTTTCTTTAGCTCCAACACTGACAGATCATCCCACCTTACCTTTTATTATTACTTTGTTATAATATGTATTCAAATAGT
Organism: Potos flavus; assembly: GCA_028534135.1. Lineage (NCBI taxonomy): Eukaryota > Metazoa > Chordata > Mammalia > Carnivora > Procyonidae > Potos > Potos flavus. The sequence goes on from CM052897.1 coordinate 96,493,264, forward strand.
GTTACAAGACAGGATCTTATGGAGTAAATACAGTGATATTGATAGTTTCCATTATTTATTATTATTTTTTTTTTTAGTTTCCATTACCTTAATAGTTCACATAAGAGAGAAAAAATCACTTCCAGAATCTGAGCAAGCCTGAGATGGTCTTTTTTCCTCTTCTTGTCTTTAGCTTTGAAGGCTTGGAAAGTCCTATTATCCTAAAAATTAAATTGGCTTAGTTTAATGCATACAGATGGCAATGCCTTGTGCTAGGTACAGCTGTCATTTTCATCCTCAAAAGAGAAAAAGGGAAAGTGTAGTTAGCTCACCTGCAGCATATAACTTACTTAAAAAGGTGAGCCTAACACAGATAAGAAGGAAGTCTGTCCCACGTAATGCATCTGCATAAAATAAGATCTGCTTTTCTTTTTTGGAAAAATGACTTTTCAGTGTAATTCATCACTTGAGTTATTCCAAACATACTTGCAATTTTAGGGAAAAAAAATACTTGTATCTCTTCTCCATCATTCGAAAGCTTTCATATTTGAATAAGGAAGGCATGACGTTTGTAGAGTCCCCTGGTTAGATGACCTTTCCAACTTTTTACATGAAAATATATGGAGCGTCCGTCCAAACTCTGGCCCAAGATAGAATCAGTCTCTTTCCTGAGGGAGCATCCATTTATTTTAGAGCATGTCTGGCTCTCCATTTTACTCCAAGTTTATATCTTTTTACCAAAGTTTAAGGTCCTTCCCTTGTCTTCTTAGTGTTTGTTAAGTGTTTATTGAATAAATGCATGGACTTTTATAAGTAGATAAAGCATTTCAACAACATCTTCAAATAATGCATATGCTATAGTGTTTCATTTAAGGCATATACGATTGAAGACACCCAGGCTGGGTCTAGCTTTTTGTTGCAAAGGTCTAGTAAATTTGTAGCTTCAAATATAGTCCAATGTTGTGCATGTTTCATTAGATAATGCAAATGAGGTGAGCAGAGAAATGATCACACTTCAGCTTACAGAGGGGAGAGATGCTCATTTCACAAGCACCTCCCCCAGCAGATTGGTGAACATTCTCTGAGTTTATTTTATAGTATGCGTAGGCCCACTTTGCTGGAGGAAGGCAACTGAGACAAGCTTTGCCAGAAATCTGGAATAAGGCTTATATCAATGCCATAGAGGAAAGCTTTCTTTTAGGGCATCATGTAGATCTGTTTTGGCTATTTTTCAAGCCTGAATTTATGCCTGGGTCAATAACAGGAAAAAAAATCTGTTATTAATTACTATCATTTGAAAGGAAGTTAAAATTGACCTCCAGCAATCTGACTTGGCAGCATCAAAACTTTTACCACTCAAAATTTTGGAATTTGCCTCAGCACAAATATTATCTGTTGACCATAGTGGGAAGTTTTTCTATGGAGCTCTATCCATCTCCATGTAATTACTATGTTCCAGGAAAGGTGGCATAGAATAATCTTTTTCCTTTGTAAATGGAATCCTATTTTAGAATATTTAAGAAATGTTCCTCTGCAAAGGACTCAGTCTTATGGTATAATAGTAATTCACCCGAGTGTAAACTTGGAATTCCAAATATCAATTTTACCTGAAATGACATGCTTCTGTACTTGAAGATAAATAATAATTTGGTTACAGACAGCGGAATTAAGTAATTTCAGGAAATGAATTACCATATTGACCTTGTGTAGACCTGGGATGACAGCTTGCCAAGATGGGGCTGCTGCCAAGTTCCTGTCTCATTTATATAATTTGGACTGCACCTATTCTTCTGATTTACGATCAACTTACTTTGATAAAACAGATTGTTTGAGTTATATTTAATTGAATGCTCATTTCTTCTACTTCTCCTTTAAGTGTGGGTAACTTCAAAAACCCAAGGATCTCCTGGAAGGAGGAGTTGAAAGGACACTTGTCCTTGAGCACTGACATGGGCTCAGAGATTGAACAACCAAACAAATACTGATGCACGGAAGTGAAGTTTGGAATAGATGGACTGCAGCTTCTTCTTCTGTCCTATGGTGCTGATCTCATATATTCTAGAAGAACTAGAAAACCCACCCCTCACCGAAATGGGAAGCCAATCCATCCCCAGGCCTTGCATATTCATAGGAGCTCAGCATTCAAATCACTCCGAAAGCTGCCATTCTCCCAGCAGTGTGGGCAGGGAGGTGAACACGCTTAGTACGTGTACAGATACTCAAATCTGTTAGTGAAACTGCTCTAGCCTAAGTTGCCAGACAGCCAGGCATGGGTTCATAAGGAAACATCCGTAAGATAACATGATGTTCTCCTTATAATCCTGTCTTACACTAAGTTACCCCGGTATTTTGTTCAGCCTTCCATCACAGCATTTTCGTAGACTGCCATGAATTAGAGCTCTCTGTGTATATGTCTGTCTACCCCTCTCTCAACTGCACTTTCACAGGGCAGGAGCCGGCTCTCACTCTTGTTTTTTATTCCTCACAGACTCTAGGGTGGTTTACCTAGACTAGGGATTCTCTAAATGCCTAATGGGTTTTAGTTCATTAATATTTCCTTGTTTTTTCTTCAACTTTCTTAAAAATTATTTGAAACATGTTGTCATTATAATTAAAATTTTTAAGACAACATGTGAAGAAAACAAGCAGATTTAATTTTGCTGAATATGAATCTATCCCCTATTTTAACTGCACAATAGGCTATGCCAGCAGAGACTATGCTTCTCTTGTGTCTGTATTCTCCAGCACAATGCACAGTTTGTGGCACATGGTAGCTACTTAAGACATATTAGTTAAATGAACCAAGGGACTTAGATGTGCTAGATGCCAGACATTGTGCTATACACGATGTCTGGAGCTATACACGAAATGGATCCTGCCCTAAAGGAATTCAGACTTGGCAGATAATGACCAGGGTATGAACAGGTGAGGTTTGTGCAGTGCTTTATTTAATATTTGTATAGTGCTTTTCATAAAATTTGCTTTCAGTGACAGGGTTTCATTTGATCTTATAATCTAGTGAGGTTGTCAGCACAGTAACTTAATTTTTTGTTTGTTTGCTTGTCAAAAGTTTTAGCTCCTTTCTCTCTTTTCCTTAAATGCAGATATTTTTTTATTATTTCCATGTAGCTTTATTGTAGGAAACAAGGAATAGAAACTAAGGCAAGATATATATGTATCTTCATTCTGTATTTTACTTTCAGGACTCTGTCTTGATGCCATCTTTTTTTTTTTTTTTTTTTACAGAAACATGGATCAATACCCACAGAGTTCCAGGTGTTGTCAGAAATTTCGGTATGTATAAACTCAGATAAGGAAGTTTCTGATTCAAACTTACAGCAAGTAAGGGAGTCCAAATTGAATCAATAATTATAATGCAGACTTCTGGAGAAGAAAAAAAACTTTTTATAGAAACAACGAATTCACATTCATTGTGAGATAGGGTGGAAACTAGGGGAAAGCTAATGTTGAAAGCCAAAAGTAAAGACAGTTCAAAACTAAGAGTTTCCAGATCAACCCCTACCTCATACCCTATACAAAAATTAACTCAAAATGAATCAAAGCCCCAAATGTAAGAGCTAAAAGTACAAACTCTAAGAGGAAAATATGGAGGAAAATCTTTATGACATTAGATGAAGCAATAGTTTCTTAGGATACCAAAGTGCAAACAACAAAACAAAACAAAACAATACATTGGACTTTGTCAAAATTAGACACTTTTGCCCTTAAAATGATATCATGGAAACAGTGAAGACAGAACCCACAGAACAGGAGAGGAAGATTGCAAATGACATATTTGATTGGATATTTGGTTCTAGAATGCATAAAGAATCTTGCAACTCAGTAATAAAAAGATATGCCAAAAAAGGTATGCAACATTCTTAGTCACTAGGGAAATGCAAACCAAAACCACGATGAGATACCACTTCAACCCCACTAGAATGGCTGTAACAAAAAAGATAATAGTGAGTGTTGGTGAGAATGTGGAGAAGCTGGAAACTTATATGCTCCTAATTAGAATGTAAAATAGTGCAGCCACTTTGGAAAAAAGTCTGTCAGTTCCTCCAAAGTTTGAACACAGAGTTACCACATGACTCAGCAATTACACTCCTAGGTATATACCCAAGATATAAGAAAACACAAGTCCACACAAAAACTTGTACACAAGTGTTCATAGCAGCATTATTCATAATAGTTGAAAAGTGAAAACAACCCAAATGTTTATCAACTGATGAATGGATAAATAGAATCCACATTCCATCCAAGAATGTGATATATTCATGCAATGAAATATTACTTGGCCCTTAAAAAGCAAAGAAATACTGATTCATACTACCACATGGATGAATATAGGAAACCTTGAGTTAATGAAAGTAGCTAGTTACAAAAAAATACACATTGTCTGATTTATTGTTTCCTATATGTGCAGTGTCCAGAAAAGGCAAATCTATAGAGATGGAAAGTGGATTAATGGTTGCCTTAGGCTGAAGAGGAGGGATGAAGGGGAAAGGGGTGACAGCCACAGGATCTGGGACTTCTTTTGCGAGTGATGAAAATGTCCCAAAATTAATTGTGGTGATGGGTTACACAATTCAGAGTAAACCGAAAACCATTGAATTGTACGCTTTAAATGGGCAAATTATATGATATGTGAATTATATCTCAATAAAGATATTACCAAAAGAAAAAAAGATAAACTCTAAATGGATGAAAGACCTCAATGTGAGACAAGAATCCATTAAAATCCTAGACAATAACATAGGCAGTAACCTCTTTGACATCGGCCACAGCAACTTCTTTCAAGATACATCTCCTCGGGACGCCTGGGTGGCTCAGCTGGTTAAGCGGCTGCCTTCGGCTCAGGTCATGATCCCAGGGTCCTGGGATCGAGTCCCGCATCGGGCTCCTTGCTTGGCAGGGAGCCTGCTTCTCCCTCTGCCTCTGCCTGCCACTCTGCCTGCTTGTGCTCTCTCTCTGACAAATAAATAAATAAAATCTTTAAAAAAAAAAAAAGATACATCTCCAAAGGCAAGGGAAACAAAAGCAAAAATGAACTTTTGGGATTTCATCAGGATAAAAAGCTCCTGCACAGCAAAGGAAACAGTCAACAAAACAAAGAGGCAACCCACGGAATGGGAGAAGATATTTGCAAATCGTATTACACATAAAGGGCTGATATCCAAGATCTATAAGGAACTTCCCAAACTCAACACCCAAAAAACAAATAATCAAGTCAAAAAATGGGCAGAAGACATGAACAGACACTTCTCTAAAGAAAACATAAGAATGGCTAACAGACACATGAAAAAATGTGCAACATCATTAGCCATAAGGAAAATTCAAATCAAAACCACATTGAGATACCACCTTAAACAGTTAGAATGGCAAAAATTGACAAGGTAGGAAACAACAAAAATTGGCAAGAATGTGGAGAAAGGGGAACCCTCTTACACTCTTGGTGGGAATGCAAGTTGGTAGAGCCACTTTGGAAAACAATGTGGAGGTTCCTCAAGAAGTTAAAAATAGAGCTACCCTGTGACCCAGCAATTACGCTACTAGGTATTTACCCCAAAGATACAGATATAGTGAAAAGGAAGGCACATGAACCCCAATGTCCACAGTAGCCATGTCCACAAAGCCAAATTGTGCAAGGAGCCAATATGTCCTTCAACAGCTGAATGGATAAAGAAGATGTGGTACATATACACAATGGAATATCACTCAGCCATCAGAAAGGATGAATACCCACCATTTGCACTGAAATGGATGGAACTGGAGGGGATTATGCTAAGTGAAATAAGTCAAGCAGAGAAAGACAATTATCACATTGTTTCACTTATATGTGGAACATAAGGAATAGCATGGAGGACATTAGGAGAAGGAAGGGAAAAATGAAGAGGGGGAATCAGAGGGGGAGACAAACCATGACAGACTGTGGACTATGGGAAACAAACTGAGGGGTTTGGGGGGGGATGGGTTATCCTGGTGATGGGTATTAAGGAGGGCATGGATTGCATGGAGCACTAGGTGTTATGTGCCCACAATGAATCATGGAACACTACATCAAATCTAATGAGGTACTGTACGGTGACTAACATAACATAAATAAAATAAAATAAAATAAAATAAAAAATAAAATGAATAGGTTCCAGGAAAAAAAAGAAACAAAAACAAAACAAGAAAACAACTAACCAAAAAATAATCAGTGTCTATGTGGTAGTCAATAAAATGAGACTTTTCCCATTAAGTTTAGCCACAAAGTGGTCACTTAGTTATCTTGGAAAGAGCAGTTTTGGGGGGAAGAAAAGCGGACTTGAGATGTTGATAAGCAAAAAAAGGGTAAAAACTGGGGCCAAGTGTTGATCATCCTTTTAAAATCTTGGCTTTTAAAGGAAGCAAAGGATGGCAGCTGCAATGGACAAGAAATATAAAACATCTTTGTTGAGATGGAAGAGATTGAGTAGTTTTGATGCCGACAAACAAAGCAAAAGCTCCAAAGATGGGTAGTAATTGACAAAGAAGTGTCCAACAAAGTGGGACAAGATGGCTCAAAGGAGGGAGGGATGAGCTTGAGACAGAGGAAGAACTCTGCTTCCAATGAAGCCAGCAAGGGAGGCAGAAAAGAGAGCACCAGTAATGTAGGACCTTTTTTTTTTCTGAGGAAATTAGGAGTCGAAACATTTTGGAATGAACAGGGAGCACTGGGTTCAGGGGAGGATGGAAACCGTAAGTCAATACAAGTCTGTATGACTGGGCAGATCTCTGCAGTAGTACTTCACAGCCCAGGGGTAGAATCAGAGGACTCATGTTTGGCTTAGTTCAAGGTTGGGGTTTCATAGGAGAGGAGGGATGACAGACAAGGGATCAGAATCCTGAAGTGTTGCTGGAGGATAATGGGTATAGTAACTGGAGAGAGAAAAGAGATGATGGAAAAGAATTGATCAGGGGCTAAAATGGGGACCATTTTAAGGGACCATAGAAGAAATCAGTTTAAAGAATAGATGTGTAGGTAGTAAGAATATAAGAAAATCAATAATAGGAGATTTTAGTCGATCAATGGGACATCATATTTAGAAGACAAAAAAACTCTTATAAATACTATCCAGAGTGATGATTAGGGTAGGTTGCTAAGTAGGACAGAGGGTCATTGGAATTCCCAATGTGGATTTCTGGAATTCCAATGACCCTCTGTTCTACTTATCAACCTAAATTCCACATAGACCAGACCAGTGGATATATGTTATTTTACGACAATCATGCCATCCAGGAAGATTGAGTAGAATGAGAGGTGCCAACATGCTCCATGAATGTGTGAGACTAACTGAAAAATCAGTAGATAACAGTGATGAGGATGGACAAAATGATCACTTTGCTTATGCCATCTGTGTATTTCATTTTCTCCTAATACTACAAACATTATCCTTGTTATTATTATCTATTCTATAAACATAACTTTTATAACAGGTGGTGATATCCATGGCTGCAACATAATTTATTTATCCCTTTTCCAATTCCATTTCCAATTTTTCACTATTAAAATTAATGCTATGGTAAATATAATTTAGTACTTTTTCTAACTGCACACACATTTGCAAATAAATTTGAAGTGTCTTTGAATTGAAACAGTTGTTTTGCTTTTTGTTTCACAACTGGTCAAATTTGGTCAAATCACTTTGTTGACTGGTTAAATTAATTTAATTTCAACCATTCAAAAACTAAGCCCTGCATGGCTTATAGTTTCAGATCCCCAGTCCACTAAGAGAAAGTTGTAGATAGATAGGTAGATGGATCCTTAGGACTTAAAAAGGCACAATTAGTTATTTTCTGGTTTCCAAATCGAGGAGAAAATTTTCTGACTTTCTTCTGACCAGAGAATCTGTCAGATCTGATCTGTGAAGCAACCCAACTACAAATTAGAATTTCAGATACAAATGTATCTGAGTATGTGATAGCTTTTTGGAGCAATGTATGATTAATGGTTATGTCTTGATGAGAAATATTAAGTAAATTTTTGAGTTATTTGCTGGAAAATCAGAATTGGTTCTGTATGTCTAAGAGAGGCAAGTTAGTCCAGAAATCCCAGTAAATCAGTGGAAAGCTGGGCTTTAAGGAGGGAAACAGAAAGTTGTGAGAGAAAGAGAAATTATGCCAGAAGCTAGACTGCTGAGATTACCAGTGAGAAATTCTCATATGGAAGTCAGAGGAGGAGGTCCTTTGGTGGTTTCACATGAGGAGGGAAGACGGAAAAGGAGAGAGGGTCAGCAGAAGGTTAGCATGTTCCAGGAACAGAAACTGGATATTACTATATAAAAAAGGGCCTAACCTTTACTGAGAGCCTGCTATATGTCAGGTGTATTAATAAATTACTTTGTTTTAATCTTACACTGACTATGTAATAGAGGAACTCTCGTCAGTTAGCATTAGGCTTGGCTGCCTATGGGAGAGCTTGAAACAATGCTGACTTGACCAAACAGGCCTTGCTCTCTCAGAAAAAGCATGCGAATGAGTCAGTCCAGGGCAGGTGTAGCAACTCCTTGGTATCCTAAGTGAGTCAGGCACCAGCTTTTCTTCTCTAATATTTTTAGAGCGTGGCTTCGTTTTTAAGATTCTAGGATGACAGTTGGAGCTCCAGCCATCACATCTGAGTTCCAAGCATCAGAAAGAAGGGATGCAAAAGGGGTTTTCTCCAACTATTCCTGCTTTTAAGAAGTCTTCCCAGCATGTAATTTGGTATAGCCACTATGGGAAATAGTATGGAGTTCCCTTAAAAAATTAGAAGTGGAACTACTGTACAATCCAACAACCTCACTTCTGGATATACAGCTGAAGGAAATGAAATCACTTCTCGAAGAGTTATCTGGGAGGTGGGGG
>CM052897.1:96502613-96620812 GCA_028534135.1 Potos flavus
GAGTTCCCTTAAAAAATTAGAAGTGGAACTACTGTACAATCCAACAACCTCACTTCTGGATATACAGCTGAAGGAAATGAAATCACTTCTCGAAGAGTTATCTGGGAGGTGGGGGGTGGGTGAAATGGGTGAAGGGAATCAAAAAGTACAAACTTCTAGTTATAAAATATGTAAGTCATGGGGATATGATGTACAGCACGGTAACTATAGTTAATAATAATATTGTCTTACAAATCCAAAAGTTGCTAAGAGAGTAGATCTTCACAATTCTCATCACAAGAAAAAAAAAATTCTGTATGGTGGCAGATGTTAACTAGACTTATTGTGGTGATCATTTTATAATACACAAAAATACCGAATCATTTGGTGGTATACACAAAACTAATATAATGTTGTATGTTGATTATACCGCAACCAAGAAAATGAAAGAGAGAGACGTGCATTCTCGTGTTCATTGCAGTATTATTCATGATAGCCATGACACAGAAGTAGTCTAAGTGTACGTCCATGGATGAATGGATAAAGAGAATTATATATATACATATATATACGCATATATATAATTTATACAAATGCCACATTTGTGTGTACACACACATACACATACACAGAGAAATATTCAGCCATTAAAAAATTATTGCAGCATTATTCACAATATCCAAAACATGGAAATAGCGTTAAGCATACATCCACAGATGAATGGATAAAAAAAAGGAAATCCTATCATGTACAACATCACGGATGAAACTTGAAGGCATTACATTAAATAAAATAATTTAGATATAGAATGACAAATATGTCTGATATCACTTATATGTGGAACCTAATAATTCCAAACTCACTGAAATAGAGAACAGATTGGCGGTCGCCAGAGGTGGGGAGTAGAAGATGGGGGATGTTGGTCAAAAGGCACAAACTCCCAGTTATCAGATGAATAAGTTCTGGGGGTAGCACAGATAGCATGATGACTATAGTTAAAATACTGTATTGTAGAGTTGAAAGTTGCTAAGAGAGTAGATCTTAATTGTTCTCACAACAAATTCGAAGGAAGGTAAGTGATGAATGTGTTGACTACTCTTATCATGGTAATTATTTTACAATAGATACCTGTACCAAATCATCAGTCTGTACACCTTAAACTCATATAACGTTATAGGACAATTATATAGCAATAAAGCTGAAAAAAAGAAGTCTTCTCAGGAGTCCCCAAACAATTTTCCCTTACATCTTATGATTAAACACTAATATATAAAGCCACACCCAGTGGCAAGGGAAATTTGTCATAAATTCACTAAAGTACAATGCAATGCCTCCCCCAAATAAAAAACAGGGCTTTGACAGAAGAATGAAGGAGAAAATAAATATTGGGTAGATAACTAGCATTCTTTGAGTCTTCATTCTCAGTGCATTGGACAAATTCATGTGGCTAACAAATGGAGATATCTGGATTAAGACGGAGGTCTGGCTGGCTTCAGGGCCAAGTCTCTTCATGATGTGGTAATGACTCTCAAAAGAAGATAGTTTTCTCATAAAGTGGAAGACGGTAGGTACACAAACTAAAAAAGTCAGGGTTCCAAGGGGTCGTGCCATGAGGCCAAGAGGTTGTTACCTGGTCTTTATCTCCGTAAATGGATGAAGTTAGATTCTGGCCTGCATATCATTTTTCATCTTCAAAACAGTCTTGCTTTCTGTCTTTGACTGAACAATTCCACTTGCAGAAATTTCACGTATGGAAATAATTAAAATGGATTCAAAGATTTATGTACTAGGATGTTCACTGAAGCTTTATTTATAATAGTGGAAAATTAAAAACAACCAAAATACCTAACAAAGGAAATTGATTAAATTACAGAATACTGGAATACTGGAACATCCATATGGTAGAACACATTGCAAACATTAGAAATCACATTCTTCAAGAATATTTAAGGACACGCATGATAAAGCTCATAAGTTATGTTAAAAAGATTAAAAATAGTAATCCCTATGATCTCAGTTTTGTAATATACGTGTATAGAGGAATAATATTAAGAAACCTGGAAGAATAAGCCTCAAAATGTTAACAGTGGTTCTTTTGTAGATGATGAGATTATTAATTATTTTACTTTTTATTTATGCTTTTCTGAATTTTCCAAATTTCTATAATGAATATGTATTACTTTTATAATCAGAAAAAAAAAAACCTCACAAGTGTCATTTGAAAATATGCTTCCTCCTTAGGAAAACAGTTTTGTTATTCTCAAGATGACTGGCTTAGATGTTTAGCACTGTCAAAGTGCTAGCATGAAGAAGGTTATGGCAGACTGACTTCAATAAATATTTATTGAGCGCCAGCCTTGTGGAAGCCGCTGTTGTGGGAATTGGGGAAATGGGCCGGGGGAGGGGGAGAGTATGAGCTACAAAGATGAACTAGCCATGGTCTCTGCCCCCAGAGAGGTCTCTTTCTGAGAACTGTGCTTGGCATGTCGTGGTCATAGCAAAGGGCGTCAGGCCCTTGTGTGATGACAGTGGGGGCAGAAAAGCCATGATCTAAGACTGTGTTTAAAAATGCAATAAACATATAATGTAGTTATTAAAAATGCACATTTCCCATTTGTCTACATGTCAGGTGTAGAGCATGCAGACTAAAGTCAGTCTGGGCCATTCGTCAGCAGACCTCGCCACCTGGTCTCCCCCACTGGGGCCATAGAATCTTTGTGGTGAGAGCCAGCCCTCCCAAGAGAGATAGCCATCTTGACTCCAGACAACAATAGCAGCAACAATTGATGTCTGAACCCACTAATGGAATGAGGATCCCATGCAGTTTCTATATAGCTAATCAAGTGTCATTATGTAACAAATGGATTGGTCTGTGTTCCAATCCCGATACTATATTTATCAGGATTTTTGCCCCCCACCCATCCAATTTCTTCTTAGCTTGAATTGGCGGGTATACTGAGCCTAGTTTGGATATGAGAACATTCTGTTAGAATCCTACCCATATTTCCCCTGTTTGAGACCCCCCCACCCCGATTTATTTTTCTGTGGATCTCTCACAATTCTGCTTTTGGCCCTGGGATGCATGATTCATATTCAGGGTCCTTAGAACCAGCTGGAGGAAATGCTCATCCTTTGCCTCTGCTCTTTCTCCAAGTTCACCTTAAGGACCAGATCTTCAACAAACACACTCTCAAGGAGGCTTTGCTTTCCCCATCCCCTCTCCATACACCAGCCGTCAGTAATTATGGCCTGGGAACTTCTTTATTTTCTCCATCCTGCAGCTTGCTCTCTCCGTCTGAGTTCCTAGGTTTTTCCTCACAGCTTTTGTGTTTTTATGTTAAGCTTTGGTAATGGGAAGGGTTTGAAAGCTCATGCCTTTGGGCGGATGGGAAGAAGTGTTCTTCATCATGTAGACCTCTGTCCTACCTCCTGCCTGGTTGTAGCAGTGAGGGATGGAGGTGGGTAAGGAACAGGAGGTGGTGAGGTGAACGGTTAACCTTATCACTTCCAATGTCAAGGGAATGACACATTGCCATGCATTTCCTTTTTTTAAAAAAAAACAAACTTTTTTTTTTTTAAGATGTGTTCTGCTTTCCGGAAACATTGCACCTGGTCCAGCACACCTGTCTTTTACTATTACTCTTTAAAACAATTTGGCCAACTCACTACCCTGTTCAATACATTTTTCCCCTAAAAATAAATCGAGAACCCTTTGAACCCTTTCCTTCCATTCTTTCTTCCAGGAAATTAGACCATATGTTTTCTTGGCTTGGACTAGCTATCCTTGAGTTCTCTTTCACAACAGATGAGCAGCTTCTAACTTCGCTTGAAGTTCAGGAAAGGTCCAGGCATTTGCAGGAGGCCAAGGGGCAGGGAGGCAATATGGTGAGAATTGACGTGCAAATGTCACGCGTGCTCCTGCAAGTGCTCAGTGTACGGCCCTGGCTGACTGCGTCTCAGGGCTCTGTGGTCGAGCACATGAGCTGCGGGAGCGGGGTGCCATCTTGACAGGCTGCTCATTTGCGGGCTACAGGGCATTCAAGTGGGTGTCCTGCTTATCCTCAGACAGTGTTTTCATCAATTACATGGGGAAAATACCTTCCGGGGATGTCTGGATGATCTGCGGAATGGTACTTAGGAGGCACTGGTGTAGTGAAAGAGAGGCTTTGTCCAAGTCAGGTGGAGGGCAAAGGGGTTTTTGTTTTTAAAACAAAACCCTGCTTTTAAACTATTAAACGTTGCAAATTTGACATCCAATGAAATCAATGGTTTATTGTTTTGTGATTGAAATATACTATTTTCTTATGCTCAAGTGAAACCTCAGTGTGAGCGGCCCTCGGGATTCCCAGTGGTGGAGCCGACACAGCTGGGGCTTCCGGGTCGGTTAGGCCTCAGTCTTAGGCTTCCTTCCACCTCTCGGGAGCTGTGAGATCTCAGAAGAGCTAAATCAACTTCACATCTCAGTTTCTTCCTCTGCAAAATGTGTTTTCATCATTCCATCTTTTTTCCCCAGGGGCTGGGGTTGTGCTATCCCAAACTGTGTTGCCAGTAAGAAGTATCCCCAGGCTTCCTGCCTCGGCAGCCCCAGGCAGCCCGAGCATTCACACTGAGGACTGCACCCCCACACCCAGAGCTCCAGGCAGCCGCCAGAGCTATCTGCCCTCAGGTGGGCACATAATCCTCCTGAAAATTAACTTTATACTGATTACGGCTGGTAGCTAGGTGGGTCTTCATTTGAACAGGTAAAATGTAGTCTTGATAGCTCAGGGATTCAAAATAAGCCAGCTTTTTATATTTGATTGTAATCATTTTGCATTGTCCTTTATGCTTGGATAAAGGATAAAGAGCATTCAAGTTTCTTGGAATGTGTTCTAAATCAGAGGGGGAAGGAAATAGGAGAGGGGGGCCCTCAGGAGGAAATGTTCCAAGTTAATTTGGGTGGAAAAGGCAGCACATGGCATCCCAGAGTACCATGTGGCTCCAATCAGAGCATAGTGGCTGTTAGCACTTTGTTTTTTTAAGCCGAGTTGCCTTTCTGTTTGTGTGGGTAAGGTTTGGCATGACACTGTTCCAAAGCATTTGTTTGAGACATTTCAAACATAGCAATTTAATGAGTAGCAATAAAAATATCTTTATTCAAGCAATGTCTTTGGTTATTCATATAGTATATATATGTATTCATATTTTGTGGCTTTCTGGATGCGAAACAATTTGAGTTCCGAGCGTAATTGCAGGAACACGCACCATGGGGAAGTCGCTAGGAGCTAGGAAAAAAAGACCAGGGCTGCTGTTGGAACACTGTACAGATGGTTAATGTCTTAAAAAGCGCACCCCTCTGTAGATGAAGTTTGCATTTTTGAAACACTGTGGTTCCAGGTTCAGACCACTTACCTGTAGGTTTCCTCGTCAGCCAATAGTGGAAGTGTGTATTTCTTCTCCTAACACTTCCATTCAACTTGTGTTACACTTGGTACTGTGAATGGATTGCTTTGATAGGAGATTTTTAAAATGCCATGTTAACTGAAGGATGATAATGTGTTTCTGTTTAATTCTAAAAGAGTAGGTTGAATTTTTGGAAAACTGTCCTAAGTGGACAAAGACTACACTAGGATTGTGCCATCACTAAAAAGACCAATATTTATAATTCCCACTTATGTAATTGTCACTCAGCCCGAAACCTGTATCAAGTGGCTAGGTAATGCTAGAGGCATAGATCATTGGATGAAATGGAGGGTAAATTACTTCTTCCTTAGTTTTTAAGTGTGTCTAATGGTTTGGAGGAATGCAGGGCATATCCAGGTAATCCACTGGGGATTTTTGTATACATCTCTTGAGTAACCCTCATATGTCCACAATGGGAGGACAGAGTATTGATAATTTGCCTGGTGGCCTGACTTCACAGAGTTTGGAGGACTGAGAATTGACCCTTCTCAATCTCAGGATGGGCCCTAGGGGACAGGAGTATAGGACCTGTCCCAGGCCTCGGGGTGAAGTGAATCCCTGGCCTTAGTTGGGCCAATATATGGCCCCATCCTAGGAATTTGGGACCAAGAAATCTGTGTCCCACAAACTATGAGGCCCGACAGATACTAAAAAGGGGACAAAAGGAGAAAATTTGGGAACTGCTGTGTACTAAGTTCTTTTTTGATATTCAAAAAGAACACTAACATAAGAAAGCTTCTGAGAAATCAAATGCAGTCAAGGAATCAGTTTTATTTTGCTCATGATGTTATTTTTCAAGCTTATTTGACCCTGGAAACCTTTATTTGTGTAACCATATTATTAGAATCCTATGGAGCGTCCTTTGGAAAGGACTGCGCTTTGTATTTCAATTAACGCCAGGAATAAGATAAGAATATTTGCTATCATCTCTAGAACTTCTTCCCCATGCAGTAAGTTGGAGGAGTTTGGCAGAGGGAGGTATAGCCACTGTAAAGGAGAAATTAAGTAATCATAAATCTGCGGAAACCCCAAAATAATCAACTGGAAAAAATTTAGATGTATTAGCGAAAACTACTGTAAGGTGGTGAATTACAAAGTAATCACCAGAGCCAAAATCTTCCTTGTATACCAAAGTGACAATCAGGTAAAAAAAAATACATTTGGAAAAAGATTCTAATTCATAATAGCAACAAAAAAACCCCAACTGCTAGAAGTTAGCCTTGCAAGAAATATGCGTGATTTACATGAAGAAGACAAGCAAATATTGCTGAGGGAACAGAAAGACAGGTGTGAATCAATGAGAAAACAAATCATGTACCTGGTCAGAGAGAGTTAAATATTGCATAAAATTTTACCTTCCCATGATTCTATTTAGAGATTGCACTCAATCCTAATCCAATGTCAATGGGTTTTGGATTCTGAATCGATCTGGGGGAATCCCGTAAGTTATCAAATCTAATTGATTTTCTTTCCTCAGTATTTTCTGGTTCTCTCCACATCACATCATCTCTTCAGCCACCAGTGCAACTGTTATTTTGTAGATTTCCTCCTAAATGGTTCACCTTTTGACTATTGCCGACCATAGTCTCCATTCTTTATTCTATCTTAAACAATAATAAGAGGAATATCTGATCTTGTACCTCTACTGCTTACAATTCTTCCATAGCTTTTTATTACTATTAAGACAGAAGCTCTATCCTCAGGTGGCTGGAACACAGCCCCCTCTGTCTCACCTCACCAGTCTCATCTTGGCTCCTTTCCCTGACATATTCCACTCTCCAGGGATGGCGGTTTTAGTTTACTGAATGCTAGTGTGTTTGTGCCTCAAAGTCTTTGCTATTTCTTCTGCTTGGATCTCTCTTTCTCTTCCTCTTCCCTTGGGTATGTCTTCCTTCTCCTCTAAGAACCACTTCAACATCATGTATTTCAAGGAAGTGTTCACTACATTCCTCTTGTTTAATTTTATGCCCACATATTCTTTTTGGAATGTATCAAATTTCTAGTCAATAATTTGGTGTAATTAACCATTTAGGGACTGTACATCCTGTTAGAATATAAGCCTCAAGTGTACAGACTCTCTTGTCTTACTCACCTGTATGTTATTTGCCTATCACAATTCCTTACATTAGCACGTACTCTTAGTTTTGTGAAACGTTGAATGACAATAAGGGAAAAAATTATTAAAGAATAGCAGAGGACCTGCAGTAACAGGTAAACACAGCAAAACTGGAAGGATTACAACTATCAGGCTTGTATCAGAATTGAAAGAAAGATCATTAAAACAGAGTATGAACCACAGAAAATGAAAAAACCACCTAGTATTGGGTGAATTTGGTGTCTAATAAAGTAAACATACTACTAGGTAAAGTGAAATTTATTTAACACATGATGCTAGAACAGTTGCTTACTCTGAGAAACAAACTGAGGGTTTTGGGAAGGGAGGGCGTTGGGGGGATGGGTGAGCCTGGTGGTGGGTATTAAGGAGGGCACGTATTGCATGGAACACTGGATGTGGTGCATAAACAATGAATTTGGAACACTGAAAAAATAAAATAAATTAAAAAAAATACCTTATTATCCTTGCCAAACTTAAAAAAAAAAAAATGTACGACTCTACATCCAGGATAACAAAACAAATTCCAAATAAGAGAAGATAGCATTTTCAAAGAAACACTCACCTGTGGGCTGTTAATAAGGTTAACATGAAAAAAATAGTTCTCTGGCTACATAAGCTTGGGACGTGTCAAATTAAATGAAATTAAACTGGTTTCTTTACTGCAAAAATTCTAAAAATGATGTTAATGTGCATTGTGAATTCATAAGCTGTATTATAATGCAACATTTGGCATAATTATGTAGAACTATTTTTATTTTCAAATAAAGCACCAATTTGGGAAATTTGGCTTAAAAATTCTCAAAAAACTAGAATACAATTTCAAGAAACGTTTTTATAACTTCGGTGGTAGTAACGTCTTTCTGAACATTATTTCAAAGCTAGAACTTTGAAATGTGTCATGATTGATTATAAACAAGAAACCTCTCTGATTAACTGAGTAGAGTAGACTCCAATATTGTTTCCAAGTATTTGCTATCTCTCCTTGGGGAAAGTTTGTACTTCTTTGCCTGTAACATCTGGCTTGACCATGGGACTTGGCTTTGACCAATGAAAATTAAGAAAAAGTTATGGTGTGCCACGTCTGGCCAGAATATCTCAGAGGGGTTTAAGTAACCATTTTCCCTTCCCTGGAAATATAGATGAATATTTAATTCTGTCAGCTGGGGTCCTAAGTGGCTCTGAGAAACAGAACTTTCTGGCCAGCACAGAACTTGAGTGAGAAATGAACTGGGTGAGGTTTGTTGGCTTCTTTGTTACCTTGGCCATAGCCCTGCTTAGGCTGGCTGGTTCATTGAGGAATAAGATAATCATTCGATTTCTATCAGGAGCTCACAAGAGTTGATGCTTGGCAATAGGCTAGCTTGGTAGATGGTGGTTACCGTAAGAACTTTGGAGACTAGGAAATCAATATTACGAGAATGATTTTGTAGCAGGAAGAAGTACACTCAGGACACTGGTGTTAGGTGAACTCTAACCTTTTTCAGTTTCTTTGTTCTTCAGCTAAAAATTTAAGTTTCAATTCACATATTTAAATTTAAATTTAAATCACATATCCACCATCTGGCTAAGATAGGTGAAGCTTCTAATGACAGTCCCACTAGACTATGTCCATTGTGAGAGGAGAGAGGGAATTGGAGAGTGCTGTCAAGCAAGGAAATGGATGCTGGGAAGTCAAGATACAAATATTTGCTAATCTAAAAGCCAGTAGATTTGGCCATTAAAAATAATGAGCACATCAAAAACCACCTTTTCATACAATTAAAGAGAAAATTAAAATTATTTAGGACATATGTGAGAGCAAAAAGCTGATACCCTAAAGATATAACTATACAAATGAAAAGTAAAAGGAGACTATCAGTATGAAAAGAACCATACCAAAACAAAAGATAGAAACAAGAATTTCCAAAATATGAGTGCGCCTGGGTGGCTCATTTGGTTAAACATCTGACTCTTGATTTCTTCTTAGGTCATGATCTCAGGGTTGTGAGATCCAGCCCCACAGGAGCCCGCCCTGGGGTGGCCATAGAAACTGCTTAGGATTCTTTCTCTCACTCTCCCTTTGCCCCTCTCCCCACCTCCCTCCTTGGGACACATGTGCTCATTCTCTCTCAAAAATTTTTTTTCCAAAATGTTCATCATCATTAGCCATCAGGGAGATTCAAATCAAAACCACATCGAGATATCACCTTACACCAGTTAGAATGGCCAAAATCAACAAGATAGTAAACAAAAAAAGTTGGAGAGGATGTGGAGAAAGGGGAACGCTCTTCCACTGTTGGTGGGAATGCAAGTTGGTGCAGCCACTTTGGAAAACAGCGTGGAGATTCCTGAAGAAATTAAAAATAAAGCTACCTTATGACCCTGCAATTGCACTACTGGGTATTTACCCCAAAGATACAGATGTAGTACAAAGAAGGGCCACATGTACCCCAATGTTCATAGTAGCAATGGCCACAATCACCAAACTGTGGAAAGAGCCAAGATCCCCTTCAACAGATGAATGGATAAAGAAGATATGGTCCATATCTTGGTCCATATCTATATTCCATTATATTCCATATAATGGAATATTATGCCTCCATCAGAAATGATGAATAACTAACTTTTGTATCAACATGGACGGGACTGGAGGAGATTATGCTGAGTGAAATAAGTCAAGCAGAGAAAGTCAGTTATCATACGGTTTCACTTACATGTGGAGCATAAGGAAAAATATGGAGGACATTGGGAGAAGGAAAGGAAGGGTTGAATTGGGGGAAATCGGAGGGGGAGATGAACCATGAGAGACTGTGGACTCTGAGCAACAAACTGAGGGTTTTGGAGGGGAGGGGGGTGGGGGGTTGGGTGAGCCTGGTGGTGGGTATTGAGGAGGGCAGGTATTGCATGGAGCACTGGGTGTGGTACATGAACAATGAATCTTGAAACACTGAAAAAATAAAATAAAATTAATTGTAAAAAAATAAATAAACCATAAAAATATAAATAAATAAAAAGGAACAAAATTTTTTCCAAAATATAAATGGTAAACAGCCAGAAAATTTGAAAAAAGTTTAATTCACCAGCATTCAAAGAAATGTGAATTTAAACAATAAGGTATTTTTTAGCTGTCAAATTTTTCAAAATTAATACTGTTCTACTTTTTTAAAGGAGGAAACTTCTTCTGACTATAATCGGATCACAGAGAAAACATTTTTTTCTATGAGAAAATATTTTTCTCATACTTTGTGATGAGTGTAAATTACTCAATCTCTCTGTAGAACCATTTGTCAGTATATATTTTCAGTATATATAGATACATAATGATGCTTAGACTCTATTCCTCTGTGATGATTTAATCTGAGGAAATAGCCTTAGATTTGGGCAAATTATTCATAGAAATGTTTATTTCAGCATCATTTATAATAATGAACAATTAGAAATAACATTAAAGACTAATGTTAGAGAATTTGTAAAAAAATTATGGTTTATCTATATACTAATGCAGCCAGTAGAAATGGTGTTTTAGGAAACTGTTTAATGACATGGAAGACCATTTAAGTTATATTATTAATTATGTCAAAAAGCTATGTTCTAAGACAGGTACTCTAAAATCCCATCTAGATAGAAAATTTTTTATTCTGATGATACAATAAAGTGATAATGAATTTATTTTGAGATATGGATTCTGGATGATGATATAAAATTTCTTCTTTGTGTTTTTCCATATTTCTCAACTGTTCTATAGTGAATTGTAACTTTTGCCAACCAAGCAAAGCCTGATAAATGTTAATAAAATGTATCAATTTTAGTATATCTTAAGGAGCTATTGATTAACATAGTAATTTTTACTGTATAGTTTATTAATACAAATAGCACCGGTCACAGTTTTGCTTTAACATGCACTCTCCAGTAATTAGGAATTGCAATCCATAAAAATATTTGTTAGCGCTAATTTCTATGTGAAAATTGCATTTAACAAGGGTATTTCAAGTGCTTTTATGTGCCCGATACCATGATATAAGATGGTATATATTCCCTGGAGAGACCCACAGCAGAGAGAGAAGATCTGCTATGCAGAGGAAGATCAACCTCATGGAAAAGAAGAGTTGATACAAGTTTTACCTCCAGTGGTATACCTGTGAAAAACTATAGGGTGCTGGCTCGTAGTGTGGGATTATATCTAACCTTTCATTGTTGGTGTACATGGGCAGCCAACTTCTCTATGTGAAGTTTATAATGAAAGAGCTATAGTTCTAGCAATTTTATTTTCTGGTTCTCTCTTCCACAGGAAACATTTTTTGACCAATTTTTAAAAGAAGGATATTTTTTTAAAAAATGATCTGATACTAGTTTGGGGAAATTTTCTTCTCCTTCTCTTTCTCCTTTGAAGAATGTATATAGACTTGACATTTGTTTCTATGAGTCCAGGAGACTTATTTCTCCATGGACTCATGCTTATATTTATTTTCTACCTCTGATTTTATAACTATATGACAATGGAGGATTCTCCAGAAATTTCCTGGCTTTGCTTATTTTTAGCTTCAGTCATCATCACTAAAGCAGATATATAGGCAAGTGTGACCCATATTCCACACTTAGTTATAATATGGTCATCGATATGTGTGTACACACTCATATATATTACACAAAAATGAAATAAACAATACAAGGTTCCAGTTGATAAAGTGTGAAATAAATGACATATATGAAAGGGACTATTAACATTCTGAGAAGATGGAGAGTAATCAAAAGGGATTTTGAAGACTACTGTTTCATAATATAGAAAGATAATTCAGATTTCTGTTATAAGTGGAGCATAAGCTATAGATGTAGTCCTAAAAAGTCGGGTGAAAGTGTTATTTGCTGAATTAAAATTTATTTCCACATAATGTCTGCAATTTTGAATAAGTCCAGGGATATTCTAGTAGTCATATGTGGACTTAAGAAAGAAGCCAATCTATTGTCATCATCAGAGAAGAATTAAAATATAGAACTACATGATTAAACTTGCCCATTTGTCTTTCGTCTTTATGGCTAAAGATTATGGAGGAACTGTCCCTGATCTTTAGCTAAGCCAACTTCTCTTCTTGTCCCCTAGATCTTATCCTCTCTCAAACTAGGAAATTACTCTAAGAATTTTTCTTTCTCTTCTACATCATCGTTTTCTCCTGTCCGGTGGATTATTCTTATCAGCACACAAACATGTGATTATTTCTCTCATGTTAGAAAAAGCAAAACAAAATGAAACCACTTCCTCTATCTGACCACTCTGTTTCTCTCCTTTTCTTTAAAAAAGAAACCAAGAGTTTTCCATACACACTCCAATTTCCCTCCACTCATTCTCTCTTGTACCCTTTTCATCAGGCTTTTGTTCATACCATTTTACCAAAGTTTCATTATCAAGGTCACCATTGATCTCCACATTGCTAATCCCAATGGTTACTTCTTGGTCATCATTTTACCTGACCAACTAGCAGCATTTGACACAGTTGTCCATACTCTTTTCCTTGATTTTTTTAAAAGATTTTATTTACTTATTTGACAGAGAAAGATACAGAGAGAGAGGGAATACAAGCAGGGTTAGTGGGAGAGGGAGAAGCAGGCTTCCCACCAAGCAGGGAGCCCAATGTGGGGCTCAATCCTAAGTCCCTGGGATCACGACCTGAGCCGAAGGCAGATGCTTAAAGACTGAGCCACCCAGGTGTCCTTTCTTGATGTTTTTTGTGACTAGATTTTCATGTTCCACACTTTATTGGCTTTCCTCCTTCCTTACTAGCCAATTCTTCATGGACTCTTTTGATGGTTTCTTTTTAGGTACAAACATTGCTAGGTCTAAATGTTCAAGTATTTCTAGGCTCAGATCCCAGATCATTCTTTTTTCTATCTGTGTACATAGCCTTTATTATCTCATTCAGTTCCATAGCTTTAAGCATCATCTATTCACTGATCATTCCCAATTTATATCTTTGGCTGTAACCTCCATCCTGAATTTCAGACTCTCTATCTGGCTCTCTGTATAGCACTCTACTTAGATGTCTGCTTTGTACATAAAACCAAGCAAGTGAAAAACAGAGTTCTCACTATTTCCCTTCAAACCTGTTCCCCTCACAGTCTTAACATCCCAACCAATAGACGCTGCTTCTTTCCGGTTGCTCCTCTTTAATTCTTCTCTCCGTTTTTTTCCCCAAATTTTTTCTGTAAGACAATCTTTTTTAAAAAATTTTATTTAAATTTTAGTTAGTTAACATACAGTGCAATATTGGTTTCAGGAGTAGAATTCAGCGATTCATCACTTACGTACAACACGCAATGATCATCACAGCAAGTGTCCTCTTTAATACCCATCACCCATCTAGCCCATCCACCAACCACTTCTTTCCATCAACCCTCAGTTTATTTTCTATCTTTAAGAGTCTCTTATGGTTTGTTTCCCTGTCTCCTCCCCCCATCCCTTCCATATGTTCTTCTGTTTTGTTTTTTAAATTTCACATAAGAATGAAATCACATGGTATTTGTCTTTCTTTGGTGGGCTTATTTTGCTTAGCATAATACGTTCTAGCTTCATTCACGTCATAGCAAATGGCTAGATTTCATTCTTTTTTGATGGCTGAGTAATATTCCATCACATATACCACATCTTCTTTGTCCATTCATCAGTCAATGGACATTTGAGCTCTCTCTATAGTTTGGATATTGTTGATAATACCACTATAAACATCGGGGTACATGTACCCCTTCGAATCCATATTTTTGTATCCTTTGGGTAAACACCTATAGTAGTGCAATTGCTAGATTATAGGGTAGTTCTATTTTTAGTTCTTTGAGAAACTTCTATACTGTTCTTCAGAGTGGCTGCACCAGTTCTGCAAAAAAATCTTACAGCTCTACTTTCACCACTGATCCTGGATGTGACTAGTTTTCATCAGTTCTACTATGATGGTCGAAGCCACCATTATCTCTTTTCTACCTAAGAAGCAGTAGCTTCTTAACTGATACCCTTTATATTCCTCCTCTACTTGCACAACCCAACTACACTCAACATAACAGCCAAAGTAATCAACAAAGCCACTCACACAGCTTCTCTGCTCAAGCTCCCCGATCTTCTTTGTTCATGCAGAGGAAAAGCCCAAGTGTTTGAAAAGCCCTGGAAGACCACATGCCCTGCCCTTCCTCCCCCTTATCTCTTTGACTTTATCTCCTGCCTCTCTCTCTGCTGCTTTTTCCATTTCAACCATACCAGTTTCTTCTCACACCTTTAACACACTGATCAGATTTCTGGATCAGAGTCTTTGCACCTGTTTTCCCTCTGTAAGGTTCTTCCCTCAGACATCAAAGTGGGTCACTCCCTTGCATTCTTTTCTTTATTCATATATCATATCCTCAGTGAGGTTTTCTTGGGCCATTCTAACTAAAATTACAAATTTCATCCCAAGGTGTTTGTTTGTTTGTTTGTTTCTTTTTTTTCTGTTCCATATCTTTTTTAAGGGTCTATATTTGACTATATTCTCCACAGAGGTAGAGCTGTTAGGCTGCTTATTCTTTTCATCGAATCATTCATTCATTTACTTATTGGTTTTAAATCACTCAGTGAGCTGAACATGGGATTCCAAAGATGAATAAGACACAATTCCTGCCTCCAGAAACTTTACAGGTTACTGGAAAAGAGGAGCAAATAAATACAGAGAAGCAGGATCTCAATTCCCACACACTATCCCTACTATCACAACTTTCTAAAATAGAAGTTAATATTCTTGTGAATAAATTGATGTTATTTTATCATTTGAATCTCTTTGTGAGGAATTCTCTTGTAAAGTATAATCATTCTGTAGCTCAATCATAGGGTCTTATACTGGATGGACCCTCAGATATAGTCTCGTACAGCTATCTTATAGATCTGAGGAATTTGCTGCCCAGAAATAAAGCCTTAATAATAACAATGAGGGTGTCTGGGTGGCTCTGCCTGTTAAGGGGCCTACTCTTCATTTTGGCTCAGGTCATGGTCTCAAGGTCCTGGGATCAAGCCCAGCATGAGGCTCTGTGCTCAGTGGGGAGTAAGATTCTCTCTTTCTCTCCACTCATGCTCTCTCTAAAATAAATAAATAAATCTTTAAAACGATAATAATAATGATGATGATACCGATTTTTTAGTGACTATTATTATCTACTAGATACCACGCTAACCATGTTGCATGTATTATTGCATGTAATATTTACAACTGCCTCATCAGTGGCTATGAGAGACTCTTACTGTCTCTCTTTTATAGATGAAAGTACACATTTTATAGATGAAAGTACACTTTTATAGATGAAAGGGAGTAATTTACTCAAGGTCACACAGGTGTAAGTGGTGGAGTCTCTGGTCAAACCAAAGACTGTCTTATTTATTAAGCCCACGCTCTTGAAAATTGAACATGCTATCCTTGCCCATAGAGTTTTGTAAGTAAGTAACAGATTGGGATCTGAGACCCTTTTTCTGTTTTAAGTCCAGTGCTTTTCCACAGAAAATTAGTATTTTTGTTTCCAAAATTTGTTCCATCGTGATTTTATTTATTTTTTTGTATATTGACATTTACAGATTTAATAAGTCCTACAGGAAAACAATTATGCTGGTAAGTATACCACGGCCATCCTTTCTTATCCATTTTTTAATGATTAAAGAATAAGAGAGCAAATTGAGATGGAGTCACCTCTTTATAACAATGTCAATAGCGTCTTTTGTTTATGTGCCATTAAGCCAACATTCTGCATGACAGGAAGACATTTTCAACAGTTCGATAGTAAAAGAGCAATGAAGTAGCTCGACCACATCAATGTATATGGCACACGACTGTTTACAGGCAAACAAATACTGTATGCATGGAACAGTTTGCTATAGCCAGAGAAAATCATCCTAAAGGCTTTCCTTTCCTTGCATCACTCAAAAAACCGTTTACTCTTCTTAATGACAGAACAATCTGTGTATTTTTGCAATCACAGTAAGTAGCTCTAGAAAGCATCGTGATAACATCACTAGAAGCACAGTATGGTAATGTAAAATTAATGAACGAGATGGCAATCTCCTTTTTAGGCAGATTGTACTTTCTAACACAGCACACTCTCTCAATGAGTCTGTTCTCAGGAGCCAGAGAATGTGGGTATTGTGGCGAAGTGAGCATCGGAAGGGGTGGAAGTCACTAGGGAAGATGGTTGTGATTGATAGCGTGTGACGGCTGCGCAGAAGATGCAAAGAACTGTCCCCTGGGGGGAATAGGCAGTGACTCTTTTTTGAATTTATTTGTTGGTTGTGTCCCAATGGTCAGCAGCATGACTGAAGCTTAACCAACTTGTATTTAGTAACATAAATAACTAAAGTAAGTAAACAAGTATGTAAACTCCCCCCCAAGTTTTTCTGCTTTCCAAAAGTGGTGTGTATTCAATGAGTAGTCAAACGAGCAAAATGCATAAAGATCTAGCCTTGCTTACCATAGTAATTACCACTTTCATCACTGAGGCTGAGATTCCGATTTCCCTGCCTCGTGTCGAGATCCAGATCTCTTAATAAATACTGGACTGGAATTTCGTGGCGTGCTTTCAGACTCACTGTTCCAGAGGGGTTGATTTGCAGGAAATCAGAAGCGATCAGGAGGAATCTTTAGAAAGCGAACGCTTGATAAACTGTGTACAAATTGTGTGTTGCCTCCAAATAATCCGGGAGGTCTGATCTGATTGAAGCATGTGGAGTGGTGTGATGTGATATTCCATTCAGGTTTGGTGTGGTTTCCAACAAAACACTGCTCTGTAGGGCGCCTGGGTGGCTCAGTGGGTTGGGCCTCTGCCTTCGGCTCAGGTCATGATCTCAGGGTCCTGGGATCGGGCCGCACAGGGCTCTCTGCTCGGCCTGCTTCCCCCTCTCTCTCTGCCTGCTTCTCTGCCTACTTGTGATCTCTCTCTCTCTCTGTCAAATAAATAAATGGTGTCTTTGAAAAAAATAAAACTGCTCTGTAGGGCTTGTCTTAATTGCCCCTTAATTTTCTTCTTTCAATTATGGCCTGTGGACCGATAAAGAAAGATGTTGAAACTATTAGTGAGGGTAGTCAAGTAGCTTTAAAATGTTTATTGTTTTTAAACTTTTTATATGCCAGCAGTAGGAAATGGAAAAAAAAAAGTGCATGTGTAAATACAATAGAAAATTATTTGTAATGTTACTGCCCAGAGAAAAACACTCTTGGTATTTTGGTATAGAAATCTCCCAGTCACTTCAGAAGGCATTTGCATTCCAGACAGTGAAGTGTTTTCTTCTCTCTTCACCTACTCCATCCTATATGGGCACTGGCCCATATAGGTTATAAGTTACACACACACAAAAATCTTTCATAAAGCTGAGAAAAATAAGACAGTGACTCTTAGCCCATTCGAGAGACAGTAAAAGATAGTCTACTTTGTAATAGAAGGTTTTTTTGTTGTTTGTTTTTTACCTTGTAAATATTTTCCTCTCAGGCTTGACTGGAATGGGAAAACCCAAGTAGAAGGAAGAGCCTGGGGAATGGTGCTGTGTTTTAGTGACTCCCCAAGGGAGTCAGGGGTGTGTGGTGGGGGAAGAGAGGGAAGCCTGGTTTGTGCTCACATTCCCTGCCCCTAGGAGTTCTTTGTAGGGACTTGTAGGTGGTGAGGTGAAAATCCTGTGTGCCTCATTCTCTGAACTCTACCGTGTGCTTGCAAAACTAATAATCAGAGCTATCTCTTAATGGGTTGTATTTTTAATTCATGCACAGGTTAAATGCTTAGTAAGGGAATACATATGTGTTGCTTAGAGGATTAATTTGTTCATCAAATAATACTCATGCAGCGCTCACTCCACACTAGTCACTTGTCACTGACACAGACGACACCCTACGGCATAGAGCTGGGTGTGGAATGAGAGAAGGGAGAGAGAGCAGAGCCAGAGAGAGCCATTGCTGGTCAATGGAGATCACACTCTGCACACACAATCATGGGCTTCTTGTTTCTTAATTTGGCATGATATCATTAACATTTTCTCTTGTCTTAAGCTCTTCCCAGATACCCCTTTAAAATAAGGCTTATTTTCTACATGTTGCAGAATATATACAGTCATAACCTAACTGTTGTACCATAGTTTCTCCTAATTGTTTTTTATAATAAATAATTCCTCATTAATAATCCTTTTGTTGATATCTTAGTCCACGAGAATTCTTTTGAACATGGAAATTGGATTGTTGGGTCCAAAGAAATGAACCCCTCTTTTGGGGTTTCTGATCCACCTTGCCAGATTTCTTTCCTGAGAGGTTGTACTAAGGTGTATTCTTTGCAGCAGGATTCCGAGTGACTAACGCTGCAGCAGGTGCTCTCCCTCGGGTCAGGCACAGCCAGGATTCTCCTTGTAAAGTAGGCACAGCCTCCTGGCTTTTCCACTGACAGAGCTACTTCAGTTAACTCACACACAGTGCCTCTGCTCTGGGGTATATGGACATTGGCTCCTATCTTCCCCAGCAACCTTATGATTGCCCTAGATAGGAATAAGTAAAGGTTATACTAGTGACTTGCCAGGTCAGAGTGAATCTGTGTCTTCGTAGAAAACTGCTAGAGCTTTCTGGTTAAAACAACAATGACAACAACAACACAACAAATTAAACAACAAAACAACAAATTAAAAAACAATCTTTGTCTGGGAATACTACAATTTAAAAATTCTACACAAGTAAAATCCATTCATTCGATGTTACCAGTATACTAAACATGATTTAACTTTGGATGACTTAGAAAGTACATACTAAAGCATTCTCTTGTTCTCCATGCTTTAGACATGTTAGTCACTTGACCTGTAATAGCCTTCCTTTCATTTGACAACCCAGCTCTGTACTCTCTCTTAGGTGAAGCAGTCTGTAACTTCTCCCTTCTTCCTCTCTTTCTCTCTCTCTCTCTGCTTCCTTGGCAGAGTCTGGGGTTACCTCCTTCGTGTTTTGCCATCACATCCAGACCATGCCTCTGTTAAGCACCTCCCTCATGCTAAGAGCTAGTTTAGATTTCTCTTTCCCAGCCTAGAATGAGAGTTGCCTTAGGGCCATGTCTCGTCCATGTTTTTATTCTTAAAACTTACTGCGGTATCCAGCAGTTCACAACTGCTTGGACAAATAACTGATATCGTGTAGACACTAGCAGGTTACAGGCTTGGCTGAATTGTTGCTAGAATGGCATTACCCACAGTGTTGTTCTAAAAACTCAAGTAGTATCATTGGTCTGTATGTCATTTGCATCTTAAATATATAGAAACTTTTCGGCATTTCAAACATACCGACTTTGGTTGCCAGATAGATGGTTCTTTACTCATCAAGCACAAGTAGCAT
The DNA here is from genome assembly GCA_028534135.1 of Potos flavus. Classification (NCBI taxonomy): domain Eukaryota; kingdom Metazoa; phylum Chordata; class Mammalia; order Carnivora; family Procyonidae; genus Potos; species Potos flavus. The sequence continues at coordinate 96,522,471 of CM052897.1, forward strand.
CTAATAAAATCTTTTTTCAAATTGATATTATCACCGTGGATAAACTTCCATGTCTTTGAGACAGGAGACAAGGACTTGTTCAGCCAGCAACTACCTCCTTTATCAGTATGCCAGAGCAAAAAACCAAAAATGGTAAATTTTTTGAGAATGGTGTGAAACTTACATGAACTTTTGTTAGAGTTGATTGTGGAGATCTCGTATCATTTATATATATTTTTTTAAATTTTATTTATTTATTTGTCAGAGAGAGTGAGAGAGACATCACAAGTAGGCAGAGAGGCAGAGGGAGAAGCAGGCTCCCTGCCGAGCAAGGAGCCCGATGCGGGACTCGATCCCAGGACCCTGGGATCATGACCTGAGCCGAAGGCAGCCGCCCAACCAACTGAGCCACCCAGGCATCCCTCGTATCATTTATATTTTATGTGTTTTCATGTGTCTTGTTTTGCCTAGACATAAGCTGACATTTTAAACTTAGTGGTAGTGTAATAATTTTGTTGCAAAGAAGCTTGCTAATTGCATCTAGAAATGATAGCATAGTATATACATATAACTACCCTGGTAACTCTAGATAATTGTGAATTAATTTATCCAAGGAAAACCTTGCTTTCACCCACTCTACCTAAGTACTGCACTTAAAAAACCAAAGAACTGTGCACTCACCATTGATAGTAACTAATATTAATTATAATTATAATTAATTACCACATCTCAACTCTATTTGTTTATGTATACAAGTCTTTTGAAACCAAAATACTTGCCTCCCTCTAGGAATATTGAGAGAACAAAATTCGTAGCTATTTAGGAAAGATGTCTATTATTAGCAAGAGTTGTTGCCAGGGAAGATTATTCATTCATTAAATTAGTTTACCAATGAAACCTTCAAATGCCTACTGCATGTGAGATACTATTTAATACTGTGATGTACACAAAGAAATACTAGTTAGAGCTCCAGAAAGTGCACTACTGGAAAAGCTAAGATATGTGCAAAAATCACACAAATCTGGTAATTATAGTACTGTGGGCATGTACTGTGGGCGTCACCATCACATACTTGATATAACAACCTTAGGAGATAAACAAAGAAGAAGGGACTATTTCTGATTGAAAGTGGGGAAGAAGCTTAGAAAACAAGGATATATTTGGTTGGGTCTTTAAGAATGCACAGAATCTTGATAACTGGAAGTAGCAGCAGCCCTTCAATTGAGTGAGATGGATGGTGACCAAGTCAGAGTGACTGAAATATCATGGTAGTCAGGGACCATGAAAGAAACTTCCCTAGGCAGAGAGTTTGCTGGGGAAAAGCCGTGGAAGGTATTTTGGAGGGCCTTAACTAGGAGGTTTAAGATTTTGGACTCTGTGCAATGAGAAAAGGAAGTCACTCACTGAGCATTTCTGAGTTGAAAATAAGCACAAGCAAATAAATATTTTATGAAGATTAATCTGGTATCAGTGTATACAATGGCTAAGAATAACAAGAGACTGGAAGGCAGTTGCAGTATCCTAAGACTGAGATAAACAGTCTGGTGGGATAATGAGTGAAAATGGAATTTGATGTAGTGTCTCATGTGAGGATCCCAAGTACAATGAAAAGATAATCCCCTTTCTTCTGGTGAGAAGAAACACCGGATCTGGTTCAATATGTAAGAAGTTTTGGGATAGCAAGGGATAGTTGAAGAGTTTAGTTTTCTTAGGGGGTAAACTTACCAAGGCAGACACTCTGAGACCAGGGTAGGGGGGTTCTGTAGACTCAGGGGCAGCAGAGAGTCTAGTTCCTTATTCTGAAGACAGAGCAGCCAGCTGGAGACTGAGGAGAGGCTGTGACACCACCTACCCCCTTGCTTTCCTTCCTCATCTTTTCTTCTCCTTTTTATGTTCATTTTATCCAAACTCACTCTGATAGTCTTTACCCACTGGTAAAAAATAAAATTGCCACAGAGATTCTGGCTCCAGGGTCATCCCAGATTCAGCTCAAAGGCATCGGCTGCATCAGCTTAATTTTGCTGCTACATGAAACTGGAGTTGAGGAGAATGGAGAGTAGGAGAGATCCAGCAAGATAGTGTAGGATAATCAATAGAACTTGGCAAGTAATTCCACGTGGGAGGAAAAGGAAAATAAGGCACAATGGTGATCCCATGATTTTGACTATGGGAGACCAGAAAAAATTTCAAGAGGAGAAACTAGTTTGGAGAAAAAAGTCATAAAATTATAGAATCTCATTGTTAATGGGACCTTAACTGAAGCTTATTTAGTCCAACCTTCCTTCTAGTGTTCAGGTATGCTCTACATCATCTTGCCAAAAGAATGTTCACATGAAGACAAACATCTCCAATAAGAGGGAACACTGTATCTCCGAAATAGTGTGTTCTACCTTTGGAGTTTTAGATTTCATGAGTTCATGGTCAAGAGAGGCAGTTCAAATTATTGGAAATGCAGGATTTTAAATCACTAGTGATTAGAGTTGGAAACAAAGATTTGGAGCCAAGGAGATGAGGTGACATTGTGACAAGTAGCTAGTCCATGGTGGAGGGGGAGTAGAAGTAGGGAGAGACCTATGGTAGACCTTTGGAAGAGGGAAGGATGGAAAAGGAACTGCAAAGGAGATAGAGACAAAGGGAAGAAAAACTTAATTACTGTATAAAAGGTACAGTGTCATAGAAGTCAGGAAAGAAGAGATTCAAATGAGACCAAATAATGGCAAGTCCTACAGATGATGAGCAGAAAGAACGTGACCAGAAAACTCCACCCAGATTCCTCTGGATCAGATCTTCAGAGTACGACTTGGTCATCTTGATAGAAGTCATTTCCTAGAATACACCACACAACCGTGTTTAAATTTAAGGATTCAATTATATTCCCAATCCAAGTATAAGCCTAAATCCCCAATCTAAATTATAAATGAATGACTTATTCTTTTAAATGGTTGGAAATTTGTGCATGTATCAGATTCAATACACAGTATAACTTCTTTCTTGTCTGAGATGAACATTTGAATATTAAAATCAGGAAACCCTGAGATAAAAGTACACTGTATCCAATAAGGACAATATTGAGGGCTTCAAAATACTATGTATGTTTTTATATGAACTTTTTCTCAAGTAGTTTTACCCTGTTTTAGTAGACTCCATAGTGAAGTTTCAGTTATGAACTTACTTTTTGGGAGAGATGGTTCAAGTCTGCCATAGGTCATCAGTGTAAGGCCTTTGATGATTTCATTTTAATCTATACTGAACACTTCTCTGTATCACAGAATCACTGACCATGAAATTTCGCAGAAGTGGCAATTTTGTTCACTGCAGGGTTAGCCTTAACAGGATACAGGATATTACAGAGCAGATGTAAAGTGTTTTATCGCCACTGCCTGGGAAAGCTCTGTGGTACCTGAGGTTACTTTCTACAACCTGTTACCCAACCTATAAACCTGACAATCATGGCTAAATCATTTATCTTGTATTATATGATATGTTGACTACAGGCGCACTATGGCTAGGAGATATAATTCGAGGGATTCATAAAGTGATCCTTCGGGGGAAGAAAAGTTCACCTCATTGACCTAGCTATAAAGCCTTGAAATTCACACATTAGTCACGTTTTTTTTTGGGGGGGGGCGGTCAAGTTACGGAATTGATTCATGAATGAGTTCATATGATTAGTTAACTTGACAGACAATACTTCCTTCCATGAGTGGGATATGGGATAGTGATATTTTGATGGAGATAAAGTTTGGGAAAGGTCCAGGGTTTGGAATGTCTTCTAGAAGGGCATGGTGTGGGCACCAAGGGGAGAGTGTGGGGGAACTGGAAGACAGAGAGGATACAGGGCTCCTGGAGAGAGGGTGAATGCCCAAAAACAGGAGTGTGCAGGCAAGGGGTTAGGACAGCACTGCCACGCTATTTCAATCAACATACTTATCGACTCATTAGTTTTCCTCCTTCATGCTATTGAATACGTTTGTCTCTAGTGCTAAGGAGGGTCACTAAGAATGGGCTTTCCTGAGCCTACAGAAGAAAACATTGGGGGCAAGCTGTGGGAGAAGCCAGTCCAGGCTTCAAATACAATCACTATCACCTTCAATTGGACAATTTGGGAACGTTGCTAATGTTCTTTGGATTCTTCTATCTGTTAAAGTGATATATCTTCCTCAGAATGTTGTTACAGAGTTAAATACAATAGTAGGTACTAAACACAACCATCCCATATCATGCCTGATGCTGATCAATGTTCTTCTCCTTTCCTTTGGGCACCAAATAGTTTTCCCCACTAACAGAGGAGGTTAACACTGCACAGAGGAGGTTAACACAGTTAACACAGGTTAACACCCCACTAACACAGCACGTGAGGAGACTGAGGGAGAGTAGCCGCTCACTTTTCTCACTTCTGTTCCCACCAAACAGCCTCTCCTTGACTGCCTTGTCTGTGTGTTTCTTGAGGTTCCAGCCCCATATGAGAGGGGCTTCCTCTGCCAAAAGTCAAGGTACACTTCACAAGTGTGTGACCTGAGCAGTCACCCAGCACCCTGTGCTGACATGAGCCCTGGGCTGGGTTTCATGCTCCACCGTTGTCAACTAGAAATTCTTACTAATTTTTGAAATCAAGACCTAGTGCTTCATTTTAGTTTGCCACCTCCCCCTCCCGCCACATTATATTCTGGCCAGAGAACATTTCCTTGGTGGCATAGTCCTGTCCTCTATACGTGTGTGAGAACTTTCTGCCTTGGATTTCTAAAGACATGAGCTACTCAGAGGTGATACTAGACTAGCTGCCTCTTATGGTGAAAATGAGAGAAGAGGATGAGAAAGACTATTGGGAAATCCATTTTCTGGTGTGAAAGAATTTTTTAAAAAATGAGAGAAACATACTTTCTACTAGGATTTACTTGGTCAGTGAAAGCATTGTGAGAAGTCAGGATGCATATTTAGGTATATTCCTTCTCTACTTCTTTATATTCCATATTTGTAGCTTCAAAATTACATATTCACATATCCTTAAACGCAAACCAAATAATACAGCTGCCAAAGGATGTAGATATTTTAGGACACATTTATTTCTCTTACATTTTGTTGATGTCTAAACACAGTCCTTCGAAGTGAAAATTCCCTCATCTAATTTAATTTATTCACATTTTTACATTGACTATTTGAATGGTTTTTATGATGGGGTGATGCTGAAGTTGTTTCCAATTTCTAAAAGCAAAGACCAAGGCTCTGTAGAGTATTTTTCCTGAAGAGATGAAGACACGGGTGATCTCACTACACTTGGCCATTTCTTTTGCCTTACCTGGGCCATACTCATAGAAAAGCGTTTCCTGACTCACCTAACAAACACTGAAAAATCACAGTGCTTTTGAAGTCCCAGTTCTAACCCCTGATATCGGAGTTGACATGGAAGCCAGCATGAAGGGAGTGTTGCTGTGGAGAAGGGCCATAGTCAAAAGTAAACCTCGTGAACCACAGTAGTGGAAACACAGTAGTGGCACGGGAAAGAATTGTGCTCTAAAATATAGAGATGCTTTGTCAGAGTCTCTTTACTTTCTGTCTGGAGAGAATTTCAAAGACCTTGAAGAGCCAGAAAAAGTCATCAAGATAAGTGCAAGCCCAGGAGCCTCCTCAGCTGTCCCTTCAGCTCCTGACATGGCTTCCCTGCAAAGACCCAGAGAGTGTGGAGCTGGAAGAAGAGAGAGAAATGGGGGGGGGGGTCTTCTGAGCAAGGCTTATTACCTATGAAAGGGGGCTCTGCATTGGAAGGAGAAAAGGAACAGATGAAAGATCTGATTTTGCTTTTCCTCTAGATTTTTGACCAGATTGCGTATTGAGAAACCAGAATTATGTGAAAGCCTAGTCACCAGATACTCTCTCCTTGGTAAAGCAAAACAATGAAAGACAGCACCACGAACCTCTTGGCCATAGTTCGAAAGATTTTCAGCCTGTTGTCATAAGCCAGAGAAGTTTGGATAAGCATCTAACATATTAATTAAATGAATTGGTGGACATGAAAGGGCTTTGCTGAACATAAAGTGCCATTTAATTGTCTGGTGTGATTATTATTAATAAAAATCAATTAAACTTCTATTTGAGGCTTGTGTCCTTTCATGGGAAATAGGCAAATTGTTCTTAGATATAGTACTTAATTGGAGAATAAGCAGTTCCTATCAGGGAGGGATAACAAGTTGGCACCTCCTAAGAACCAGGAAATCGGGATTACTGTGAAATTCAGAAACAAGTCATGATGGTGCAAGTCAGTTCCCTAAAAACTAAACAGCCAAACATTCCTCCCTAAATTTTAAAAAGGAGGGGAAAGTTTTACATTGGAAGGCTGACAAACCAACAGGAGGCTATCAACCGGTTTGGAAAATGGGAAGCAAAGTTAGTTCCGTGTTGCTAGGCAACAGACTTCTGAGCTGAGTTCTTCTCACTTCTTAAAGGACCGGTGCACTGTTTTGGTTTGACAAATACCAGCTATTTATTTACTTATTCATTGTGAATCAGAATGCCTGCTCTCAGAATGAGACTGGCTAAGCCAGGAAGAGCAAAAATACAGGCAATTCAAGTGTGATGAAGAAGCCGAATGTTGGGCACACAATAAGGCATTTGCTGTGCAGGTGGAATAATGGCTACCTAATGCTCTTCAGACAGAGAAAGCTTTATGTGACCAAGATGATTCCTAATTAGAGCTTCAAGTCTGAGAGAATTATAGATGACCAATAAAAATTTATCACAAAAGATAAAATGAGTCACCGAAGACAAATGGCCTAGAGGCCAACAGCCAAGAGAGTGAAGGTTTGCCGTGTGGTAAAAGATCCCGGATGTGTGTTCAAGGGTCACATCCCACAGGAGGCTGTCCCTTGTAGGTCATCTCTTCACAGACCCACAAGGCTAGTTGCTACCCATTCCCAGGTGCTGATTCCAACCCCCCAGTGGAGGGGCTGGAGGCGGCAGATGAGGCACAGCCTGATGTTTAGTAAGCGAGTCTGACTGAGGACATGGGATCTGTGGTCTTTGAGATGAAAGCCCCTCTGGGTCTCCCTCAGAACAGAGCCACTTCATCAACTTTCCTAATGTGGAATCAGACTTCAAGCTGGAGGGAGGGAAGAAAAACACTTTTGGCGCTTGAGAAAAGGGGAGGATTTGATTAATGTACAGCGAGGGAGTAAACCGGTTCTCAGGGAAAAGAATCTTTGATCAATGGTATGAAGAAGAATCTTTCAAACCCCCCAGATTCCAGTCACTTTAAAAGGAACAAAAAGAAGCTGATTCAGAGCGCAGCTGTTGTTATTAAAAACAAAACCAGAACAACAAGGCAAGGAAAAACTCTGCGAAATATCATCTCAAATGGCTTATTTGGAACAGCGGCAAATAAATCATGTTTCTCCTCAGAATTCACCTCAAAACTGGAGGGGGAATCTTTGGGCCCCTGTGCTGCAACAAATACATGCAGGTCTTCTGGGAGAGCTAAGGGAGATATTGTTATTGGTCATCTTTTATTCCTGCAGAATCGGGCCTGTGTGTGCTGGGAGGATGTATTCTAAAATAAGCTAGCTGACCTATCCAGGATCAGGAAGGGAACGAATTTCTATCAATTGCCTACTGTGTGCAGCCCTCTCTCATATGGATTATCTAATTTAAGCAGCATTTTTTCCCCTGAGAGTTTATATCATATGAAATTGCTGAGGGAAATATGGTGTCTGTGTGCTTATGTTCACACCTGGGATGGACACCTGCTCTAGACAGGCGTGATCATTTCATCTCAGGTGCTCCATGTCCGAGTCTGTCCAAATGGATCATTTTGAATTCGAACGTCGGTTTTCCATGTCCGCTTTTCCTGGAGACATGCTTTGGCCCCCTAGTTCTTTTCTTTCCATTTAACAGCCCAGTATTGATTGAAAGCTTTGATGTTTGGCTCATCTATTCTGATCTTCGTTATGAAGTATTATGCATACGTGGAGATTTTTAAAAACCATTCGTGGTTTCTCTTCAGAAGATGTAAAAGTCTAAGTCCAGGAATTCCAATTCCTTCACTCTCTGGACCGGAGTGTGTCATCCATGCCCAGATACTAAAACGTTACTGACTGCTACTTTCTCTCTTTTCTTGTCTAGTGCTTGCTAGATATCTGCTTGATCAGACCTCACTCCTCGCAAAACTTGGAAAGGGCTTTAAATTCTCCAGCAAAATGGCCCAATATTTGTCAAGCCTGTTCTCTTTGCTGTTTGGAAGAAGGACTTGTTGCTGCATTATTCCATACCCCTCTGGTGAAATAAAGCTGCTTCTTAACCAGCAGAATTGTCACATCAGAGCGCACTGTGATAAGGACCCGCCATCGATAATTCTCTGTTGTCACTTACCCTGCTAGGGGTTTGATCTGCAGGCTATCTTGAGCTGTGCCCAAAGACTTGAGAGGAGGAAGCTGCGGTGACTCCTCCCATCACAGCTGCCAGTCCAAGCGAGCTGGAGGGTCTGCGTTCAAGGCACAAGGACCCTACTTGATGAACATCTCCGCGATCCTGCCTCGGGAGCCAGCTGCTCAGCCTGAGAACCAGAGAAGCTGGAGCGCTTTGACTAGATGTTGCGTGCATATTCACATGGGGCCCCGTGCCCTGCACCGGGGGGTAGCTCTGTTGGCTTTTAGGGGCGCTCCATGATCTGTGCTGGTTGGCACTTCCCCAAGGACCTGTCAGTTGCCTTCATACGGTTTTCTACTCTGTTTCCTAGGGCAGCGCTTGTCAGTGTCCTGCCGGGAGAGCATAAATCAGTGCCAGCTCTCAGTCCTTTATCTCCAGCGAGGATCTCCGGCTGCACAAGGGCCTCTGGTTCATAACCAAATGTATTGATCAGGGCCTGTTGGAGTCTGGACTTAATGCGTATGCTAAAATGGAGTTTGCCATTAAGGGTGGAGCCAACTAGTTCATTTTCTTCTGCGGGATGAAATAAAATTGCTCCAAGAAGCAGTTGCGATGGAAGATTACAGTAGCTGGAAAGCTATGGGAGAAAAAGGAATCAAGTTTTTCAGAATTGATTGCAACACTTCTGAAGATATCCTTTATCTTTTCGCAAAATCAAACTTTCCTGTAGCTTTGAGTGAAACCTATTTTTATGTTTCTTTTTGATTAATGGGAAGGAGTTGTTTTATTTTTCTTCAGCGTAATAAAAATCAAGCTGTCTTGTGGTGCCCTTCAAAATAGAAATCAAGAGATGATTTGAACAGAATATTAATATTGTTCCTTTAAACTTCTGGCAATTTTTTTATCTTGTTTTAATAAATTAAATTTCAAGCTGATCTCTTCAGAAGGCAATGTAGGTTTTGTGAAAATATAAAACAGGCAAAAATTCATGACAGAACTCGATCACAACCTTTCCAACGTTTACGGATAGCAGAGAGAAGTAAGGCTTTGACTCATTCTTTTGTGTAGTGTGTGTGCTTGAACAGACCCGACAGAATGTGTGATTAGATGAATTTGGGCAGCTCAATCATTTTATTGTAGCTATTGTGATAGTTTTGAATTCGTGGGGCATCATTTTTAATTCAAGAATACAGAATGGATTTCTCTCTTTTAAAAAAATGATCTCTCCACTTCCAGTGATAAGGCTTTTTAAGGCCTTGATCTAACGGAGAACACACGGAGTATACTTAACCATGCATTGATTTAATTTAACCCCATCCTGCAGCTAATCTTGAGACTTTTGCCAATTATGATGTCTTCCAGAAGCTCGAGGCCTTCCAGAATCTTTAGCGGGCATCAGTATTATTCTAATGGCTCTGCCTTAAAATCTCTTTCATCTGAACATCCTGAGCTTTTTCTCCCACCAAGTTAACATCCGCTTAGTTCACCAAAATAGTGTTTCTCAACCTTTTCCCCATTAATAGCCTCTCTTCCCTCCCTTGAGCCTTTTTAGACATTCTATTTCTTAATTGCGCCCTTTCCTCATAAAATTGTAATACCTCAGATATATCATATATCTGTTTTTATACAGTGGTCCTCCATCTGATGACCATTGTAATGGCTAAGATGGTTTTGCCCCCAAGAACCAATTTTTATCACCTTGGGGCAATATCACCCCCTCAACATGTACAAAAATATACACTAAAAAGTAAATACTACGGTTTTGTTTCCTTAAGGTGCTATATGTGAGTAAAGCCTTGTGAAAGATGAGCTACTAATTGAAATGTGCTTTTTACCCTTAATGTATATTTGCATTAAAAGATAATGCACACTGAGTATGTGCCTCCTCCTGGTAATGTTGGTGCTGTGGCAGCTGGGCTGATGGGGCAGTGAGGATATGGCTGGACTCAGGCTGGACATCAGAAAATTGCTCTAGGCCTGAGGTATATCATCAGAACTTAGCTCAACCCACCATGGAAGTGAGACTGCCTCCAGCTTATACCAGTCTGCACATTGCACTCCTTTTTGTGGGGTTTCCCCATGATTCAAGGTGATTTTCCACCATGCTTCAAGATTTTCTCCCATGCAATCCTCTTCCTGATGTTTCTAACTCGATCTTGACACCTTCAACCATAATGATGCAATTTCCCTTTGTCTACTGCTCCAATGTTGAGTTTTGATGTCAAAGAGGGAAAAGCTGAAGATTAGGAATACAAGAGGAGAGAGGAGAGCAGGAGAAATAGGAGGAGACATTAAGAAAACCATAGTAAAGTGTCTGATAAGAGGTAAACGGGAGAAAGGAAAAGTTTGGGTATTATTCTACAAATCTTATAGACACAAAATCTTCCCAATAAACCTCACTTATCACCAAAACCCTCATTTTACAAGGGGGGATATAGATTATGAAGAAGGTACTGATAGGGAGGTTAAGTCACATGCCCAAGGTTACACAGCTAGTAACCTTGAGCCAAGATTTAAGCCCAACCTGGTCCTGGAGGTCATGTTCATCATGGACCCTCTGTCTTTACAGCAAGATCCTCCCCAGGGTCTCCAGATAGCTCTCTTTCCCTAGCCCCTCTTCTCCAAATTCTCTAGGAGTTGGTATTACTGCCTGGAACAGTGTTTTTCAAACTGTTCTTAGCAGAGCTTTGGGTGATGTCACTCAACTTTGAGTATTTCAAAGAATTCCCCCAAGGATCCCATTTAAAAGGCAGATTCTCATGTTCTGCTCCTGAAGGGGAAAATCCAGAGGTTCTAAGTGGATCCCAGAAATCTATCATTTGAATAAGCACTCCTTCTGTACCTCCCTGCCCTGGGTGCTTCATCCTACTTTATTCAAAACAACTCCATGTTTTGTCTTTTTCACTATTGGATTTCTGCCTAAGGTTTACTTTAAGGAGATGATTCTTCAGCCATAACAAGTCAGAATACCACTGGTCTCACTGGTTACACACCTGTCATAGTGTTCTTTTGGGCGACATGATGACAAATTATTCTTGATTAATATATCATCAACAATTTCAAGTACAACAATATGAGTATAAGGTGTATATTTTATTTGTTTTATTTTATTTATATCCTGCCATACTGGGCTAATGATCAAAACCTGTATAATATAATAATTTTTAAATGTGAGGAATGCAATATAAAGGGGAAAATGGGATAGAAAAATAAGATAAAGGTGGGATGTATTTACAGAAAATATACGCTGAGTGATCCAATACACTTGCTCGATCTTAGCAAATTGGTCTGTGAAATTTCTAGCAGCTAAAGAGGAAAATTTATCAGCATTATGATTCTTTTTGATAAGTCATTTGACCTTCGAAAGACTAGAGTCATTTCTCTGATCAGAACCCCAGAGAAATTGTATCCACTACAAGACCCTGTAGGATGCTCTGGAGGACATCTTCTCAGTAAATCCAATCATGAAATTCATCTGCTGTTTCTCACACTTTCCTTTGTGTCATTTCTTGGAGCTACAGCAAAGCCAATTCAGTAAATGTCATCCATGGAAGGGCCAAAATGAGGAAGTCAGTCACCCCATTCTCCATCAGGGAAGAATGCATCTTAAACCAGCTAGACTTTAGGATGGGCTTGGGAAACTATGGCCAGTGGGTCAAATGTGAATTTTTTTGGCATCTATTTCATGACATGTGAAAATCACATAAAATTTGAATTTCAATGTCCATAAATATGACTTTATTCAAACACATCCTACTCATTTATTTACATACAGTATTTTCTAAGCCTGCTTTTGTGCTACAACAGCAGAGTTCCATTGTTGTGACAGAGACTATATGTCCCACAAAGCCTAAAATATTTACTAGCCAGTCATTTACAGATAGTTTGGCCCTGCTATAGATTCTTGAGAAAGGGATGGACTACATGTCCTTCAGTCTTGTTTTTCTCAAGTGAGTTTTGCTCCTCTCAGAGAGGCAATGAGTTCAAAGTCCAAGTCCCTGCCAAGTATGTAGAGTGTGTGTATGCGATTTTTCTTCCTATTAAGGTAGACGTATATTTTTAAATGGTGCAGCTGTGGGCAGAGATATCTTGTGATGTCACCCCTCTTGTGAAAGTCAGAAGTCTTCATGGGAGCATGTTGTATGATTGTGATATAAAGCCACAACCATGAGCATGCATACACATGGGAAACGAAAGTGTTGAACCAGCAGGGTCAGCCATTACTGAGTTTCCCTCTGTCTATTTGCTCTTTGTCCATCCATTTTGTCAGATGCCAATGTTTTCTAATGGACATGTGGGGAGTGAGCACCAAAGGTTTCAGAAAGATATACGTAAGAAAACCTTGACTATCATTAACTTGTCAATCATTCCGTGCAATATTTTTCTAGGGGTTGTTTGGGTCGGACGTTATTACTTGTGGGATATTTACCCCAGCTTAGGGAGCACTATCATTTTATGGAAACAGCTTGAGAATGACTAGTCTAAAGCAGAAGTGGATGCTAACTCCTTTATTGCAAGACTGGTGTCTGAAATTTTACAGGGCGAGAAGAGTCGAGAAGCGACTTTGTCATCAACAAAGGACTACATAATTTTATCACGATGCAGCATTTTATACAGTCTGGGTGCCTGGTTATGCATGTTCCTGAAAGTGCAAAATGTAAACATCACTAGCAAGCCTGTTTGGGGTTCATTGGAGTAAGCATATACCGGTCTTCTGAGCATGTGAGTCAGCCAGACAACAAAATTTATAAGAAGCTCTTTTTTTATATATAGTAGATTAGAAAAGTTGGGTAGGGTATGTGCTCCCTAATCATTGTTCCAAAGGTGTAGAGAAAACTGTCCTGGCTTCAGCTGTCAATCTGTGTTTAGAAATGTCACCAATAATTTGTAGTCTAGAAGTGCTTGACTTGTGGACCCCTGGTGCTAATTGGATCCAGTGATTTCTGTAAAATCCCCACCTGTCATCAGCTCAGCAGTAGGTATGATATTGAAGCTCTAATGAACCCAGGAAAAACTTTAAATAGCCAGTCTGATTCCTTTTGATTTTATTACTACACAAAAGTTTAGATTGCTAGGGAGGGAACTTTATTTTTATAGTCTCTTATAAGCTTTCATTAGGATCCACACTATTTAAGAAGGAGGTCAGGTTTTATCCTGGAGGACACCCCATTCCCGGAGAAAAGTTGTTAGAATTTAAGAACTCCATCCAGTGGAGCTTGGTTAGAACCTGCTGCACGGAAAACGAATCCGGAATTCTTGTCAACTAGCAACTGACTTGTTTCGCAACAGCAGCAGAAAAATCCATCCTGGGGAGTGGGGAGCATGTGACCTAGGGCTCCGGGTTGCTGTCTGTGCGGTTTTGCTTTGGTACTTGTTTTCTTTGGTGCTTCAGTTTCAAAGCAGAATTCACTTGCAGACCTGTTTTATAGCTCTGTGGGAGTTCCCAGTCTCTAGAAGCAGGGGGTGTCCTGTCATAGGGTACGGTCCTCTGGGGAAACAGGAATGCATTTGGAGCCTCTCCAGCACGCTTTGCTGTTCTTTGATACCATGAATGAAGCTACCAGTGTTCCTTCGCAGCAGGGCACTGCAGGAGCTGTTTGCGGTGGAGGGGACCCGCCGCTCCGTCTACAGACCGTCACCACCCCCAGTTGCACTGAGCTGTGGTCTTTGTCAGAACAGTCTCCTTATGTTATCTAGCTCGGAAAAATGCTACTTACATTTAACTAGAAGGATCGGATGTAACATGCTTTCTTTCCCCAAAAATACCCCTCACCCACCTGAATATCCCACAAGGACCCAAGAGTTCTTACATTTGTGTTGGTTGTTTGCTTTTCCGGCAGTGCCCGCCCACAAAATACACGCACATCTCAGGAGACTGTTTGCCCAAACTAGCAATTTGTTACCCCCGCCCCGTAAACCAAGGTCCGATCTCTGTCAGCTGAAATGATTTCACCGATGTTGTTCTCGTTCTTGGAGCTCGAGGACTCGCAGGGGCTTTAATCCATGCACCAAAAGAGACAAACAAGGAAAGACTCCTTGAGTCATGCAGCCTGGTCATCTGACCTGGTATTACATTCTCTTCTTGGTTTCAGCATATCCCCCCTCCCACCCCCACCACCATTTCTTGATTCTTTTCAATCGTTCTTGGGAATGCCTGAGCTGGCGCTGTGCTTATAGCACCCTCACTCATTCTCCTCTTGGTATTTTCGGAGATTTACAGATCAGATAGACGTAGGGCATCTTCTATTTCTGCTCCGTAGCCACACTTTTGCTAAAATGCTGTCTGTTTTGGATTCCTTTGTGACATGAGCTCTCCTTCTCCCTCATTATTTCATTGCTGTGTGTCCGTAAATGATCTTTATTATTTTTTTTTCTGGGCTTCTTCAGCCATCATGCTGTTGAGATGTCGACATGAACAGGAAGCAACACGGGAAGAAAGATGGAGTGTGGCCTAGCAGAGCCTCCCACTAAGGGCACAGGAGCGAAATGGTGGGTCTCGGGGCTGATTTGGAGTCAGAGACGCCAACATGGAGAAAAGACTAGAGCTGCTGGCTTCTCATCTGGGATGAGAACTGTGAAGCTGAAAAAACAGGCTCCTGCAATCCTACCACCTGCCATTTGCTTGGATCAAATTGCTGGCCTGGTTTTTAGCTTGAATGAATTAAATTCCTTTCTGGCCGCGGCCTCTTATCTTTGTTCTCTCTTCTCCCCATGGCTGTTTCTCTCCTCTAACCATAGAGCAGAATATTTGGATGGAGGTGGGGGTTGAGATCATCCTGGGCAACCCCCTTAAATTAGATCTGAAGAATCAGGCCCTGGAGAAGGGATGACTTCTTCAAGGTCACACAGCAAGCTGCTAGAGAAGCCCAGACTAGAAGCCTCTCCCCCAAATCACAGGGCCAAAGCTGTCTTCTCTAATGGATAGCTGCTTCAATCTGTGGAATTCAGCAAAAAGTAGCTTGTGCTGAAGCAGCTGCCTCCAAGTGTGCTCAGGAAGTGATGGCATGCATCAGTTTGCCAGAGAGAAACAGCAAGGGAAAGAACTCCCAGCACTGAGAGAAGACACATCAGATAAACCTTCAATTAGCCTTATTCTTCTGCAAGAAAACTGAAATTAGCTTAGCACATAACACCGAATTAAGTGATTTGACTAGGAAGCTAGTCATTAACATCTTCTGGGTTCTCTCCCCTTCATAATTGAAGATATTTTTTTTCTCTTAAATCATAAAAAGTAAAACTTTAAGACAGACATTCTAGGTTTTTTTCATCATCCAAAGTTTCTTTGCTGATCATCCCTGAATGAGGTGATAAATAATTGGCTAATTATACTGTAGAATTTGAAATAAAGTCCTTGAAGTGGATCCTCCGGTAGGCAGCAACATGTAGGACTAGTAATGAGGTGATGGCCCCTGGTTATAAATTCCTGTGCCTCTGTTAGTGTTTATGATTTGCCCTTGAGCTGTCCTGGGATGTGTTCCCCAGTCACTGTTCTGTTTCACTGATTCATGTACGTGAACCCCTATGGAAACGTGGGGTTCCATCCATTGAGATTCCTGTCAACCATAAAATGCTTTCCCAGGATGTTGATTATACAATTTACTGATTCTTGACCCTAAAGTACTATCCACTAATGGCAGTGAGTCAAATAAAGGTGAGGAAATGTACCTATCTTCTATTTTTGTCCCAAACACTTGAAACAAAGAACCCAATCTAGTTCTCATGTTATAAAATATAAAAAGGAAGAAGAGAAAGCAACTAGCAACTCCCCTAGGAGATCTAAGTGGCTTCATGCTCTCGCTGTATTCCCTGCAATATTGTAATACTACTTCTAAAGTAACGGGAGACTGTCAAGGTCCTGTGCCTAAGATACCAGAGAACCATAATGCAGATTGAATCAAGCATCCAGACAAGAAAGGTTTCACAATAATGGCGGGGTGGTGAAGAAGGGATAGGATAGCATGATGGCTTCACCTGAGATGAAGAAGTTTATCTGGAACTTTCCAGGGACTTCCCATGGTTGGATATCAGTAGCTACATGTGTGTCGTTTCTGATCTGCATATGTCTCTGTGCCTAAACAACCATTTGTGTACTCATGGTTTTGGTTGCAGTCTTCTTGGAGAAGCCATCTGTAGTTGGAATCAGATCCTTGTCGCTGAGCATGACCTCTTTATATACTTGGCGTGGACAGTGCCTGTTACCCCTCTCCAGGTCACTCACTGTGTACATCCCCCTAAACGCAGTGGGACACAGTTCTATTAAACAAAGGTGTGAATAATGATAAATCTATAGATTGGGTGTGGAAACTCAAAACCTTGGTGAGCAGTCTCTGTTTTTTTAAAAGCCTGTCTCCCTCAGGCTCTCTGATTATTGAGGGTTTTCCTGCTTTGGGTCATTGTGTTTTGCCAAGTGTGGTGTTTCTGGGTTTTAGGTACCCACATTGGGAGGAGAGCAGCTCAGCTCTTGCCAGACTGCCCTTGCACACACACACCCAGACACAAAGATGCTGAACCCCTACAAGGGACGTTTTGTACCATCTTCCTCTGTGGCTGTCCCCGAGATCCTTTTCTAACATCCCCACTTCACCCCTGTGGGGCGAAGCACCAACCTGCTACTTTCTTGTCTTTTCTGCCAATCCCATTTTTTGATTACTAATCTGATTCCCATTCTAGGTGTTCCATGCACAATGGTTTGAGGAATGTCTCCTGACTCATAGTGGTCAAACCACTCTCACCTGTGAACCACTCTCATGAGAAGCCCCAACACTCAGGCCAGGCCTCGCTCACAGGTAGGCCTAGACAGCTGAGTCACGTCCCTGGTCTTGCCATATCCGTATGGTGAGATATGTTCAATTGACTCTTTGATCATAGCCCCTAATAACGCTCATTCTTAGACTTTCTCATCTGCCTGTGGCTCTCATCTCTCCATTCTGAGACTCTCTATCCAGCTTACTGCCCAGAGTTCTCCACCATGAGAGCTTGACTTGCAATTCCTCTGTGGCAAACCCATGAATAGTCTCAGGATCACCTTGATTACCTAAAAAGAAGGGCTCTTTTTTTTTTTTTTTAGAGCATTAGCTGTGTTAAAATTAATAGAACCATAAGTGTGTGCTTATGGGTCCTGAAATAACGATTTGCTCTTTAGAACATGTTCCCAGCAATGAGTGGGCTCTGAAGTCAGTCAGCTCAGCGTTAAGCATCCAGCTTTGCCATGGAGGTGGCCTTAGACAAGCACTCAGCCTTTCTGCACCTCACTTACCTCATCTGTAAAATGAGAATGACGATCAACAGAACTTATCATGTGGGGCTGAAGCAGGAACAGACACTATGTGGCATTTAGCGCTTAGGAAAAAGAATGATGCATGTTGCTATGTCTGTTTCTGCAGATAATTCTTTATAGCTTCATATTGCCTCTAGAAGAAACTACAAATTCTTTCCAAGAGATATGTAAGTCTCTTTCTGACCTTCCTATTATAAAACCTCATCCTTTAATGCTCCCTGCTCCCTGACTCTGTTATAGGTGTATAGAACAATTCCATGATTCATCAGACATTTATTCATTTGATAAGTGTTCATTGATGGCACAGGATATGGCAGACCTTGTGTTGAAAGTGGGGCAAAGCAGTGGACAAAGCGATCACATTGTTCTGTTCTGTCCAGAATGGGCACACTCCTTCTGATTGCCCTCTTAGCTGCTCTCCCTTCTCCAGTGAAGACTTGCATGTGTCCTACATGATTTCTCTGGAGATCCACCTGCTCCTGAAAATCTTCCCTGACGTTGAGTCCTAGGTTTCCTTCCATTGGGCTACTCCACCACCGAAGGCATATCTCTGCACAGCAATAGTCTCCCTTACTGTACTGAGTTGCTGATTTTCACTACCCTTCAGCTCCATTCATCACTCCACTCAGGTTCAATGTCCTTTGCAATTTTAATGCAGGATCCATTTTTTAGTCACATTTTTAGTTGTAGGGCCATGTACAGCATCCGACATACAGTAAACATTCAATAAGTATGTTGTAGAATCAATGAATGATTAATTTACTGAGGCTCCACTCTGACTTTTGGTTCCCCCATAGACAGAGTCATAGAGTCTCAGGTGGAGGGCCGAGAGAGTTTTGCAAGACCAGTTCTCACTCCCCATGTCACTGATGAGGCATTTCCTAGTTGAATCACAGAAAGGAACACAAATACCAGATGCCCACTATTTGGAGCTGCCAAAAATCTGTGAACAGAAATAATAATAACTAAAGCAAGGCTTGATACCTCTGTTAGGCAGTTTGTCTAATTGCTGGTTAGTAGAACAGGTAGAACCTTTGTGTAAAGATGATTGTGTTGAAGCCTGTTCTACCTAATTGAGCTCATGCTTCAGAGTTAAGGGCAAAATATTTGCTTGATTGTGATCTTGATGATGAATCATGTATTACTTATCTTCTATCTTACAAACCACATGTATGGAGATGTTCCATAAATGGCTACCAGGTGGGATGAGAAAAATTTCTCAAGATCAGGGTAGAATGCCTGAGACATACTCGAGTGGGGAGCAAAGCGGTGAAGAGTGGTTTTCATTAGGCGACTGGAAGGGGGACTAGATTCTGTGGTCTGCAGAGGGGCCCATCCTGGTCAGGGCTGGGAGGCAGTCAGGAAGGAAAGGACTGGGTTCCTCCAAAGGACATGAACATTTTTTATCCTCTGATGTATGCTCTCTTTTCATTCTTTCTTTCTTTCTTTTTTTTTTTTTTTTATTAACGTATAATGTATTATCTGCCCCAGGGGTACATGTCTGTGAATCATTGGAGGGGTGGGTAGGGATAGGGTAGCTGGGTTATGGACATCTTTTCATTATTTCTTGCTTTTCCTTTTCTTTTCTCCGTGTGTTTCTCCCATGGAAATTGCTGTTCATCTTTGGCATCTGTTTCATTCTTGAAGATGCAGCCACCTGGGAGTGTTAGGGAGCGTATGTTTTTAAACTTCTCACAAGTTGCATTTAGAATGAGTTAAGTTCTACCAGAGTGGAATTTGCCCAAGAAGACATCCAACAACTTGTGGAATATGATCAAACTTCCATGAAGACCGTTGTCGAACTGACAAGTGACTTTTCTTCCTGAAAATTCATGATCAGGCCAATTAGATGTTTGAAGCATGTCCTCGACCTGGTGACTTGCTTTTTTAACTGATGGCTATTCTCCTCAGGCCTTTTAGCCCATCAGCCCATAATTGTTAAAACTGGTCAAAAAGGGAAAACAAAACACCATTTTTGGGGTCTAATTAAAAAAAATCTCCCTTGATACATTAAGACCTTAAACCAGGACCATTAAAAAAAAAACCACTTTCTAAGAGAGAAAGTGACATGTTAATAGAGCTTCTAATATTTATAAATGCAAAACACTAATTATAAGTTTATATTTCATATCTTCAAATAAAATTTACAAACAAGTATTCACTGTGGCCTAGGTGTTCTTCTCACTTGGCTACAAAGTTCTGTTTGGCTACTTAGAGGGTGACCACACCCACAACCTATTTTATTGCAAACACTTGTGTATAGTTTTTGTTCTTCCGCAAACTTACAAGTAATGCAAATGAAGGTCATTTCTGATACATAGATATTTATAATTTCCTCCATAGAAATTTGGCAAACTATTTTTATTCTAGTATTTGTATTCCAGTAAAACATTTTATCCCAGTAAGCGTGCTCCTTTGTTCATGTGCAATTTCATTTCAAATGGTTTCTTTTCTCATTTTCCTGATTCTCCTTTCTTTGTTGGTTAGGCCAGCATGTTTATTGATAAAAGCCTACTAAATGCTGGGTAGCCACAGGGTCTGAGCTTCCTGAGAGAGGAAACATGACTTGCAGGTTTGTCTTTCCTTCTCAGGAAGCTGTCAAGATTTTTCTCTCAGAATTTGAAGCTGAGGTAAAATATCCTAATTCCTTTGTTTCTATATTTCCGACTTCTTTTTAATGGTCATTAGTTTTATCAGAAACTTCTAATTTCCTTTAAATATGTAATTTTAACAGGATTTGGCACATTCTTAAATACCTCTACTCCATCTTCTACCAAGTATTTTTTCCTGAAGCTATGTCACAATTTATAATGGAGCTTGATATAATTTTAAATATTTGATGGATTTTTAATTTTTAATTTCTCAATAGTTTATATATTATGTAGTAAAATATTCAAAGCATATAAAGGATATATGGATATACATGAAAAATAAATCTTTCCCCATCCTTGGCCCTCAGTTTCTAGTTCTCCTGTCCATGGACAACCAGGATTCCTTATTCCTTGAGTGTCCTTGGAAATAAACATACACATATATTTGCTTAGTATTGACATTTGCTCCCCCTTCACACAAATAGTAGTGTATTACACACTGCTCTCTATTTGGTTTCCCTCACATATCTATATATCTCAGCAGATGTTCCAAATAAGTCTTATTTTTATAACTGTACTTTATTCCATAGAAATATAATAATTTATCCAACCAAATCTCTTGGTCAAAAGAAATAGAAGCACCTAAGGCGGCCGGTTAGCTCAGTTGGTTAGAGCATGGTGCTAATAAGAAATAGAAGCACCCTTCAGTTTTGATAGGTGTTGCCAAGTTGCCCTCCAAAGATGTTTCCCCAAGTTACGCCCACAGAAACATGATTTGAGAATGCGGATTTCTTTTTAAAATGTGCACCGTCTAGAAAGAGAGGTAAACTGCTCAATATTTGCCACTATGTCTTGCAATCAGCGACTAAATGAATCTACCAGACACTAAATATAATTACGAGCCCATTACAGTTACTACTGAAATTAGTCAGTATAATGCTTCTTCTCACCTTCTCCAGCTGATTAAATGTATACTTAATATCCATGCCTCAACTTGCAATCTCGAAAGCATTTAGTGGCTGCACACAGAGCATTTGACAGCCATGCTCATCAACAGGAGAGAGTGTTCTATGTGTTTTAGACAAACAAAGGTCAATGTCTTAAGCCTGATGTTTTGTGAGACAAGTATTTAAACTGTGATCTTATATCTCAAAATTCAGCACAATATTAAACATGATGGTGAGTTCAGCAGGTGTTTGTTATTCCTGCCTAGAACTGTCTACACTTTTGATGTTGGCTCATAATCAGATCATTTAGACACAGCCTGAAACAATTCTGTCTGCTTTTAACATGTCAATAAAAAATAAAAATGGTTTCAACTTCTGACTTTAGAATTAGGAATGTTAGTTTTGCTATTTATTAATAAAGTAAATATTTTATGATGAATTCCATATGCATAATTATTTTTACCTATTTAGAAATTCTCACTCTATACCATCAGTTTCCCTTTTTCTCTTTGATGTGTTATGACCAAGCCTACCATTTTCTCTGAGTGCTGTGGTGAATTCTTGTATCTTGCTTTGTTAATCTGGCTCAGTGCTTTCCCCTCTCTGGACATCAGTCTGCCATCTACATTCGAAGTCAGTGTTTTCTTGATAGAATGTAGCAGCTTATAACACAAAAACCTGAGGGTATGAATCAAGAATTTTCAATTCCATAAAAGTAGTAACATGCTACGAATTCATTATGAAATATCTCCATAAATAAAAATCTTTAACATTCTTAATTCTAAAACCAGAAGTTGAAGCCATTTTTATTTATTTTTGACATAGTAGGAGTCAGTATTGTCAGTGAAACTTCTATGTTTTTAAGTGTCATATAAGTAGCCCTTACAAATGAGAGCAGAAATGATCCATAAAATCCCATAGAAAGGCATGATAATGATTCTTTTATTCTTCCATTTCTATCCTTTATAACCTGGTTTCTTTCTTACTATTTCTTCTCCTAGCCTTATATTTTAATTAGTCCGTCCTCACTTTCTAAACACTCTGGCCATCACAATGAAGTTGGACATCTCCCAAATTGATCTTATCTCACCTCCAACCAGCTTCTCCTCCAGAATTCCCTACATCAATTAGTGTCACCATGCATCCAGGGGTACCTGGGAACACTTTCTTCTCCCTCCTCTGCCCTTTCTGCATAGCCCATCAGTCACCAAATACTGATGTTCTACTTCCTAAATATCTCTCAGATCTATCCACTTCTTTCCACCTTTACTGCATCATCCTAGTTTTACTGATCATCGCCTCCTCAATGTTATCCCCACATTTACTCTTGTTAATTTCTAGTTACTTTTCTACATAAAGATTATATGAAGTAAAATTTTGTGAGGAATTGGACATCAGGCCACCAGACAATAAAAGATAGAGACAACTGAGACACAGGAAACAAAGTGAGTCTCAGAATGACCTAGCTTATTAGCATGATGCAGGGAGGGGAAGCCACGTGGAGCCTAGCAGTGTTTCTGAATTAAGTAAAGGGGAGCTGGGAGCACAGTAAGATTGAAGGGGCTGGATTTCATATGACAGTGCCAGAGAAGAGAGAGCTGCAGAGATAGAAAGCTCTGGAGAGTTGTTGGGTGTCCTCCCCAAGTATTCAGCTGAATAGTGATGAGTGTATGTCTGCAAGGAAACTACCCATGCTTGGGGAAGATCTAGTCAAAAGGATGGAATGAAAAATAAGCTCAATTAGGACCTACAATCATGTCCATTCCCTATAGTCAGAGTAGAAAACCTCATAATTTATGCTTCATTGAATGGAGTACCAGAAGGGTCTAAGTCGTGAGGAAAATTCTCCCTAGGCATAATGCTCCTATGGTTCTGGTTTTGTAAGAACTGCCTAACGATGCTTAAAAGGAAGACCCAAGAGAATCAAACTATTTCTGAGTAATTTTACCACATCCCAGGAAAAACAAACAAACAAACAAGAAAATGTACAGGATTATAGAAAAATTCAGCAGCCAATAAGGTAAGAATCACAATGTCTGGTATCCAATCACAAATTACCAGGCATTGGGAAATAACAACACTGAACAGGGTAGTATAAAACATAATGAGGATAAAAAACAAAACTGACTCAGAATTGACACTGATGGTAGAATTAGTAGATAAGGATATTAAAATATCATAACTCTATTTAATGTTATCAAAGCTAGAAAATGAACGTGTTATGTAGGGATACAGAAAATATTTTTTAAAAGAACCAAATCAAACTTCTAGAGATGAAGCCTACAATGTCTGAGATGAAAAATACACAGGATGTGGCTAGCAGCAGATTAGACATTGCATAATAAAAGATTAGTGAACTTGGAAACATGGCAGTAGAAACTATTTGAAATGAAACAATGAGAAAACAGTGAAAGGAAAAAAATAAGAGCATCAGTGAGGTCTGGAACAATTTTAGTAGGTCTAAAATTGTGTAATTGGTGTAGCACAGAAAGTTATTTGTAGAAATAATGGCCAAAGTATTTCCAAATTTGATGAAAAATATAAATAAATGGATCCAACCAACTTTAAAAACAGGAAACATGAAGAGAACTACATCAAATCCCATCATAATCAAACTGTTTAAAACCAGTGAAAAAGAGAATATATTAAAAACAGCCAGAGTAAAAGACCACATTAAATGCAAAGAACAAAGGAAAGTAGTTTTCTCCCCAGAAACAAAGTAAGTAAGAAGAGAAAGGGGCAACATCCTTAAAGTTCTCAAAGACAAAAACTCAACATGGAGTTTTTGCCAGTGAAAACACCATATTTGAAAGATAAAGGCACATAAAAACTTATTCAGACAGTTAAAGCTAAAAACATTTATTACCAACACACCTACACTGGAAGAAATGATGAAGGAAGTTCTTTAAGCAGAGGAAAGTGACTCCACATGGAGATCTGTATCCACACAAAGAAATGAGGAGTCCAGGAAACGGCAACTCTGTGTATACTATAAAGAGTTTTTTCTTCTAATTTAAATCTCTTGAAAAGATAATCAACTGCTTAAAGCAATAACAGTGTATTGTGGAGGGTATATAATATATAGAAATAAAATATATGATGGCAATAGCATGAAGGCTGGGAGAGAGAAATGGAAGTATACTGTTGAAGGTTTGTATACTATATGGGAAGGGTAGATTAAATTCTGATAAGGTAATGATGTATGATGTATACTATACTATGAACCCTAAAACAATTACAAAAATAAGGCCACAGAGAGTTATGGCCAATAAGAAAACTCAGGAAGTAAATAGAATCAATAAAAAAAATATTCAATCCAGGGACTTCTGCTTTGGGCAAATTGGTATAGACTCATTTTTCCCTGTTAGATACAACTATAAACCCTGTAGATGAGGCAAGAGGCAACCAAAGGAGAAAGCTGCATGTTAAAAAAAGGAAAACAACTGATTAGGGACCTCAGGACTACAGGAAAAACAGCATCAAGTTGTCTTATAATCCCTCTGCCTAACAGAAGATGGTGACTCAGGCTTGGCCTTTTCTGACTCCCTCAGATAGGTAGGCTCATTTGTCTCCTGGATTGAATGAGAGTCCTGCCAGGAACAACAGGCAAGCTCAGCAACACCAGCAAAGGGGATTGATTGAGAGCCTTGCTAGTGATAAGTGTGCGGGAGAAGTGTTCACCTTCTTTAGTGGGGACCCGAGACTCCTTTCTCTAACCAAAGAGACTGGAAGACACTAGAAAGGGGGATCCCATTCCAAAAAGTGGCTGGTCCAGGAGGCACTGTCATTCCACTCTAGATCTGAGACTCCCTCCCATCTTTCACCAAAGACATTGAGTGGCTACGTGGCACTGAGAAAAGAGACACACCACAATAAGGACCTGGTTCAGGAAGTCTCCTTGTCCTCCTGGACAGAATCCCTTTCTCCACCCAGAAACACTAGATACCCTGGCTTGGGTAAACTATACCCCATCACCCTAAGCAGTACCAGCAGAAAGAAAACTGCAGACAAAATAGCACTCCATGGCTCTGAAAATTATGTCATTATTGGAGCAATAACTTACAAAATCAGACCAAGACCTGTGTGCTAAACCTAAATATGGTGACTGCCTGCTGTAATAAAAAATCTAAATAAGGCCCAGAGTCTGCTAACATAAAAACCCAAATGTCCAAGATATAATAAAAAATCACCTGCATACCAAGAGTCAGGGATTTTAAGACAGTTGTCATAAAAATGCTTTACCAAGGTATTATAAATTCTCTTGAAACACGTGGAAAAATGGGAAAATCTAAGCAAAAAAATTAAAGTGATAAAAAAGAATGAACCAAGTGAAAAATGTAGAGCTACATAATGCAAAAAGAGAAATCAAAACGAGCTGGATGAGCTCACTAGTAGAATGGCTATGACAGAAAGTAGAATCAGTGAAATTGGGGGACAGGTCAATAGAATTTATCGCATTTGAACAACAGAGAGAAAATAGACTAAAAAAAATGAATAGAACTTCAAGAACTTATGGGACAATAAAAGAAGATCTAACATTCATATTAGTGGAATCCTAGAAGAAGAAAAAAAAGTGAGTGCAACCAAAAGAGTATTTGAGAAAATAATGGCTAAAAGTTTTGTCAAAAGAAATAAACCTACAGGTTCAAGAAGCTGAGCAACTATAAGTAGTATAAACTAAAAAAAAAAAAAAAAAAAATCCATGTAAGACATATCATAATTAAATTTCTGCAAACTAAAGACAAGGAAAAAATTTTGAAAACAGACAGAGAAAAAACATGTTACCTACAGGGAAATGCTGATTTGAATGACGATGGATTTGTAATCTGGAACCATGGAGGCCCAAAAGAAGCAGCCCAACATTTTTCAAGTGCTGAAAGAAAAGAACTGTCAACCATGAATACTTTGTGGGTGAAACTATCCTTCAGGAATGAGGGGCAATAAACACATTCTTAGATGAAGAAAATCTAAAAGAATTTGTCACTAGCAGACCTACCCCTAAAGAATGATTAAAGGAAGTTCTACAAACAGAAAGGAAATGATGAAAGAATGGGAAGACCAGAAATAGATGGACATGCAATAGACTATCTTCTGTTCATGAGTTTTATAAATCAAATTTAATGACTTAAACAAAAATTGTCACATCGCCTGATACTTAATATAATGACACTTAAAAGCCAGGAAAGTCAAGGGACCTAAGTTTCTAAATTTCACTGGAAGTGGATAAAAATGTTGACAGGAATAGATGAGTGTAAGGTAGATATATACACTCAGAGCACCTAACAGGAAAACTATACGGAAAGCACTCAAAAACACTATAAACAGGGGCGCCTGGGTGGCTCAGTTGGTTAAGCATCTGCCTTCAGCTCAGGTCATGATCTCGGGATCCTGGACTCAGCCCTGCATCAGGCTCCCTGCCCAACGGGGAATCTGCTTCTCTCTCTGTCTTCCCTCCATCCCTCCACTCATGCTCTCTCTCTCTCTAATGAATAGATAAAATCTTAAAAACAAAACAAAACACTGTAAACAAATCAACAAAGAATCCTGAAGTTAATTTGGGTAAGAATCCAAAAGAACCTTCCATTATATAGCTGCTATACGAAAACATATGCCCAATTCAGACAATCACAGAATTTTATAGTTGGAAGATCATTTAGTTCAGTGTTTCCCAATCATTAACATGTATTTTATGTATTTATGTATTTATATATGTATGTATGTATTTATTTATTTATTTATAAAATATTTTATTTACTTATTTGTCAGAGAGAGAGCACAAAGCAGGGGAGTGGCAGGCAGAGGGAAAAGCAAGCTCCCCACTAAGCAAGGAGCCCCATGTGGGACTCAATCTCAGGACCCTGGGATCATGACCTGAGCCAAAGGCAGACGCTTGACCAACTGAGCCACCCAAATGTCCCATTAACATGTATTTTAATCATTTGGTGATCTTGTTGCGACGCAAATTCTGATTGATTAGGTCTTATGTGGGACCTAAGACTCTGTGTTCCAAAAAGCTATTGATCCAAGGATCATGTTTTCAATAGGAAGAATTTGTTTCAATCCCTTTTTCTAACAAATGAGGAATAGATGGCCCTTCTCCTGGCTTTTTAGAACATTGCAATGACTCTAGAAGCCCGGAAGCCATTGGACTTAAGTTCTATTGATAACAATCCCTCAAACGCTTACCACAGAGATATCTGGGCTAGCCTTGGTTGCCGTCTTTACCGTGTCATAGTTTTTAATATTCTTTCAATTCTGAGATTGTACTGAAAAACCCCTTTCAATTAATTTTTTTCTTTTTTGCTGTAACTATCCAGAGTCAGTTTCTGTTGCATGTGACCAAAACAATCTTCACTAAGAGGGGATGCGTATTGGACTTGAGTACAAAGAAACTTCCATACTTGTAACATGAGAATATGAATTCCCCCCCGCCCCACACTGCCCCAGAATATAGGAATTGAGATATTTTCTTAAAAGTTTACACAAGCCCACGGGTGACTCGGAAAAATTCCTCTCCAGCATGACCTCTCCCCTCCTCTTCTAGGCTCCTATCCAACATTCTACTTGATCTCTCCATCTGAATATCTAATAAACATCTCAAACTTCATATGTCCAAAACAAAACCTAATCTTCTGTAGCAAATGACACCAGCTTTCATGTAGTTGCTCAGATAAAACTCTAGAAAACATGCCTGATTTCTCTTCCTTCTTTCCTAAATCCAATTGCTCAATAAGTTTTGTCAGTTCTACCTTAAAAACGGCCAGAATCCAACCACTTACCATCTGAACCACTTTATCCTCCTCGAAACCGCCCTTCTCTCTCCCTTGGAAAACTGCAATGGTCTCCTAATTACACTTTCTGCTTCTACTCTAGCTTTGCCACATGGCAGCCAGAGTGATGATTTTAAAATGTAAACCAGACCATTCTACTTTAATGCTCGAAACCTGTCAGTAGCTTCTCATCACACCAAAAAATGAAATCCAAACATGCTACTATGATCTACAAGGCCCAGTGTGATCTGACCTTTGACCGAACCTTTCACTTTAGTTTCGTCCCCTCTCCTCCCTGCACATCTTGTTCAGCCATGCTGGTCACCTTGTTATCTCTCCACCTGGAGGAGGGACCTCAGAGGGCAGGGATTTCTTCTGTTTTACTCACTGCTGTATTTTCAGAGCCTAGCCTAATGCCTGACACAAAGTAGATGTCAATCAATTGTTCTTAAATAAATGAGCAAATTTTAAAAATACTGACTCCAAAGGAAAGCAGAGAAAAAGGGACAAGGGAAGAAGAAATAGATGGGACAAATAAAAATAATGAGATAGTAGATATAATTTAACCATATCTATAATTACATTAAGTCACAATGGATGAACACTCCAATTAAAAGGCAGAAATTGTTGGGTGGAAAAACAAATAAACAGAAAATCAGAATCATGACATGCTGTGTGCAAGAAATGAAGTTTAACTCTAAAGATACAATTAACTATAAAGATACAATTAGGTTAAAAGTAAAAGTATGGAAAAAGATATATCTTGTTAACACTAATCATAAGAATGTTTCAATGGCTATGTTAATATCAGGCAAAGCAGTTTTAGAGCAAAGGATATTAGCAGTGATAGAGAAGTTCAGTTCATAATGATTAACAGGGCCAATTTATTATAGAACATAACCATTGTAAGTGTTAATCCATTTAATAACAGAACTTCAAAATATAGGAAGCAAAAACTAATAGAACTGCAAGGATAAACAGATAAATTTTGAAGTGTCCGTAAACAGACCTACACATATACAGTCAATGAAGTTTTGACAAGGTTGCAAAGGCAATTCAGTGAAAAAAAGGATAAGCTTTCCAATTAATTTTACTGGAACAATTGGATAACCACATGTGCTAAAATGAATATCAGTTCACATCTTGCATCATGTACAAAAGTCAACTCTAAATACATCATATAACCTAAATATAAAACATAAAACTATAAAACTTCTAGAAGAAAATGATTATCTTCATGGAAGGAAATCTTTGTGATATTTGATTAGGCAAAGATTTCTTGGGGCACCTGAGTGGCTCAGTCAGTTAAGTATCCAACTCTTGGCTTAGGTCATGATCTCAGGGTTGTGAGATCAAACTCCGTGTTGGGCTCCACACTGGATGTGGAGCCTGCTTAAGATTCTTTCTCTCCTTCTCCCTCTGTCCCACCACTCTCCCTCTCCTTCTCAAAGAAAAAGAAAATTTCTTACATATAACATCAAAAATACAATCCATACAAGAAAGTAGTTTGATAAGTTAGATTTTATCAGTTGAAGAACTCTGCTCTTCGGGGCGCCTGGGTGGCTCAGTGGGTTAAAGCCTCTGCCTTCGGCTCAGGTCATGATCTCAGGGTCCTGGGATCGAGCCCCACATTGGGCTCTCTGCTCAGGAGGGAGCCTGCTTCCCCCTCTCTCTCTGCCTGCCTCTCTGCCTACTTGTGATCTCTCTCTCTGTCAAATAAATAAATGAATAAATAAATAAAAGAACTCTGCTCTTTAAAAGAACTGTAAAGGGAATGAAAAGATCATTGATGGGAAAAAATATTCATAAATCACGTATCAGGAGGCTTCTGTTTGGAATATATAGAGAAGTTTCAAGACTCAATGATAAGAAGATAAAGAGCCAAAAACAAAATGAGAAAAGATGTGAATAGACATATCACCAAAGGAAATGGGGTGGTAGATAAGCTCATGGAAATACACTGAACACGGGAAAATGCAAATTAAAACCACAGTGATGTATCACTACACACTGATTAGAATGTCCAAAATGAAAAAGACTGATGATACCAATGTTGGCCCAATGTTGGAGCTCTCACATTCTGCGGATGAGAATGCAGGTATATACCCCTTTGGAAAAAATTTGTCAGTTTCTTAAAAAGGTAACAATACACTTACTATATGATCCAGCCACTTTTCTCCTAAAAATGAAAATATGTCAGATATAGATTTATACACAAATGTTTTTGGCAGCTTTATTTGTAATAATCTCAAACTGGAAACAACTGCAGTGTTCCTCAACAGGTGAATAAGTAAATAAACACTGATATCTCCATTCAATAGACTACTGCTCAGCAATAAAAAAATAGTTTATCAATATTTGTGAGAACATAGATAAAACTCAATATAATTATGCTGAAATACTTATATTGGACAAAATAGACTTTAAAACAAAGACTGTAACAAGAGACAAAGAAGGCACTATATAGTAATAAAGGAGACAATCCAACAAGAAGATATAACAATTGTAAATACTTATGCACCCCACATGGAAGCACTCAAATACATAAAACAGTTAATAACAAGCATAAAGGAACTAATTGATAGTAATACAATAATAGTAGGGATTTTAACACCTCATTTATATCAACGGACAGATCATCCAAACAGAAAATCAAGAAGGTAACTTTGAGTGACACACTGGACCAGATGGAGTTAACATACATTCAGAACATTCCACCCTAAAACAGCAGAATACACATTCTTTTCTAGTGCACATGGAACATTCTCTAGAATAGATCACATATTAGTCTCAACAAATTAAAAAAGATCAAGTCATACCATGCATCTTTTCTGACCACAACACTATGAAACTAGAAATCAACCACAAAAAAAATCTGAAAAAAGCACAAATACATGGAGATTACATAACATGCTACTAAACAATGAATGGGTCAGCCAAGAAATCAAAGAAGAAATAAAGAATTACATGCAAACAAAGGAAAATGGAAACACAATGATCCAAAATCTTTGGGATGCAACAAAAGCTGTCCTAAGAGGGAAGTTTATAGCAACACAGACTTACCTCAAGAAGCAAGAAAAATTCAGATAAACAACCTAACCTTATACCTAAAGGAGCTAGAAAAAGAAGAACAAACAAAATCCCCAGTGAGCAGAAGGAAAAAAATAATAAAGATTAGAGCAGAAATAAATGATATAGAAACTAAAACACAAACACAAAAACAAAACAAAAAAAAAACCCCAAAACCAGAGAACAGATCAATGAAATTAGGGGCTGTTTCTTTGAAAAGATCAGTAACATTCATAAGCCTCTAGCTAGACTCCTCAAGAAAAAAAGAGAAAGGACCCAAGTAAATGAAATCACAGGGACGCCTATGTGGCTCCATTGGTTGGACATCTGTCTTTAGCTGAGATTGTGATCCTGGGTCCTGGGATCAAGCCCCAAGTAGAGATCCCTAATCTGTGAAGAGTCTGCTTCTCCCTCTGCCCTCTGCCCCTCCCCCCTGCTCTCTCATTCTCTCTCCTTCTCAAATAAATAATAAAATTTTAAAAAAGATAAAATCACAAAAGAGAGAGGCGAAATAAAAACAAACACCACAGAAATACAACAATTGTAAGAGAATATTATGAAAAATTATATGCCAATAATTGGGCAACCTAGAAGAAATGGACAAATTCCTAGAAACAAATAGCCTATCAAAACTGAAGAAGGAGGAAATAGAACATTTAAACAGACTGATAACCAGCAATGAAATTGAATCAGTATCAAAAGCTCCCAACAAACAAAAGTCCAGGGCCAGATGGCTACACAGGCAAATTCTACCGAACATTTGAAAAAGAGTTAATACCTATTCTCAAACAATTCCAAAAAATAGAAGAGGAAGGTAAACTTCCAAATTCACTCTATAAGGCCAGCATTACACTGATATGAAAGATGAAGACACCACAAAAAAAAGAGAACTACAGGCCAGTATCTTTGATGAACATAGATATAAAAATCCTCAACAAAATACTAGCAAACTGAATTAAACAATACATTAAGAAAAATCATTCACCATGATCAAATGGAATTTATTCCAAGATGCAAGGGTGATTCAATATTTGCAAATCGATCAAGGTGATGCATCACATCAATAAGACAAAGGATAAAAACCATGTGATCATTTCATGATGCAGATGCAGAAAAAGCATTTGACAAAGTATAATATCTATTCATGATAAAAACCCTCAACAAAGTAGATTTTGAGGGAACATACCTTAACGTAATAAAGATCTTATATGAAAAACCCACAGCAAACATCATACTAAGGAACAAGACAAGGATGCCCACTGTCACCATTTTTATTCAACACAGTACTGTAAATCCTAGCCACAGCAATCAGCCAGGACAAAGGAAAAAAAGAAAGCTTCCAAATTGGTAAAGAAGTAAAACTTTCACTATTTGTAGACAACATGCTATTATTTATGTAAGAGCTCTAAAGTCTCCACCAAAAAACTACCAGAACTGACAAAATGAATTTAGTAAAGTCAAGGATACAAAATCAATGTATAGAAATCTGTTGCATTTCTATGTACTAATTATGAAGCAGCAGGAAGAGAAATTAAGAATCCAATTCCACTTATAATTACACCATTAAAATAAAAAAAATACATTGGAATGAAGTTGACCAAAGAGGTAAAAGACCTGTACTGTGAAAACTGTGAAACATTGATGAAAGAAATTGAAGATGATACAAAGAAACGGAAAAGCATTCCACGCTCATGGATTTGAAGAACAAATATTGTTAAAATGTCCGTACTACCCAAGGCAATCTACAGATTTAATACAATCCCTACCAAAATATCAACATTATTTTTCACAGAACTGGAACAAATAATCCTAAAATTTGTATGAAACCCTGAATAGCCAAAGTAATCCTGAAAAAGAAAAACAAAACTGGAGGTATCACAATTCCAGACTTTAAGTTATACTACAAAGCTGTAGTCTTCAAAATAGTGTGGTACTGGCACAAAAATAGACATATGGATCAATAGAACAGAATAGAAAATCCAGAAATAAACCCACAATTATATTGTCAATTTATTTTCAACAAAACAGGAAAGAATATACAATGGGGAAAAGATAGTCTCTTCAAAAAATGGTGCTGGGAAAACTGGACAGCTACATGCAAAAGAAAGAAACTGAACCACTTTATTACACCATACACAAAAATAAATTCAAATGGATTAAAGACCTAGATGTAAGACCTGAAACCATAAAAATCCTAGGAGAGAGCACAAGCAGTAACTTCTTTGACATCAGCAGTAGCAAGATTTTCCTAGATACGTCTCCTGAAGCAAGGGAAATTAAAGCAAAAATAAACTATTTGGGTTACATCAAAATAAAAAGCTCCTACACAGTGAAGGAAACAATCAACAAAACTAACAGGCAATCTACTGAATGAGAGAAGATATTTGCAAATGACATATCCAATAAAGGGTTAGTATTTAAAATATATAAAGAACTGATATAACTCAACATCCCCCAAAACCAAATAATCCAATTAAAAAATGGGCAGAAGACATGCACCAGGATTTCTCCAAAGAAGACATCAAGATGGCCAACAGGCATTAAAGGATGCTCAACATCACTCATCATCATGGAAATGCAAATCGAAACTACAATGAGATACCACCTCACACTTACCAGAATGGGTAAAATCAAAAACACAAGAAATGACAAGTGTTGGCGAGGATATGGAGAAAAATGAACCCTCATGCACTGTTGGTAGGAATGCAAGCTGGTGCGGCCACTGTGGAAAACAGTAAGGAGGTTCCTCAAAAAGTTACAAATAGAATACCTTATGATCCAGTAATTGCAGTACCAGGTATTTACCTGAAAAATACAGAAACACTAATTGAAAGAGATATATGCACCCCTATGTTTATTACAGCATTATTTACAAAAGCCAAATTATGTAAGTAGCCCAAGTGTCCATCAATAGATGAATGGATAAAGAGGATGTGGTATATATATACAATGGAATATTATTCATCCATAAAAAAGAATGAAATCTTTCCATTTGCAACGACATGGATGGAGCTAGAGAGTATAACGCTGCATGAAATAAGTCATTGAGAGAAAGAAAAATACTGTATAATTTCACTCATTTGTGGAATTTAAGAAACAAAACAAATGTGCAAAGGAAGAGAGAGAGACAAACCAAGAAACAGACTCTTGACTATAGAGAACAAACTGATGGTTATCAGAGGGGAGGTGGGTGATGGGTGAAACAAGGGATGGGGATTAAGGAGGACACTTAACATGATGAGCACTGAGTAATGTATAGAACTGTTGGATCACTATATTGTACACCTGAAACACTATATGTTAACTAAGCTACTAATAAACAGCTACTGTTACTTGCTAAGTAAAATGAACACTATGGCATTAGAGACAGAACTGGAAATCCAAGATTCTTTATCTTCCGGAGTTGAGATCTTCTTACTTCATAATATGGTTCTTTATTAAAATTCAGACAATTTTGATTTTATATTTCTCAAAGTCAACAAGAAAATATGGTGTTAATTATCAATAAAGATTTGTTTCAGATGTCTTAAGACAGCTCCATGTTGGTCTTTATGGATTCAAATACAACATTTCTAGTAAAGGAATTTCTCTCAGAAAGAGAAAAATTATATTGAGTGAAAAAAACTCCACAAAAAAGGAATTCATATTATATAATTGTATTTATGTAAAATTCTAGAAAATACAAACTAATCTATAATGAAATAAAGCACATCAGTATTTGTCTGGGGACTGGAATGGGATTGGGGGAGAGGTGGGCAGGAAGAAGAGATAACAAAGGAACATGAGGAATTGATCCAGGAACATGGGTATGTTCATTATCTTGATTGTGGTGATGATGTCAAAACTTATCAGATTACATAAGTCAAAACTTATCAGATTGTGTACTTTAATTATATGCAGTTTACTATATGTCAATTATACCTCAATATATATTTTTCAAAAAAAAAAAGAAAATAGGATTTGACTTATTTGAATGTTTCACCTGCTGTCACTTGACCTATGAAATATAAAACATTTCATATTTTTAAGGCCATGTGTCTTTGACTACAATACAATTATACATTCCTGAAAGTATCAGTGGACCAAATTTATAATCTTATAAAATATACAGAGAGACCCTAGGAATTCTGTAATAGTTATTTTTTTAGATGAAAAAACAAGACTGGATGGGTAAAATGGATGTGCTCCAATTTATATAAGGATGCAGGGTGTTTAAAACCAGCTCAAGAAATGGAAGTTTGGGTTTCCACCCATGGAGTTACGTCACAGTGACATTTTAATAAATGGTCAAAATGTTGCATTCATGTGGTCTCAAACTTGACTGGTTAATAGTAAATCCTCTGGTTGAGAAATTTAAACAATCTCTAATCATTGTTGAGTATAGCACAAAATAACCAATAGTTTCATCTGACCATAAATCTCAATCAAAATATTGCGGTACAGCCTGTAACCCATATTGATGGCTTTAAATGGAATGCGTTTAATACATTTAGTATTTGCTTCTGTGTAAATTAGAAAAAGGCATACTTTCCTCAGCATTCTTTACTTTCCACTCGCAGAAGATTGTCACAATAATCTGTTTTGGGTTTGTTTAAGATCAAAAGACTTTAATTCCATCTGCTGGAGAATGGTTGTAAGAAATACTATGACTTTTTCAATGTGAATGGCACCCTACAGAGTTTTGCAACGATCAAGGCCCAGATGTGCACTTATCAGAAAAGAGAATTTACCACTAAGTTATTAGACGTATGATTGCTATAATTTCAAACAAGATGTTTCAGTAATATTAACTCTGAAATTTTAATCTTACTCCACTGGTCAACAGAAACGTATTCTCCTGCGGATGTGTGTAAGTACCTTTTAAACTCCTTTTATTTACAGTGAATTCTTTTGGACGCTGGGGAGTTAGAGACAAAACTTACCTTCATCTTTAGGAAAAAATTTGAGTAGGTAAATAAACAGGCTCAGTTATATTTCGGAAAATTTTTTTTTGCCATAATACTCTTTCTAGTTTAAGATGACTAAGGATGAGGTAATCGTGCCTCAGCAACATGTTTTAGTTAAGACAGCACTCAAGAGAATTTCGTTGCTTTCCAGCCCCACAGTTGGGCCAAGAAAAGTAATTACAGTGATTAATAATAATATTTGATTTTCAAGTCCCTGAGCCCACTCCTCAGAGCTGGTATTATCTGGGGGCAGAGAAACAAATTGCAGGAAGGAAATGAGAAGTATGTCCTACCATTTGAATTCTTAGGCATTACACAGTCCCAGAGCTGCCTTTGTAAACCCTGCTTTGTGTCACCCCATGAATTTTTACACAGGATTTTCAGCATCTTGTTTTCCTGGTCACCCTAGAACTGGGGGCAGAGCAGAGGTGATGTTTTCACTCTTTAGGGGAACATTTTAATTAATACCTCTTTAAGGAGCCCCTCCTCCTGTTTGGAAGTGCTGCTAAGAAATTTGCAAGTGGTGATGGAGAGCAGATTTAAAAGAATCAGGGTCCCTGCTTTGAAAACCAAAAAAATGAAGCAAAACAAAATAACACATCTTTTGTCCTTAAAAGGATTTCATGGTCTTATTTCTGGCAGGATTCTGATGGCCAACACAAGGAGAATTCTAAGATACCCAAGGTTTAATATAAACAAATAAATGAAAAGAGAGAGAGAAAAGAAAAAACCAAAAAACCCAAAACCTGCCCAGGGCAGGGCTGGGTTTCAAGACTCCAGTAGCCTTCAGCTCAGCCACTACCAGGAGGAGTTGCTATGGGAACCATTGCAAAAGATTAAATATATCAAGAGTATATGATTGTGAGAAATGGGTGGGAAAGGGAATTATATTAATGTTGAAATGATGGTTTTCTATTTGTGGGGTTTTCACATTTCCCCCCCTTAATCACATACAAAAACTCTTTCACAAACAGAACTCATTAACAAATAAGTCTTTGCTGCATGCTGAATAGAGAAAACAGAATGTCCATATTTCACAGTGAAAATTAAAGGGCTATGATTTTTTTGCAGTGCTTTCTTGTTTTCTAAGACCGGCAACACTTTTGGAGTAAACTCTATCATTTTGCCTGGCCTGGTAAGATCTTACGGGGGTGCGTTTGCAGAGGGGTCTAGAGCCGGTAAATGTGGGTTTCCTTGCTCTTTTCCTCTCATCATGTTGTACATCACATATACCATATTTATTTTGTTTCTAGGATCTGGAAAACATTTTTAACCCTCTTGCATATTATAATTCTCCTTAGAAAAAATTACCAGGAGAGTCAAAGCTAGGAAGATAAATCCCTTAAGAAAGTTCCTTAAAACAGTACAAATGCTGTGATTTGAATTCAGTATTTACAAAAATTCAGAATCTTTCAAAAGAAGCTTTCTTCTTGTGATTGTGAAATGTTCTCAGTCCATGAGCAGTCGGTTGTTGAATCTTACCTCGTCAATGATCAGAAAGTTTCCGTAACTGATCCTGGAGTCCTGGGCACCTAGAGACAGAACTGAAACTCTGCATGGACATGGCCAGTTCATTGTTTTGTCCTTAACCACATTGCCCCTGTCCCCTACTGGAAGAATTTATTTTAAGAAGTACGATTAAAATGAGAAAAAAAACCCATTGTTTCTTAATTTTAGATCAACTGTTCAGATAAGCTATGTTTCTAAAGGATTATGGGAAAGTATTTCCCTCCTTTGCACTTATTAGAGGTCATGTTTCACAGCAAATCTCTGCCAGGAACATATTGCACTTTTTGGTTTACTCTGCCTTTTCCCACAGCACAGAACTTCACCCTTTATTATTATTGTCACAGTTGGCTGAAGAAGAGCTGTATGTCCAATAAGATGGTGCTCTCCAAAGGTTTATTCTATACAAAACATTCTGTTTTAGAGAAATAGCCTAACAATAAGAAATTCATTTTTATTTTTTTAAGAAAGTTATTTTTAAACACTGTAATAGCTATCACATATAGATGTATCTAAGTTGAGGTTTTTAAAAATTGACGAGTAGGCTATGTGCTCATGCTTTCTAAAATATGGCCTCACTTTATTTCAAGTCCATCAATGTCTTACTTTAAAAAAAAAAATTAACAACTGGGAGAAGGAAGAAGGAACATAGTAACTGGGAGGGAGCAGTGGGCCCTCCCCTTCCTTGTGGCAGCCCCTCAGAATTGGGTCTCTGGAATAGATTGGATCCCTGTAGAAACCCAAGGAGCCTAAAGACCTTCCTTAGCCCAATGCTGCTCTTTAGCTATTTGAGAAATATGGTAGTAGTGGCGGCAGGCATCGAAGGCTGGAATTTAGGGGCGGCTGGGTGACTCGCTCAGTTAAGCATCCCATTTCATCTCAGGGTCATGAATTCAAGCCCCACTTGGGCTCCAGGCCAGGCATGGAGCCTTAAAAAAAAAAAAAAAAAAAAAGACTGGAATTAAAAGGCTGGAGGTGATCCCCTGGGTGGGAGATAAGGTATAGTATCTTTGGAAGATTTGCATGGAAAACGTGAATAAAGATATTTTTGCTGGAAAAATATGATCACCAAAGTTTTGCTTGTTAATCAGTAAATAACACTAAAAAACAGCAAGCAATACCAAACCTCATGTGGAGGAAAGGCTACCAGTTGCTGTTTGCTTCTCAGAGAAAAGCATGTTGACCATATTCTTCCAAAACAACTCAAGAACGTAGAATTTCATCTGAATAAAGGCTATTCGTATTTACAGATCTCGTAGCTCACTAGCTAAGGGGTGCTGCAAACTAACGCCTCCGTCTTACCTACAGTTTGGGAGGTGACTGAAAGCCAAGTAATGTGGGGTAACCAATATCCCCTTTATTTAATAGATGCGGATCTTTGAGGACTATGGCCAGAGCCAGAAGTGTTCTCAGAATCAGGAGTCACCCTCCGTTCTCCCCTGTCCCCCTTTCCCGAAGCACTTTTGTCTTCCCAGCACCAAAAACATGCCCATACTTATTTTAAGAGGATGAGAGTTTGGTAATTAAATTAATCCTACCACCACCCTTTGCTGTAGGGCTTTGACAAGAGCATATTAAATGTACACACCTTGTTCCTTTTATAGATTTGTTCTGAATGATCTCACTGTGGAAGGAAATCAAATGCAAAGTCATATTTTAATGCATCGAAGACTAGAGGTTTGCATTCAACGAGCTTCTGTTTCATTTGTGGGTATTTTCCTCCTGAAGTGCTGTCAATTGCCACTTCGTTTGATTCTTTTCAAATGCAGCTTGGCAGTAATGCTGACCACATCAATTTCATATTCTCTTTTGTCTGACTCAAGGATATCAGACACTGCTTCATCTTAATGAGGTCTAGTTCTACTCCTATTACCAGTCTATTTTCCTCTGATAAATCAGTGTCCTGTGGTGTCATTGCACCTGTAATAGCAGGCAGGTGAAGAGTGAATGATGTTTCTGAGCCCCAATGCCTCCTTCCTCACTGAGCTATCGCTCTTCTGCTGAAGCTGGCTGGTCTCGAGATCTCGAGCAAATTCCTATCCTGTGGATTTCCCTGTGTCATGACTAGGCTTGCCCTCGCAGATGCTCTGATTCGTGGTGTGAAACAAGGTCTCCTTAGGAGAATACAATGTGAAAGGTTTTCTGCTTCCTGTGAAGGGTCACATATGAAAACTTCTCTCTCTGGTTTTTAAGGAGTGACAAAGCAGGCCAAAAAGTCTGTTTTCCCCTGAAAGGTTTGAGTTAAGCAAATGAAAAATAATGAAAAAAAATTCTTACTTTCCTGTCTAATGAAGCCAAGAGAAAATATAGAGATGAACATTTATGCATTCATTTGTTCATTCAATCATTCAATATGAATTCATCTCCAACTTTGGGAAAAGACATTGTTCTAACTGATGTGAGGAATACACAGTTGACTGGCCTTGAACAAGAGGTGGGATTAGGGCTGTTTTGGGGGTGGGATCTGAGAGAGGTTTCCCCGGAGGAAACAGTGTGTGAGCATTTGACAAACCTATGGGAAAGTGCAGAGTTTGCGAGAGACAGGAATATTTGAGAAAGCAGACTGAGATCCAGAGATGTCATAATTTATTCCAGTGGGTAAAAGAAAGCAAGACTTTTAAAGTCAGAGGTGTGCTTTAGGAATCTAAATCTTAATTCCATCTAAACTATTCCAATGTGTCCTGAAATGTCTTCCCAAGGTATTTGCAGACTGAAGGAGATAGAGAAGCAATGATGACCTGACCAAGGGCCGTGGCAGGGAGAAGCTTCTTGAAGACTGAGATAGGGGATTAAGATTTCAGAAATATCATTAAGAGCATTGCATTTTTGGAAAGCTCCCCAAGTGGAATGCAGGAGGACGATTGTGCGACATCGGTCCACATTTTTCAAAGGCTTGTTTTTGAGATAATAGTATCTACGGAGGACTGCCTGAAGGACAGTCAGTCCATTCATTTTGCTAGATACACACAGTTTTCTTCTTAGATAAAGCCAGACAAGGGTACCCTGATTTTCTGGAAGGCATTATTCTACCACCTTGTACCATTCTCTATCGAGCTCTTCTCTAGGGTTCAACCACTGACTACATTGGGGAATGTATAAAACTCAAGTTTTTAAGTCATTAATGTATCATGTAGGAAAGATATTGAGAAAATTATAGTGTTTTCTCTATATTGACCCATGTAAAATTTTTTCACTCAGATCTTACTAGTACCAATACCAGGATCAACTATACTTTTCCTGAGCAATTCTTTTTTTAAAAAATACTTTCAGAGACTGTTTCTTTCTCCGGGTTGGCTGCTAGAAAATGCAGATTCCAATATGCAGCAGACTTCCAGTGAACTATACTTATGGCAATTATTTTTTCTTTTTCCTCATTTTCCTGGATTCATTTTAAAAGTATTATATGTACTTATGTAAGTCACATCAAATCACTGTAGGGGTAAGAAGTGACATAAATAATACCTAAAATAGGAATTCCAGAAAACATTTAGTCTTTCAAAAGATTCTAGGTTAAGAGTTGAATTGTCTCCTTTTTTTTCCCCCAAGGATTGAAGCTCTGAGTCATAGTACCATTGATTTACTGGAATATCCAGCAGAAAAACAATATTTAAGAAAACTTCTAGACTTGCAGAGAACCAGATAGGTTTCCAGTTCATATTGTCTCTTGGCATTGTCTTATGTGACCAGTGTCCAGATAGTTATTTAAAGAAAGTTCCCAAACATAAATATCAACCACGGAAGAAAGGATTTGGCAACTTTGGACCTTAGGAATTCCAAACAAAAATGAGGATAGAACATTACGTTCTTAAATTTTCTGATGCAGAATTTCTGATATCAAGAGCTATAAAATAATACAAATTGGAAAAAAGGTGTGTCTCTTTTCTCACATACACACAGAGAGACATGCTACATACAGGAGAATAGGCCCACATTATATATATTTAAACTAATTTTCCTCTTTTAGGCAAATTTGGTCAAAACTTTGCATATACAATTTCTCCTGGAAAATATAGGCATTAATCCCAGAGTCAGATACATCTGTAAATAGTTGAAAATCAAACAGTTCATGCCACTTACACTGCCAAAGTGACACTCCATTTAAATTTTTCATAAATGTTTTCCAGATTTTCAAATCCTCTTTGATGTTTTACATTTAATGAACAAGTGCTGAAATGGTTTTACAGTGGAAGTAAGGCTTTTCAACCAATAGTTAAGTGGCTGTTCCTCTAAGATCACCTGGGGACACAATTTTTTCAATGGCCAGACAGAACATACCTGTCTGGGAGTCATTGACTTCTTCAGTTGAAAGTATTGTGTATATCCCTGTAATTTCCCTTTGAGAGCGCCTGATCCCATCACCACCAAATCAAGTTCAACACAAAACAAAGCCAATGTGTTGAACAATCTCAACTCTCTTTCCGGAGCTAATGTGATTCTTGGTTCTCTTAACAGGTGTGCAAAAGTCTCCAAGGACTTTTAATAGGCCTAGCTCTAAACCATGGCTTACAAAGAAGGGGAAACAAAAATATCTGGTATTATATTGCAGGGATATCTTGATTTGTCTTAAAGGCTGAGAACATGAAGAAATGGAATAACAGAATAACATGGGTTTCCATTAATTTAGGGAAGTGCTCAAAAAGCTGTGGATATATTTGAACCAAACTTTTCCCAGTAGGACCCTTATGACAGAGACGGTTCTGTCACAGAGAGCCAACACCTGGCAGTTAGCCCTCTCCGCTAGTTCCTGGGAACATGGGCTCCAACTGGACAGACCAATGCTTCTCACCTGTGAACAAGTCAACATTATTTTT
Source organism: Potos flavus (assembly GCA_028534135.1). Classification (NCBI taxonomy): domain Eukaryota; kingdom Metazoa; phylum Chordata; class Mammalia; order Carnivora; family Procyonidae; genus Potos; species Potos flavus. The sequence continues at coordinate 96,564,722 of CM052897.1, forward strand.
TACTGGCTTAACAAACTATGCCATTGCACTTGCCTGGTAAAGGGACATGGAAATTGTTTCCTGTAATATTTCTGTCTTGAATATCAACCAAGCTTTCTTACAAAAATGTGTCTATCTCCAGTACTGGCATCTTTAGCATCACCTCAGAGTCTGTTAGACATGCAAATTTATTGGTCCTGGGCCAGACCTACTAAATCAGTCTCTAGGGCTTGAGGCCCTCCTCCACCACTACTGTCCCATGCCCGATGACAGGTGATTCTGAAGGATGTTGAATACTGACCAGAAGCTGCATTTTACTCCCTGGGCTCTTTAAAGCTTTGGGGGTCTCTGTCCGTGCCTTGCTTCCAGCTGTTCTCCACACGGAACCCTCCTTCACAGACCACCCCGGGTGACGTCCTTCAGCTCTTGGCTCCCCCTGGCTGTATCCTCCTGTCTCTCCCTAACATTGGGGCCACTGTGTGCTTCCCTTTTTCCTACTGAGGGCAGAGAAGAACCTTTGACTTTCTTCTTTTTATTTCTCAAACTGTTTCTGCCATGCACATCAATGGCCTTTTGTCATTTATTTTGTTCCTAGTCGCAGATTTGGATAACTCACCTCCCCAAAGTGAAGGTGGGGTCATTATCCAGTTTAAAAGCAGCATGAAAAGAATCTTTTTCACTGAGCACAGTTGTGCTAGTAACTCTTGACAGAGACCAGGGTCATTCTTCCTCTGGCTTCTGCCCAGGTGAGAGTGAGGAAGGGGAACTAGATGAGGAGCATCTGTTTTCCATTCTGAGATCCAAACCACTGGCCTGATCTTCACCACTGCTCGCTGTGACAGAACTAGTTTTCCTACTCCTGCCAAGATTCCTGGTGCCTTTAGTGTATTTATGTCTGTGCTTGCAAGAATAAATGTTGGGTAACAAAATGGAGAAAGAAAAAGAAAACTCAACAATAGTGTCAGTAAGGCTTCCTGATGTACGTGCTGAGGTTAGCAATTGAGTCTTCAAAAGTGAACTCTGAGAGTTGTGTAGGATGTGGCTGGACATTTAGAAGTGAAGGCTGTTTCCTGGACCTTTCATGAAGACCCCAAATTTGTCATGGTTATACAGAGTGCTTCCAAACAGTTTCTGGAGGATCTTAAAGAATTTACCCCCTAAAAGAAAGTGAGGAGTAAGGTCAAAGGGCTAACTGCATTCCCTTTTTGAATATACAAATTCAAGAATTTATTTCCCAAGAGCTGGCATTAATTATTAGTCATGTGGAAGATTTGGGACCCTAACTCAGGAATCAGGATATTACATCGTCTTTCTATCAGGCTATTTTGAGCCTTAACAGACTGATCCAATTAATTGCTTCTTCCCACTTATTGTTGCCTTTTGTGAGCCATTATTCTACCTCTTTTGAACTCCACTTCCTGCTCACCACTCAACCTTCACAGTCACACACAGATACTCTTTTTTTTCCCCCTTCCCCTTTATCTTGAACACTTTTGGTTTAAATATCTTTCCAAACTCTTGAAGAAACACTTGAATTGCATAAGGGTGTCACCTGTGTGCTGTGTTTCCCAGAAAAAATGTGTCGTTCATTGCAACCCCAGTGCTAACTTTCTCTGACCATAATTAGCTCATCCGCCAAGTGCAATTAAAACTGTCATCTTACTGGAGTCACAGAGCAGCTCTGTAGCTGATCCTACCTACCTCTGCCTGTGAGTTTTGGAACATGCTCGGCCCTATTTATCTTTTCCAATACAATGTTCCTATCCAGCCTGGAAGACAAGAAAGAGCTCTTAGGTATCTCCCAACCAATCGGCTTTGTCTTGACACCTCTCCCTGTGAGCATGAGAGCCATCTTAAAGCTGATACTACAGATGATAGGCTACTTATTGTCATGAGTAGAGTATGATAAAGACGAATGTTTATTGTTTTAAGGCTGTTGTCTTAGTCTGTTCAGGCCATTATAGTAAAATGCCATAGACTGGGTTGCTTCTAAACAACAGAAATTTATTTTTCCCAGTTCCGGAGGCTGGAAAGTTCAAGGTCAAGGTGTTGACAGATCTGGTGTCTGGTGAGAGAGAGCCTACTTCTTGGTTCATAGACAACTACTTTCTTGGTGCCTCACATGGCAGAAGGGGCAAGGTAGCTGCTCCCTGAGGCCTTTTTTATAAGACAACTAATCCCATTCATTATGACTCCACCCTCAGGACCTACTCCACCTCTCAGAGACCCCACCTCCTAAAACCATCACAGTGGGGGCTAGGTTTTAACATGAATTTTGGAGAAGCACAAATATTGCATCTATATCAGTTGTGTGTTAACATGTGAATTGTAGAGAATTAATGGATGCTTTAAGTTTAACTCTTTAGGTAGAAATGTGTTTAAATATTTGGGAAACCATGAACAAAATTAAGGAGAAAACAAAGGAAAAGATACTTGTAAGTAACCCTCAGAAGCTTCTTGATGGTGAAATGGAGGGGGGCACAAGCCACACACATAACCACAGCTATGCCAAGTGGGACCTTCATGATCCTTCTTCTCCTTTCGATATCTTACCATGGCCATTCCACTTAAGTATGGCCTCCTTGGGCCCCTCAAGCTCCCTCCCCATCCTGTCAGCTTTAGATCCTCGGTCATCAATGGCTGAGACCTTAGTGACTGCATGCCAGTTTCCTTTCTCAGATTTTTGCATGTTAAGAGAGTTCTTCTGTCTAGGGGCTTCATGAAGGCAAGGAGCTTGGGTCCATATGGGAGTGCCCATAAATATGTGTTGACTGATAGATGCGGTTTTGAATGCTTACTCCTCAGGTCTCATGATGGGCTACAAGGAGAGCTACTGTGATGTGGGGATGCAGGTATGGTAGACCAAGGATCTTTGGGATGTATTTTAGCTCATACCCAAAATGGAGAACCTGACTCTGTGTGCCAAAGAGTGGTAAGCTGCCCTCAGTGTGAGTTATCCTGGGGAAGGAGAGTTAGCTTTGGGAATTGGGTGAAGCAGCGAGGAAGGGGGAGGGACGTCCTACAGAATTCATGCTTGCCTTCCTGCCTTCTGTACTTCTGCATTTCGTCATCCTATTCAGCGATAGTTTGGAAATAGAGAGGAGATCCTCGCTGGGGTTGGGGTGAGGAGTTTCAGAAATGGAAATATATTTCTTTCTGAAGTTCAGCCTCCAAGCTGGTTATTCTCAAACTCTCATTGGCTTGCAGTTCACAGCTCAACCTTGCTGCCACCTTCACAGCCTCTTTAGGCCATGCTGGCCGGGCTATTGACAAGCTGCAAAGAAGGCCCACAGAAAGCAAAAGGCCAAGAGGGTCCGGGTCTGGGAGAGCCACTACTCTGCTGCCAATAAGAGAGCACAAACCAGGGCTTTAAGAGGCGACACAAGGCTTCCCTGCTGCTAGAACATCAGGCCCGTCTTTATGAGGAGCTGTCACATGACATTTCTTTGTACTGCAGGCTACTCATTTTGCTCCTGGGTGTCGTACTTCAAGGCCCCATACCTGATTGGCTGGGCTTGTCTTGTGCTTTGTGTATGATGTGTCCAATTTTAACCCTGCAGGCTGTCCATATGCACTTTTATTGGGCACCGAAGCAACAATATATGGATTAAAGTATTTATGTGCATTTTAGGGTATGGTGTGAGGATTATTATAATTATGAAGTACCTCTTTACATAGATCTCCAAAGACTAAGCCTGTTGAAAAGATAAGCTATTTTCTTTTCTAACTCATTTCAGTTCAGGCCTTACCGTCTCTAGGAAGTCTTTCTATTCTTTCTTTGGTGTATAATGAAAAATGTTGTCTCTGGTCCTTTTATGTGGAGGAGAATAAATTGTCTTGCATAATTACGGCTTAAATTTTTTATTGTGGCCGTTTTTTTTATATAAATAGTTACAATGCTGCTGTGTGAACTTCACATCTGAAAGTGATCCTCAGCCCTAGTTTGAATGTTGGTTCTGAGCAGTGCCGTCCAGTAGAAATTTCTGCCGAGATGGAAATGTTCTTTGTTGCCCAAGGCGGCGAGCCCTTGAAATATGGCTAAAGCGATTGAAACTCTATATTTTAAATTTCATTTAATTTTAATTAGTTTAAATACAAACAGCCATGGTGGCTATTGGTTCCCATAATCATAGTGAAGGATACTGCAGGCTCAGGGTGCTCGAGTGAATGGAGTGATTTTTCAAGGATCAGGAAGGGCCCTCTCTCCAAAATTGCTGCCACACACACCAGCTCACAGTTTGTGGAATAACTTCAGTGGCAACGAAGCTGCTTAGGGACTGAACGTATCCTCTTCAAATTCATGTGTTGAAATCCTAACCCCCATGTGATGGTACTGGAAGGTGGGGCCTTTGGGAGGTCAGCCGGTCATGAGGGTGGAGTCCTCATGTAATAGATTAGTGCCTTCATGAGAAGAGACACAAGAGAGCTTCCTTCCCCTCTCTGATGTCCACCACAGGAGGGCACAGCAAGAAGATGGCCGATGTGCCAACCAGGAAGACAGCCCTCACCTGAACCTGACCATGCTGGCACCTTGACCTCACACTTCTCAACCTTTAGAACTGTGAGAAATCAATGTCTATTGTTTAAACAATTCAGTGTGGTGATTTGTTATAGCAGCCCAAGCTGACTAAGACAAAAGTCTTGAGTGCAAGCATCCCTGGGACTCAGGTTCTTGCCAAGGTTGAAGGCCGTGGTTGCTCTAAAGTCACGGAGGACCTGGCTTCCTGTAAGTCATGCAAGACAATGAGCCTCCTTACTTTAGAGTGAGTACCCCTTGTTAAAGATGCATTGCTGTGCGCTAATCACAGGAGAAATGCATGGCAGTTCTTATTGAACGACTGACTTCAGATCCTTTCCTGAGAGAGAGAGAGGGAGGCGTGAGCTAGATGCCAATGTTTGTGACGTGGCTAGCGCAGAGACAGCAAGCAGCATTGGAAGGAGAGAAAGGAGTGGGGCCAAGATGAACTAAACAATTCATACTTTTGCCCTGTCATTTCACCTAGGTTGAGAAGAGACTGTAGTAAGAGGATTCAACAACCCAGGGGGCCCTGAGCAGAATCTCTTGGCCCACTATTTCCAATGGCGACAACACATGGGCAGTTTCCTCAGTTCTCCCCTTGAGCTAGTCTTCTGAGGGGAAGAGTTGCATTTTACTCATTTTTAAATCCCTCACAAAACTAGCTGTTCATGAATATATGAGGACTAAATGGGAGGGTGTCTGAGCTGTGCTTTTTCACCTTTACCAACTCCTTTTTCAAAACAGGAACTGATCCTGTCCCTGCTACCATCTGCCTATAGGGAAGTCCCTCAGTAGACCAGGAAGGCAGAATGGTTAGTCCCCCATCTCCTCCTTCTTTCAAAGGTTTATGGCAGTGAGGTGACAGTGGCTGAGAGATATTTTAAATGCCTTAGCTGCCAACTTATTTGAGAACAACACAAAAGAATGTTGAAATTGAAAGATGCTCATGCTTTAACAAATGACTTATGAATTCCATCAGTTGGAACTCATTTTACCTTATCCTTGGCAGCTGGCTTGAGGAAAGATGAGAGTAACTCAGAAATTTCTGGACTCCACTGACAGAATCGGAATGCCCTTTTGCTTTTTGTTTCTTTGTTAATTTATAGGTAAGAGCTAAAATTTGTATATGGCAATGCAACTCCCATCTCTGCTTACCCAGCTCACTCCCTCCTTTGTATGTCCATCCCCCACTATCACTCCTGTAGCAAAATTATTTTCTTCGAAAATGAAAAACCATGATTCTTCAAATTATTAATCCTGTTTAGTTTGGCAGCCAAGGGAACTTCAGTGAAAATCATTTCAGATGATGTATTCACTATGGAGATTTAGAAAGAACTGACTAAAGAGGGCTCAGGTTTAAAAGTTGACACCCTAGTAATACTCTTTTTTTTTTTTAAAAAAAGATTTTATTTATTTATTTGACAGCGAGAGAGAGAGAGAGAGAGAGAGAGAGAGAGAGAGATCACAAGTAGGCAGAGAGGCAGGCAGAGAGGGGGGGAAGCAGGCTCCCTGCCGAGCAGAGAGCCCGATGCGGGGCTCGATCCCAGGACCCTGAGATCATGACCTGAGCCGAAGGCAGAGGCTTTACCCACTGAGCCACCCAGGCGCCCCCTAGTAATACTCTTTATTGGTAGCATGCAGGAACAAGCTAAAAAATCTATAACATGAATACCATAATATTTTCCATGTATACTGGTGTAATGAAGTAGTTCGAACACCATTCTCAGCTCTTCCAAGTAAGGATGCTATATAAATACAAAATTGTTAATATTATCACCGTTCCCCACTTCTTTTCTGCTACTGACAATTTTTTGGACAAGTATGCACACCTATCTTCCACTAGCACCCAACCTCTTAAGAAGAGAAAAAAAATCAAATGCTTGGAGAAATAACCATTGTCTCTAACCATTGTCTCTAACTTAGTTCTAACATGCTGCTAGTTTAGGAGAAAACAAAACAAAACAAAACAAAAAACAAAAAACAAAAAACCCAAAACTATTTACAATGGCTGATGAACAGAAGTATCATTCTCAATGAGAGATTCAAACTATTGGACTTCCTGTGTAATGAGCCACTCCTGGCAGCAGGGTGCCCTGATGCTCAGATTCAGAAATTCTGCTACTTTAGAAGAATGCTGTAGGTTCATTTTGATTATGTAATTTATTGAGCAAAGCATACTCTTGGCATTTTAAAAATATTCTTGAATTTTGTGAATGGTTGCCATAGTTCATTAATGCAAGTTATACTTTGTGATACAATTACATCATGGTATGTCTATTTTATTAAGTAAATTCTAGATGGCAGAAATGCTCCCAATTTAAGCTTTTTAGAGCACCTGCTTCCTCAGGTCTTTTATACTTTTCAACTTTTGTCTGTATCTGCATTTCATTGAGTTCAATCTTTGCTACAAGTGGGTCTTTTATATATATATGTGTGTGTGTGTGTGTGTGTGTGTGTGTGTGTGTGTGTGTGTGTGTGTCTATATAGGATATGTTTCCCATCTTCTCTACTCTCATTTATTTAATTGATACTTATTAATTGATACTGATTAAGTGAGCAACACTATGTTAGTTGTCTTGGGGTCCCACCTTATTTCAGACCCCTGCCCACCACCATTTCTGGCTCTTAGCCCTTTTTCCTCCAGCAGTCCCCCATTTTCAAGGCTGGGCTTAGATGCCTACATGTTCCTTTAAGTGAAATATATCTCAGACAATTTCTTGTGACCATCCTTAGTGATACAGCCATCCTGCTCACATGGGTTTGCAACCTCAGTGTGGCCTTGTAGTTGCCTCCTCCCTCCCACCCCTCAGGGCCAGCTCATGTCCAGGTCTTTGCGACCCATCCTTTGTTCTGTTTCTCCTGTCTGCCCCCTACTTCCAGCCCCACCATCATCCATGACTTAGAACCTCACCTCACTTGAGGATTACTTCACCAGCTGCCTAGCTGCTGTCTGCTTTGTGTCCTTACTTTCTCCACTCCAATTCACCTGCATGCCAGATTCACTTTTTTAAGAACACTGCTCTGATTCTGACAATCTCCTGCTCAGAAACCGTCAAAGACTCTCCTTGGTCTACAGAAGAAGCATGGAAGTCAGATCAACCAAGGTAGGGCCTTCAAGCTGCTTTTCCAGCTTCTCTTCCTCCACTCCTCACTACACCAATTCTCGTTTCTGCCTCTGCCTTTGCTGCTACTGTTCCTTCTGTCCCACATGAGCTCCTTCCCACACCTCTTCGTGAAGAGCCCAAGTTCAGCTTTATCATCAAAATCTTGCTCAAGTGATACCTTCTTCTAACATCTTCCCAACATGCTAGTCAGAAGTCATCTTTTTCTCTCTGGGTTCCTATAATACCTAATATTGAATAAGTTAAATTTATTTTAATTAAAACATTATTATTTGATGGGGACTTCAGCCTTCATGACACTGCATTGTTTCTCAAATCTGCACTCCCTGACTTTATCTAAAACCCCAGCCCACTTTATATTTATCTCCAAGGTCTGTTGGCAGGTGAGTTTTGACAAGGCTATGCGTCATTCCTCGGTTTCCCCATGGTGGCACAGAGACGATTTCCGCTTTGTCCCAATGAATCTCTACATTATGGCTACACACTTTCACCATCATTATGAAGTAGTGATGAGACGACCATTCTCTGGCATGCTGCTGGGTGAGGCTCGGCCATGTGCAGAGCAGATGGTGGGTCTTGGGCTGTGGGGGATCAGAGGCAGGCAGAGGAAAAAGGGTCGGGAGGAAGTCATGCTTGCAAGCCTGCAGCAGAAGTTGAAAGGCGGAGCCAGCCAAGGACAATGCAAGTCAGGTGCCCCAGAAAGTGTTTCTTCTAGGCAGATGGCTTCGTTACCAGGTTTACTGAAACAAGTACCCCTCTTAATGGGCTCACTCAGATCTTCCCTTTTTGTTCCATCCAGGGCTTTGAGACCATATTTAGAAAAAGGAGACTCTTAGCCCTTTCACAAGGAATATATTTGACTTGTGCATGTTTTCATCTATCCATTAACGGTGAGTGATGGCGTAAAATACGTCTCGAAAGGAGGATGACTCCAGTGCACTGAACGATGCCGTAGTAATCAGGAAAAGTGATGGTCTCCTGCAAGCCATCTGAGTGAGGAATCGTGCAGAGTGCCTGGAACTACCTAGAAGGTGGAAGGATAGGTAGAAAAAAAAACCCCAGGAAATATGGACTTAATTTTATCAACTATAAGTAAAAATAAAATGGTTAAGGCATTTTTTTATTTAGGAAGAGTAACTTGAACTAGGTTAATTTACCAAACAAAGTCATGGGTGCTGTGATTCTGAAAGGCCCCCTTGCATTGTTTATGAATTGTTTATTTCTATAAAACTATTCTTTTTTTTTTTTTTTAATCAGCCCTCCTCAAATTAAAAACTTTTGTAACTTCAAGAGTGTGTACTTCGTCTGTTTGCCGGGTTAAAATATTCTTGTCCTAGCCTCTTTGTATCCCATGAGCAATTCATTTTACTGCAGAAATTTCATGCCACTTTTTTATTTTGGTTCTAAGGAAAACTTTTTTTTTAAAAAAGAAGGTTTGGGTGAAGAAACCATGTACTTAATAGTCTACTTTTTTTGAGTGTAATAGGGCTAAGTTCTCTTTAAAAGAAAAAAGAAAAGGAGTAAGCATTTGGGCACTTCAAACCTCATCAACTCCATTTGATCCCAGATATTATCTAGGCTTATCTTGAATAGGAAAATGCCAAAGGCTCAAGTGCTGCAAGACTCCGAGAGCATTTTCACTCATCAGGAGGCTGATTAAGCTTATTATTTGCTGTCCAAAAAGCTTCAGGTGCTTATTGACCTGGACTAAACCTGAAAACAGTAAAGGGAGAAAAGGAATGTGCTCCTAATTGAAAGCCCCAAGGAAACTGGGTCAACAAAGTGAAGATGGACACTTCTTAGTGCATGTTGAGGAGCTGAGCTTTTCTGCCAAGAGTCTGTGGCTCTTTTCTTGGGAAGGCTCATTTCCCATCATCCCTTGAGACGACGGATACCCAACACTACATTTACAGAAGCTCAACCATGTTTTCACACCTGGTTAAGTGTCCATATTTTCTTGCATCCAAACAAGAAGTGAGTTTTACACATATTTTTTTACTCAAATATTTGAACCCTCAGGAGAACCATCTAGCAGTCTAGTTCTAGAGTTGCTCAGCTTCGAAGCTCAGGTTTATTCAGTACCCACAAAGGATCCCGACGTTTGCCAAGAAAAACAGCACAGCAGCTGCATCTTTGCGAGAGGGTTGCAAGCTTTAAAATATCCTACCATCACCACTTACGGAAAGATCTGGAACTTTCAGCTGTGTTGGCATTTTTAAAGAGGGCTAGTTAGTTAAATACCTCCCCCCAGTTATTCCTTTTTTATTTCATTGGTTATGATTTCCCCCAACTTATTAAACTTCTCACATTTTCTTTTACATAAATCACTTCAATTTCCTATGGAAATTACAAAGGGCTTGTATTTACTAGGGAAAAAATATGGATGAAAGAATTATTTGAAAGTCAGTTCTGTGATCAACTACTCTGTTATTTTTATTACTTTATTCACAACTGGGTATTGATGGTGGAAATTACAATTAACTCAGTATTGTGATTGGGCAAAAGAGAGTGTTCTATTAAAAACAATGGGTCATATCTTGAATGGTCCAAAGCTGGTATAAATTCCCATCATTCAGTCTTACTAATGCCTGTTTTGGGGGACATTAAAGCTAGGGAAAGCACCAGACAGTGAGGGGACATTTAAGGAACATGCAAGATTTTACTCGTTCTATGAAGTATCTGGTAAATCAAAACGTATTTTCTTTATTTTATTCCAAAGGGCAACTTCTCTTATCTCGTCTGTGAGTTTAGTATTTTTCAACCCAAGAGAAGGTAAGGGATGGCATGTGGAATTTTAGCAGCCAAGATAAACAATCTTCCATGAAACCAAAATATTTTGTGGCACTGGTAAACCTCCTCAGCTTACTGGGAGGTTTGCTAAGGGACGGCAGGAATGGAGAGTTCAATCAACCAGGGATTTCTGACTTGAGACTTTGCCAGTGTTTCTTTTGTATTAAACAATTGCCATTCAGAGGTTTTCAGCCAACTATAGCATCTTTACATACAAATATTCCATTATTTAACCTTATTCACATGCTGGATGATTAACCGTATAGTTTCCTAAGCTTGGTCTTACAGTATATTGTTTCTTGGTAGAAAGGAAGTTGCCGAACAATTACCCCGTTGCACATGTCACCTCAAGGCCCTGCGCTTTTGCTTTGTGGCGGTGTTGTGACTTTGTCATTTCCTTACCTTTTTTTTTTCTCTGCCCTTTCACTCAAGGGCAAAGAGCTTCTGTGTAAAACCAGTGGTTTTAGTGCATAGCATTGTTTTCCCGGGCACTTCCATCTCTGTAGTATATACACAAATAAGTTTAAGAATCCTAAGCCAAGGGAGACATTCTGCAGAGTAGAGATCTCACTTGCAGTCAGAATCCCAGTTCTCTCTGCAAGGTGATTATGCAGTACTTAGAAAGACGGAAAGAAACGAGAATGGAAATTGAAGATTTCATCAAGAATTTGAGTCCCTGTATCCACAGGTCTATGGGGGAACGGCCAGTAATTCATATTCCAGGCAAAGAAAGGATTTTGGCCGGTCCCATCGAGCAACTCCAATTTAAGAAGGGGAGAGGTCATCCTTACTCTTCCCCATTCGTACAATCGAGAACAGACATGAGGTCTCCACTGAGCTCCATGAGACCCCCTTGCAGGACTTCACCTACAACCTCAGGTCGTGGAACACTATGAGTTCTCAACCCTCTCGGGTTAACATGGCAATTCTTCCTTCGCTGCTTGCTTGTGAAATTATTGGAAATGTTTTGAAAAGCAATAGTTTGTTCTTACTTCTTTTATTATTTCACTCCCATATGGAGGCTTTTCTCTGGGGAGCCCTGGAGCACATGCCACAATTAGAGGACTTAATTTGAAGTTCCATTCTGCCTTGCTGGGTCAGTGATTGGTGAGCCGAATTATCGAGACCTGCTGATGACCTAACAAGGGGAAAGCCAACCAGAGCACATGGAAAGAGTAAGACCTGAAGGAAATGTGGAAATGCTAAGATGGGTTTGTGAGAGAAGGACCTGCAAGGAACCAGAGGGCCACCGGGAGGTCAAAATGTAGACAGGGGCCCTACTGAAAAGTTGCCATAGGAAAGGAACCCAGAAAACTTGGGGAAAGCCACGAAAGAGTTACAATTTCTGTAAGAGCGAGGAGGAAGAATTTTCCATTGCTGAGCTAGTCAGAGCCAGGCCGAGATACACAGAACATACGCATGTTTTTAATTTTCCCCAATAGGACTACCTTATTTTAACTCCTTTATTTTCACAGTGACCAGAGGATGTGAGCAATGGTTATTACAATAGCAATGTTAGCTAATAATATTATTATGTATTAAGAACAGTGATAATAAAATATGTAACATTATTAAATGTCACGGTAGACTGAATGCACGTGGCTGCCCATTTTCCCTCCCAAGTCTTTCAAAATCAACCATAAGTAATTTTAAAAGGCTTAAGACCAAAGGACAAGCAGAATAAAAGAGGGCAAAGAGTGGACTAGAAGTATCAGTGAAGTTCTGGAAGAGGGGAAGCAGAGAGGGACTCAGAAGGAGACTTATCAGAGAAGAATGACAAAGAGGAGTCGTTTTCTTATTGCATAGAATCTGGGACAGGCTCAAGAGTTGACAGGAAAGGTATTTCAGCAGGCTGGAGATTCTGTTTATGGAGCAGTTAGAACCCTGTCTCTCCTTTCTCACACCCACCTAGGTGACTATTCCTACAAACCTGAGCAGGACGCCGGCATCCTCTCTGTAGAAACTGGTGCAGAGAGCCTGGATTCTTGCTCACCAAGGGCAGCTATATGTGCGGTATGTTGCTGTAACGTCAGGAGGGCGTTTGGTGAGGATGTCTTACTTCCCAGAAGAGGTCCTGGCACCCTGGCAGTAACTGGACATCAGAAAATTACTCTCTGGAGAAACTGGCCCACAATAAAAAGGACTATTGATATCGATATTTGGGACCATCCAATGAAAAGACAGATCTCTGTCTGGCACTTGAAGGCAAAGCTTATAAAACCCACTGAGGCACACTGAGGTTAAAATTAGCGCTCTGATTCCTCTCCTTTAATATGAGTGACAGCTAAACATCACCAGTTCCTTAGGAGGGACTCCAACAGGAAAGCTAAAATGAACCCGAAGAAAGAAAATAAAAAAAGGAAAAAGTTTCAAAGACAAACAAGAAAAAGAGAGAAAACTCGAACTAAAGCAAAACATATACCTCAATAAGTATTATTCTCAGTGAGAGAAAGAAGACACTGCATTTACCAAATAAGAGTAGTCTGCAACAAGAAAGAGCTGCTAGAAATTAAATACAGCAAAAATTAAAATAGGATATTTTAAAAAAAGGCAAAAAGATAAGGTCGAAATTGTTCAGAATGTACAAGAAAGAAACAAAGACAACTTTTATTCTCATAAAAGGAGAAGATAAGAAAGGTAGAGGCTCAATCCAGTAAATAAAATATTGAATTAATAAGAATTCCAGAGAGACAGAGAAAAAAGGAGAAAATTATCAAAGATATCATTCAAGAAAAAGTTTAAAAGCTGAAGGACATGAGTTTCTACACTGAGGTTTCAAAGTAATAAATTACAAACACAAAAAAACAACAAAACACCCAAGACTCATTATTATGAAATTTCAAAACAAGAGGAATAAAGAGAACACCCCAGAAGCTTCTACAGATTAAAAAACAAACCAAATCAAACACACACACACACACACACACAACTGAGATTTAGAAGGGAACCACACTTCTTAGTTATAACAGTGGAAACTGGAAAAAATATAACAATGTCTTTAAAATTCTGAAGAAATATTCTCCAACCTAGAATTCTTTATCAAGTCAAACTAGCAAATAAATGAGGATTTTTTTTTTTTTTTTTTTTTTTTTTTTTTGAGAGAGAGAGCACACACATGTACCATAGGCAGAGGGGCAGAGGGAGAGGAAAAGAGACAATCTCAAGCAGACTCCCTGCTGAGTGTGGAGCCCAACTTGGAGCTTGACTTGGAGCTTGATCTCACAACCCTGAAATCATGACATGAGCCGAAATCAAGAGTTGGACACTTAACCGACTGAGCCACCCAAGCACCCCAAAAGTGAGGATGTTTAAAGACATATTAAAGTCTCAAAATATGCATCTTTTCTATAAAACTTACTGAAGGATTAGTCTAATAAGACAAATGGATAAATGAAGGAAAAGGAGATCGGGAAACTGCATCTGGTACAGAAAAAGAGAAAAAATAAGTTCCCAGGTTGATGAAGGCACAAAACTGCAGTTGTGTATAGAGTAAACCCAATTAGTGTGGAAGAGAAAGGGCTTCAGGAGAGGTGACCCCAAAATATGTTAGTATTCTTGATGTAGGTGGATATATTGGGAAGCTCCCCTCCGTTCCTTATGGACATTGGGGAGGGTATGTGCTACGGTGAGTGCTGTGAATTGTGTAAGACTGATGATTCACAGACCTGTACCCCTGAAGCAAATAATACATTACAGGTTTAAAAAAGAGAGAACAATTTAGTGATAAAGCATAGAAAACAAATCAACTCAGCTGAGGCAATTATAGATGTATATGGAAATGTCCTAGTTCACTCCATGGTTCAGCTGGGAACAAGAACTGCATACAACCAGAAGTTGTATAACATTTGAGCCTGGTGGGGAACAGAGAGCTAGACATCACGTGTGTGTGTGTGTGTGTGTGTGTGTGTGTGTGTGTGTGTGCAGTGTGTGTGTGTATTGGCATAACAGAGTTAAATCCTCACCTATTTTAATAAGGAATTGACATATCACGTCTGAATTTAGTCATAGTATTCGGAAAGATGGAAGCAAGTATCAATAGATTCAGCTAACAATCGCCCCTCAGAGCAAAACTCGGAGGGTAGAAAGAAGTGAGGAGGAATCCTATTGCTCATGACCAACTTTATGGTACCACTTCCCAACTAGGATGTACAAGTAGGATTTCATAAAAACAGGTGGTCTAAGCACTCTCCCATGCATTAGGAAAAACTTTACGTGAATGATGGCTTTTAATGCTCACGTGATTATTGCATGAGGTAGACACCTTATTTTCCTCATTGAAACTTGTAAGACAGATCTTAGAAAACTTCAGTCATAGAGAGGTTTAGAAACTTGCTCAAGGTCACACCGCTAGTGGGGGTCGTAGATGGGCTCTGATCTCAGAGAGTTGACTTCGGAGGCTAAGCTTGTACCCCCTACAGCATTCTACTTCTCAGGCTCTATCTATGCAATGAATGGGGAGCTTGAAATGGTATACTTTAGCATATCGATGTTTTATAAAAGCAAAATTCCAGTGAACACAATATCAATGTCTAAGCCGCATTTACTTAATTTGTCTTTAGAGCTAAAGGAGTGAAGGTTATTGCATGGAAGGTGCAGAATGTTTGCTCTAAGGAGAGTGTGGAGGGCCAGGCCACACATCCTTGTCCCTCCTTTGATTTGTACCGAACTCCTCAAAGCCCCCAGTGCTGAGGTGTTAGAGCCCGGGGAATGGCCACGTGCCTTCCTCTCTCTCCAGCTTTTCTCGTGCCCTGGCTTCTCTCTTTAAGACCAGCCCTGATTCTGAGATTGAATTATTCAGGCTTAAAGCCTAAGTAATTACTCGTATAAACTTTTTAACCCCTGGGCCCTGAGCAGGTCTAGACTTGCCCCCCTCATTCGGTGACTTCCATTCTGCATTCTCAGCATGATGGAAATTTAAACAGCAAGGATCATGTAGTACACATCAGATTATAAAACTTTATATACTGGCGGTGCCTTTGACTGTATAAAAATTGGTTTTCATGCCTTGCTTGGATTTGGCACCAGACTAGAGAGGGCTGAACTCTCGCTCCTCAGGAGCCCTCTTGACTTCTCAACCACAAACTCATGTCAACTGAAATCTTAGAAGTGGCCACAACCAGTCTGGTTTTGATACCTGCCAACATTTTCCTCAAGCTAGCCCTTAACCACTTTCATAATTCACTTTTAAAACTACCCAGTCCTCATAAGTCAATGAGACTAAACAGTGTCAGCTGCTGGCTTAGAGTCGTTTCTCTGATGGTTGTATTAATATTTCTGTGTTCTCACCTCCTACCCCTGGAGGCATCAGCTTGCATGACTGCAGCTATTAGTCTCGCCCAAAGTTTTAGTCTAAGGCAAGCCATAGACAGGGGGAGATGTGGAAGACAGATGTTTCTGAATCCATACTCACAAGCTTTAGACTGTATCAAACACCCAAGTAAAGAGTTATTATTCTATCTCACTTATACATTCAGAATTCAGATTCAGTTGACGTGTGAGACACAGACAATCTATCTGCCCATGGATAACAGAATATTCTGACTTCCTATTCTCTCCTGTATTTCTCTGTTTCTGTTTATTGCTCCATTTTTCTTCCCATCTCCTGGGAAGAAGAGCTTGAAACTGTGATGCTTTTGTTATGTGTTAGGTTTTCTCTTTTTTGGAGAGTTCACTCGGGAGCTCATCTTTTAGATTTGTATTTTGAATTGCTTTACTTTTAATCTGGATTGGGCTTCATTCAACAATTTAAATTACAGTTTTAGGAGAGTAACTCAATTCACACTGAAGGACTTTTTTTTCTTCCAAAACAAGATTCTAATGCAAAGACACTTCGACATACCCCTTGGGATCATTTGTTGTATGAAAGCTTTCTTTCACCAAAAGACATTTCTAGATCTTAATAATGACCTTTATGAAATGCTTTCAACCTATGAACACTCTTTCCAACACACTGACATGGGTTTCAGAGAAAATACTTCTGGGTAGAGGAGACTGACATTCCAGACTCTTTTGATTTTGGGTTCAAATCGCTTGTTTGGGTTAGACTTAGAGTAGAAAACAAAGTTTTGGGTCAGTCATTCTTTGATCACTCTCCTCTTCATCTTGGGTCCCCAGATCTCTCTGGAGAAACATATGGAGGCTTATTAAAATTAGGAACACCAGGGCACCTGGGTGGCTCAGCTGGTTAAGCGTCTGACTCTTAGTTTCAGCTCAGGTCATGATCTTGGGGTCATGGGATCAAGCTCCAGATTGGGCTCTGTGCTCAGCATGGAGTCTGCTTGAGTTTCTTTCTCCTCCTCCCTCTGCTCTTCCCCCTTACACTTAACACATAAACAAATAAATCTTAAAAAAAAAAATTAGGAACACCAGAAAGAGCTACAAGAATCTGTGTGGACAATGAGGTGACCTTTTGGCCATGTCCATAGATATGTTTAAGTTGAGATTCTCCACACTGAATAATTCTTTCAACAATGGTCCTGTTTAAAAACCTGCTGGTCGGAGGGAAATGCCTTCATGTCACACCACCCCCAGCGCAGTTTAGTTTCCATGACGTGACTGGTACGGACAATAACCTTTGTTATCCAGAGCTTGGTTTTCTCGCACTAATTCGCTTCCTCTGCTTAGGGAAACCTCACTTCTTATTAGTGCAAGTGCATTCACTTAAACAGAGGCTTGGGGAAAAATTTGTGGTTTTCAAAGATCTATCTCTTGACCTGTTACCACTAAATGTTCTTATTAAATCTTTCCACTGACGTCTGTTCCTGACTGCCAGTTTTGCTAGTTGGGCTAGATCGCGAATCTTAGCGGGCAGGTGAGGCTGGCTAGAATGTGAAGACCAAAGACCCCCTGTTTTTCCTCTCTTGTATGACAATCCTTTACTGTCATGTGCACTCAAATTGTTACCTTTGGACTCTAATAAAGCCACGGAGATTTGCAGCCTGAGGCTATGGTCCTACGACAAGGGAGGGCACTATGTACATCGTCATGTGGCATGTTTTAGGGACACGGGTACCACCGTTGTCAGAGGGAGAGGGTTCAAACATACCATAATATTTACTTACAAGGGACAGTATCTACAGTAGCCTTGGGTAGAGCGAGAAGTCCTACAGGGCAGCCTGAGAGAGGCCCAGGGGAAGGAGTTCAGGGCTGCATCCCTTTCCTCTTTGGTGAAGCTGTGTCTACTTCTGTTTGTGCAGGTGAAAAAGGGGGAGCATCCCAGCTGATCCTCAAAGGTAAGCATGTGATGAGGTGTTAACCTCATCTCTTTTCCCCAGTAGTGAATGGAGGGAGCTGGGCACAGATAAAAGGGAAAGAGGGTGTGGGAGATAAAAAAAAAAAAAAAAAAAGAAAATGCAACAAGGGCCCCAGAACTGGTCCTGGGCAGTTGACAGCTCAGGGAGAGTGGCGTGGTTCCTGGAGGGTTCCGGACACTTCCCCTGCTGTGTTCCCACCGCTCCCAGCGGGCTCCTTCCCTTTCCTGCCACACCTGCGGCCTTGGGAGGGGGGGCGGCTGGGGAAGGCCGGCCCGCAGCGGAAGGTACAGCGCCCCTCCTGGTTCGGCTTCTTCCTCATCTCCCTCTCCAAGTCCGGGTCACCGGCCTCCGAGGCTGGGGCTTCTCCAGCCCTGTGTCCCTCTCACGTCCCCGCTGCGCTCCGGGCTGGGTCGCCCTCCTCCTGCCAGAGCCTGGGCGGGCCGCGCTCTCCCCGGGAAACTTGGGAACATACAGTCCTCTCTTAGACATTCCAATTCACCAGGTCCAATGAGCGACTTTGGAATTGGCCATTTCCGAGACTCCCCTGGAAATTCTGCAGAGCAGCGGAGTTTGGGAACCCCGCGTGGGCATCCTTTCTCGGGGCAGCATCCGCGACCTGTCACTGATTCCATCCCCTGTCAGCTGAACTCCATTGCAGTGTCTTTAATTGTGCGTCTCCCCAGGAAACGTCCACTTCGCGAGCGCAGGAACTCTGTTGGGCTTTGAAGTGGTTCACAAGATACTCATTTGATTGAACTCAATTGAAACCTTTGTCCTGGCCTGCTCTTGCTAAAACAAAAGCAAACTTCTTTTTGGCTCGTTTTTGTTTGTTTTTCAAGAAAGAAGATTTAAATAAATAAGACACTAGGAAAATTACAAAACTGCAAAAAAAATTTTCTTACAAAAATCTGGTAATATTGTTCCTTGGTTGTTTGTGAATGATGCCAGACCCACACTTGCTTGAGTTTTTTGTTTTTTGTTTTTTTTTTTTTTTGGTTAAGATTTACTCCAGTGAAATCTCTGCTTCTCATTTTAGCAGTCTTTTATACTGTGATGTGGAAGGCATTAAGTTTTTTTCAGGAAAAGAACTCACATGCTTAGTTTCTTTCCCTGTCTCCCTCAATATCATGTCTCCTCTCTCTTTCTTTCTTTCTCTCTCTCTCTCTCCCTCTCTGTCTCTCTCTCTCACACACACACACACACACACAAACACTCTTCTGTTGGATTCTGCTAGGATTGAGAAACAAAAGTTGATCATTGTGGATAAGATTCTGCAAGTTTCCATAATCAACTCTGCAAGATTTCCTAATCTTCCTTTGCTGTCTCATTTTCAGCATTCCTTGCTTCTAGGAGTCTCCTAAGGTAGAGTCATTGCATGGATACTGAGAAAACCAATACCTGATGCCAACTCTTGCTTCTCAGGGAGTATAGAAGACAGACTTTTATGCTATTAGCTGTTGTTTGTGTTGATACAGATGCTATTATCTGATTTAAACATCAAAGGGCTGATTTTATTTTGCTTTTGCCCTGGAGACAAAAAGAAAGAAAGAAAGAAAGAAAGAAAGAAAGAAAGAAAGAAAGAAAGAAAGAAGAAAGAAAGAAAGAAAGAAAGAAAGAAAGAAAGAAAGAAAGAAAGAAAGAAAAGAAAGAACCATTTTGAAAAGAAAAGCATCTAGTATTTAAATATACTTTCCCAGAGAGCTGAGGGGCAGATGTTCTGTCTCTTTCACGGAGTGGGAGGGTGTGGATTCTTAGGGGAGTTGTACCCAGAGCACATTTCATAATCTTAAAAAGTCAAGGGGTTTGAGGAAAGTCCCTAAACATGGGAGGTCTGGTTGGGATAAATTCGTACTTATGCAGCAACACAAAAGGGAATTTACCATGTTTTTTTGGCAATCATATATTTTTGAATTTCTTCTCCAAACTCTCAAGATGTGGAAGATTGTTATCACCACAAATTAGTAGAATTTTTGAAATTGAGGGGGGAAAAAACTTTTTTACTTGGCTAAGACTTTTACTGAGTAAATTGTTACTGTGATTTTCCCAACAGCCTACCACACAGAAGAAAAGTTAGGCCATACGAAAAGTGAAGCCGAATTTGGCGGAAAAATCATTGACAATAGTAGATGGAAAAGAATGAGAATTATTTTTACTCTAGGTCATATGATATGATTCTGAAACAGGGATGATAATTAGAGTCACCTGAGGAGCCTTTTCAAACACGCTTCTGCCCCATTAATCCTCGTCCTTCTCTTCCATGGGATGGGCACGTGTACGTCATTTGAAAAGACTATTGAGTTAAATCTAGTTTGCTCTCTCCACCCCATTCTGACACCGTCTTCCTCAATTTTAGAACCAGGGTTATAATATATAAATTCTTGAAGAAAGGACAGTTTCTTATGGGTCTTTTAGGGGGAGAGTAATGCCTTGCTTTCTCTGACACACCATCCAATGGCAACCCTCTGAAATTGATCTGCTTGGACAGATCAGCCTCTGAAGGTGAAGACAGCCACTCCCTCTTGCCTCAGACCCTTGCTTCAGAGAATCAGCTGCTCATTTTCTGTGCTGTATCCATGATTAAATTCCCTCGGTATCATTTATAACATTTTTCTTTTCTGATCTCTCTTTCAATGAACTTGAAATATCTGTGTATCTGAAATCTTCTGGGTCTGAAATAAATCTTCACCGTTACCCAATTTTTAGAGTTGGAAGGAGCATGAGAGATTGTCTCCCACAATTTTACAGGAATTCATTTGAGAGTATCCTGGATAGTTGCTGCTCGTGTATTTTAAAAAAATTAGGCACCCATTACCTTATGTGGAAGCACACTTTATTTTTGGAGAATGCACGTTTGAGCCAAATGAAATGCATTTCTCTTCCTAAGGTCTTCCAGTTACAGGAATCTCAGAGATAGATGGCGTGTCCCCTCTCAGTAACTTCTCACGAGCCTCAAATCAAGCTGCCAGTTTGCTTAGGATTGGAACACATTCACATTTCATAATCGTGGACTTTACACCCTCTGCTGAATTTGATTTTCCAGCAGATCCATGGCTCCCCTGATAACTGAGCAGTCTTCGTGGGGCTGGTCAAGTGACCCTTCCATGGCAGTCAGGGCAGGGCAGGGCAGGGAAAAAGTGAGCCTTCTGTCATCCTCAGCAGGGTCAAGGTAGAACCTCGAAGTCTGCTTGCACTAAAGACAATCCCGGTCATCCTGTGGGACATCCAGAAGGCATGGCTACGTCCCTAATTTCCCGTGCACTCTGCGTGACACCAGGTCAAACTATTATTTCCACGGAAAAACAGCAACAACAAACACATGATAGTTGTACATTTGGTATCATATAGAACAAGTATCTGTTCACTGAATTTTTACACTATCTTCTGGTGGTTTTGGCATTACTGGAATGTATGTTTTAGTTTAGTTTTTTGGAGGTTTTTTTTGTATAAAGAATAGCCACTTGCTGTCTGAGCTTCTGGGGTCATTTCTCACATTTCTGCTCCAGAAATGTGTGCACTTGGTAAGTAGATTTTTACTGCTAAGACTAAACTTGATTGTTCTTCTGTTAAAATTTTGGACCTATCACTTTTCTAAAATCTTAACCTTCTTAAAAACACTCATTTCCTTACTAATGTTTATAGTTTTCCTGTAATACTTCCTAATACTTCTTTGTATTCTGTTTATCCTCTTCCATGATACTTAATAAAGATTTCACAGACTGTCTCTACTGCATTTCCTTCCAAAACTCCATGTGTGTGAGGTTGATTAGCTTCTTGATAAAAAGATGTGATACAGAGGCCCCTTTGCCTGTGGCCCCGGGAGACACTTTGTGGCCAGCCAGAAGAACTAATTCTATTTTTTTAAAGATTTTATTTATTTATTTTATTTGAGAGACAGAAAGCAAGAGAATCAGGGGAGGAGCAGAGGGAGAAGGAGACAATTGCCAGCAGACTCTGTGCTGAGCGTGGAGCTAGATGGGGAGTTCGCTCTCATGACCTTGAGATCATAACCTGAGCGGAAGCCAAGAGTTGGATGCTTAACCAACAGAGCCACCTAGGTGCCCAGGAATAGTTAATTCCTAAAATGGTCCCCACATGTTCTATGTGAATAATCTAATCAACACTTTTGGGTTGAACTGTCTTCTTCAAATAGAGACTTGAAGTCCTACCCCAGTTTCTGTGAATGTGACCTTATTGGAAATAGATAGATTTACAAATGCAGTCAGGTTAAGATGAGGTCAAATTGGTTATATTGTTATGACACGGGCCTTAATCTAATGACCACCGTCCTTACAAGAAGAAGAGAAGAGACAGACATGCACATGAAGATGGAGACAGAAATTGGGGTGATGCAAATCCAGCCAAAGGACATTAAGGATGTTGGCACCACCAAAAGCTAGAAAAGTTGGGAAAGTCTTCTTCCTCACAGCCTTTTGAGGGAGCATGGTCCTGTCGAAACCTTGATTTTAGACTTCCGACCTCCACAACAGTGGGAGAATAATCTGTTGTGTGAAACCACCAGGTCGTGGTGCTTTATTATCTTTAGGCCTTGGAAACAAATACAGTACTTGTAAAGGACGTCCAGTTTCCTCAGATTAAAGAGGTAGTAACTTGGAACTCCTGGTTGCTTGCCTTCCATATTAGAGGCAGAGCCTGGAAGGAAGCGTCAAAATATCCAGGTCTTGTGGCTCTGAGCAAATCTGATTCTGTGGGTCTCGGCTTTATTCACTCTCTCACTTGCTCACATGCTCCTCACCTAGTGAAGGTGAGTATGCCCATGCCCTGGCCATTGATGAGCTTTCATTCTAGAAGGCGAAGACTAAAAAATAATAGGGAAGTGGGTAAAAAAAAAAAAAAAAAGATGTTGTTGCATTAAGTGATTAAGTGTCGGAGAGAAAATAGTGTCCCTGGTTCCCGGTGTATTTCCTAAAATCTTTGGGCTCTTCCGATAAGAGAACTTCTTGTATGTTCATGAGATGACTAGTGGCTGAGAAGCCCTAGAGAACTTTAGGATGAGGGCTGATCCCCAAAGACCAAAGAGTGATTAGAGGGCTGGAACTTTTAGCTCCAATCGCTAACTGGGGAGAGGAGAAGGTTGGCAATTGAGTTAATCATCAATGGCCAATAATTTAATCTATCATGCCTACATAATGTCCTCCACCACCCCCATAAAACTCCCTACAGCCTGGTGAACACACTGAGGTCATGGGAGAGTGATGCACCTGGAAAAGGCATGGAAACTCTCTACCGCTCCCCCAATGAATTGCCATACACATGCATGTCTTCTATTTGGCTATTCCTGAGTTGTATACTTGATAATCAACTGGTGATAGTAAGTAAATTGCCTTCCTGAGTCCCATGAGCCGTTCTAGCGTGTTATCAAACCTGAGAGGAGGGGGATAGTGGGAACCCCCAGACTTTGTTGACAGATTAGGCAGGCGTGTGGTAACCTGGGAACACACGACTTGCACGTGTCACCTGAAGTGAGGGAGGTCTTGCAGAACTAAGCCTGTCAACCTGCGGCGTCCGTTAACTCTGGGCTCTTAGTGTCTGAATTGCATTGAGTTGTATGTAGGACACCCGGTGGGCGGACGGAGAATTGGAGGGTTGACTGATATGAGGGAAATCCCCCCCACATCTGGAGTCATGAGTATCGTGAGTGAAAGCAGACCAGGACGGGGATCAAGAGTGAAAGAGTGAGGGGCGCCTGGGTGGCTCAGTGGGTTAAGCCTCTGCCTTCAGCTCGGGTCATGATCTCAGGGTCCTGGGATCGAGCCCCGCATCAAGCTCTCTGCTCGGCGGGGAGCCTGCTTCTCCCTCTCTCTTTGCCTGCCTCTTTGCCTACTTGTGATCTCTCTCTCTGTCAGATAAATAAAATCTTTAAAAAAAAAAAAGAGTGAAAGAGGGAGAGAGATTGGGTGATTTGGAATAGGCCTCTCTGAGGAAGCAACAAGAATGTGAGGAAGGAGTGAGCCATGCAAAGTTCTAGTGGAAGCGTGTGCTAGGCCGAGGAGACATCATGTTTTCAAGGCTTTGGTCTGGGAATGTGCTCAGTGTGAGCCCAGAGTAGACAAAAAGTCTGGGAAGCTGGAATATAAGGAGCTGGACTAGAATGAACAAATGGGGGTGGGAAGGGGGTGAGGGGAGAGGGGGCAGAGGGTGGGTTCAGAGAGTGGGCCCTAAAGCTCAGATTATGAGGGCCTTATCACTTATAATAAGGAGTCGATGGGAAGGCTTTGATAAGTGATGTGTATGTGTATTTGTGATGTTAATCTGTCAAATGCAGAATTAAATGTTCATATGTATATATATATATTTTTTCTTTTCTTTCCTTTCCTTTCTTTTTTTTTTTTTCTTTCTCCCCCCAGAGGTCAAGATTTAAGATAAAGAAATGGCACTCCTCACTGTGATTACTATAGGCCTTTAAGATGATTAGTGAGACTATTTTCCTGACTTACCCCTAAATGGTGGTGAGAAGCCTGAGCCAAGGGGCAGATTTCTTCCCCATTCCTGACATGTTCTTTTCGGGGAGGAGAGCTCAGTGAGGGGACTCTGGGTCTCCCCAGACTCCTGTCCTGGTAGCAGGAGAGCCTGGGATGCTCAAAAGGGGTATCATTAAGAAGCCCTAAACATTCATTATCCATCGAGTATCTGCTCCATGTCAGGCATGATGCTCGCTGCCAGGGACACGACAATGAATCCCAAGTGGCCCTTCCCTTAAGGAATGTGCAGCCTGATAAGGGAGTCAGACGGGCCCCATGCCGCCTGAGCAGCATACAAGAGACAAGAGACGGACATGTGTCGTAAGTATTTACTTACTATAAAGCATAAAGAAGGGAGGTGTGACTTTTCCCAAACAGAAATGTCTTCAGAACAAGGTGGCATAAGTCTGTTACTGATTGTCTCAGCAGAGAGGGCCTTGACATAAGTGGAAAAGCTCAGGTATTTAGGTTGGAAATGTACACTAGTTATTAAGGGCGGGTTCTGGTATCTTTTGTTGCCTTTGTTTTGGAAATGAGCAAAAGATTTCCATCAATCTTTTAAACCTTCGGATTTAATCTGTATATGATTCGCTTTTGCTGTGCAAACGATTATCCTGCCCCATAATCATTTGCAGGTAGAATGGTGAAAAATGTAATCTATTCCCCCATTATCATGCAAATCCCATATTTAAATATTTCCATGTCACTGTATTATTTTGCCCTTAAGTTTCTTTTCTTTCAGCCCAGGGGAGAAGGTAGGTTCTGATATCATCAATTGGATTTTTTTTTATTTTAAACTTTAGGCTCATAAATCTAAAGTTTGCAGGAAGCTGCATTTGGAGATGCTATCCTTGTTATTTGTGAGCTGATGGAAGGCGAGACTCCTAAGCCAGGAGCTGATGCTACTGACGGAGCAGCCCCAGCAGAGGGGCGCGAGGCAGAAACTAAGCAGCACTGCACCTGCTTCAAGCCCGTTCCACTTCCTGAGCGGGTTTGCCTTTCAAGTCGTCCTCTTATGAGCCAAGAGATGGCTCAGCCAAGGAAGATCGGGGGATGGCGAATTAATAACTGCTGTTCTCAACAGAAATAATTCCTGGAAGTAGGGGCAGATGAATAGTAAGGTGGAGAAATGGATGACTAAGTTTGTATTTCCTAAAATGGGTAGGCTGCCTTATGTCTTTATTAATGTCCAATGGGCTAGTTATCTTGTTTGAATTTATGAGGAAGTTCAGGAAGGAGAGGGGTAAAGACCAAGAGCTGGTTTCAAACACACACACACAGACACACACACACACACACACACACACACACACACACACACACAGGCATGGACTTTTAAAGTGAAGTGTTTTCTTTGCAGAGGTGCGCAGCCTAGATCTTATGTCAAAAGCTTTGGGCAGCTTTTGCGAAACAATTTGCTGGTATAGGAACCAGCGGGAGTGCATGCTGGCTCTAGCATGACAAGATACTTCCAGCGATGCTGATCAAAGAGAGAACACAGAGAAAGTGTTGGTCTCTGGGAGTCTGTTCCAAGATAGGCTGTGTAAACATGAGAATTTCTTAGAAGTCCATGGGATTTTTGAGGTTTGTCTATCAGCCATAGAGGTGAGGTTAAACTATGGTGACAAGTGACCCCTAAATCTCAGTAGTTTAGAAAAACAAGGTGTATTTCCTGTCCATGCACTTGTCTATTTTTCCTTCTGCATTGTCCTATCTCTAGGAACCCTGTCTGAAAGAAGAACCACCAGCTAAATCATTGCTGGTGAGTGTGGCAGAGGGAAAAAAAAGAATGGCAGTTCACACACCGGCTTTTAAAGCTCCTTTCTGGAAGGGAGGCACGGCACTCCTGTTCTCTTAACTGGCCACAGCAAATCACAGGGTTACACCTGGCTAGGAGGGCAAGGAATTGCAATCCTACCTTAGCACCAATGACTTTCACAGACACAAATAATGCATATAAGCAACTAATTGAGAGGACAGCCAATCTCCGGATAGCCTTCTCTAATTTCTTGTGTGTTGTGTGTGTGTATACGTGTGCATGTGAAATTGAGGCTCTAAGGCTGAATATAGACAACTCTAAGGAAAGATAAAAAACCTATACCCTCCCCCCCAGCACCTCAATAAATTGCTTATGCTTCCAAGGGCTTATTTACAATAGGACTGTTTAATTCTTGTTCTACGAACCCCTGTCTGCTGGGCTGAAAACAAGCTGGGGCAGCTACTGGATATGACCGAAGATATTTCTGAGCCAGAAAGAAGGAGAGAGGCATCGAACTGTCTTATTCAGGAGGCAGGGAGGCGGCTGTCTGCTCAAGACACCAGCAGGAAGCATGGTGGCTTAGAGAGAAATGGAAAGACTTTTCTTGTAGGGAAGCAATTCCCACCCTCTGGGTTTTTAATCTTGTCTAATGATTTTATCTGGCACAGAAGGAATTGGGGGAAATGAGCATGTTTTCTTCACTCTTCACCCAGAGGGTAATCCTTAAGAAGAGAGTGATCATTTGTGATGCCTCTTCTCAGATCTACCAATCTTTTGCATGATTATTGCTTTATTGAGATTGCAAACTGTTCTTGAATCAGGGCTGACACATGAGCCACTGCCTCCCATGCAGCCGGGAAGAAATTGACAGTTTGCACATCCTCGGGTTAGCTTCACATTAATTAAAGCTTCACACAGCTCTGTCTGCTTCCTTTTGTTATTCACTTGGGTTTTTGTGGATCATGCTGTTTACAAATAAGGCTAAATCCAAATGCCACACTTGCATCTGAATGTCCAGATCCAAGCCCATTCGTAATTGCTGGATGCGCGAAAGAGTAGGCAGACTTGGTGAGTGTAATGAGATACAATTCAGTTTTTTGTCCGATAACTTCAAGAGCTATACACACTTCCCTTTACTAGCTGAAGTTTCAGGAATCCAAACGTCTGAAATATATTAAGTAGAAGTTTGCCTGTGTTCATAGCCTCTTCCTCAAATTTAAGACTTCACTTCCACAATATCAACATAAACAGCTTATCTTGCATAAAATCTGAGATTCATTACTTGGTTATGAACATGGGGGAAATAAAGAAACAATCTAAAATTAAAAAAAAATTCTAAACATTAGGCTGATACAATCTTTTTAATCTGCCAATCAGAGGTTGTTAGGTCCAAAAAGCAAAGCTACTCTATTGTGTTACATTTTATCCACACAATTCCTTTGTAAAAAATGAAATAGATGTGTGAAGTCTACTTATATCAAATTTTAATGATTGTTCATTAAACATGTTTGAATGAGATTAATGTCCATTTCAAATATGCATGAATCAACCCCATATGATTCCCCCACTAATTAGAAAAACGTTTCAGAGTTGCTGGCTACAACCTGCGTTGTAGGTTGATGAAAACTTCAGGACAATGTTTATATGGTTACCTTCAGAAATTTGCCAGCGAATGTGTACTGCGTCGCTTGACGGACTGAGGTACTAAGTAGAAGGAACTGCTCTAAGTCGGCCTTTAGTCATGTGGTGGTTAGGTGTGGGGAGGGGAAGCAGTCTTAGAGGCTACTAGTAGTTCTTGTCTTGTAATGAACCTGTGCGTCTGGACTGTGACCTTCACAGGTGCTGTCTCACCCTCCACCCTCACCGCCCCTTAGGTGGGAGAGGCTGGGGGGTGGGGCTGGGAGTTGGTTAGGCGCTGCTAAAGCCCCAGCAGGTAGGCTCCGGTAAACCCTTTTCTCCGGAGAGCAGGCCTTGTTGCTAGAACGGAGCCCTCTGGCATATTTCAAAATGGTTCTTTTTCCCCTCTCTGTGCTGGAAGCACAAGGGGACTTTACCCTGCCATTCGCTGTGAGAACCTGGGAGAGCTCCAGGAGGTGAAACTCACAAAAGTGTGGAGGCCCCTCTCTGACGGGGCCTCCCTGGAGTTTGTAACTCAGACTTGTCCACACTGAGCCTCCAGTAGGTCAATTCAGCACCAGTCAATACGGCTTAGGTTTTCCTAAGCAGGCACTGGTTCCCACGGGGGTGGCTGATTGTGGCTTTCTGCGCCTGCACTTTGTGCTTCTCCGTGTTTGCCTGTCAGTGACTCCAGTCTGGGGAGCAGGGCTCTGTCCTGGGACCTCGCCCATCTAATGGATCTGAGAAGAACTCTTGGTTTTTCGCTTCGTTCAGCTTTTTACTTGCTTCTGGGCTGGAGTGGTGACTTTCAAACTTGTTAACTGCCGGACTAAAACCCGGAAGTTTGTCAGTGCATTCGAAATTGTATTTATGCGGTATCATAAATTGTATTTATGACACATAATACAATACATATACATAATTTGTATACATATACATAATACAATGTATACATATACAATACAAATACATAAATTGTATTTATGCGATATTGTACTTATTTATTCAATAAATAAATTGTATTTATGCAGTTTTTTTTATATGACCCAGATTTTTATATGACCCATGTCTACAAAAATCCCAGTCTATAAATGGTCACAGCTCTGGTTGAGTTTTTTACCATTATAACCCTAGTACTTAGCCCTCTGTCTGGCGCAGAACAGTTGTTCTGTAAAAATGGGTTGACTGACTAGCTAGCAGATCTGAAAGGATGCTTTCCAACAATTGGGAAGAGATTCTGAATGCTCCTGGGTCTCAGGACAGCAGAGCAGATGTCTTAGAGAATAACCATCCAGCAACTGATGACTCTAAAATAGAAGGAAAAACAGAGTCGGGGAAAAACAGACCATGACAGATCAAAAAAAAAAAAAAAAAAAAAGAAAGAAAGAAAGAAACGGAAAGAAAGGAATGGAAAGAATCCCTCAGGATCGTGGAGCCTAAAGTAGTGCCCATCCCACAGCCTTCCATGGTGTTGGGTGTCGCCCTGTCAAGCACTGCCTGCCCAGCCTAACCTTGGACTCAGAGCCCAGGCCCCAAGGCTCTGCACCTGAGATGGGCACACCAGTGCCCTACACATTCCCTCTTCCCTTCTCATTCATTGATTTGCCACAACTAAGATCGATTCTGACATCGCATTGCTTAGAGTGTGGTTGTGGAGTTCATCAGCTAAACAGGGTCACTTCCAAGAGTGTAAGGCTGTGCCCTTGATAATTACTATGGGACCTCAGGTGTAACTGCGCTGTCCCACGAATACTGGGGGGCGGGATTACCCTATGAATAGCCCATTCTGCCTGCAGGTGATTTCCTACTTTTGGCTTGAAATACAGGTAATACCAATAGGGCCAATAAATGGATAGTATTACATATTTTCAGAAAATTTGCACGGTCAAGTTTTTAATTTATATTTCCATTATTTGAGAAAGTGTACCCATAGTACAATTGTTCTTAGCACCCTGGAGTTTGAAACACTCTCTCCCTTCTCTGTACTTTCTCTTTTTTCTCCCTCCCACTTTGTATTAGAGTTATATGTATACCCATCTTTCCTCCTTACTACATCCTTATATTGTTTGAGGCAGAAACCACATTTCTTAAAAAATTTTAAATCAATTACTGGTACTAATGAGAATGTGCTCTTGATAAACATGAAAAGCAAAAAGACAAATCTAAGGAAATAATGATTTGGGAATAAGAAATCTTATTTACAGTGCCTTAAGGAGAAAAAAAAAGGCGTTTTGAAACGCTTTCTTTTCTGATGAATCTTTGAAAGCCAGTTTTTGTTAAATGAGTTTACATCTAAATTTTAACTCTGTTGACAGTTAACTCAAGGGTCTTTTATCTATGCTTAATGTCACTAGCTATATCCTGCCATCGATCTCAGGGAAAAACTCCCTATTGAAATCAATGGGGAGTTCTATGTAAAAATCAATGACAGGATATGGCCTGTAAGAATAGTGGTTACTATAAGCCTTCGGCTCAGAGGCCACCACAAATGGTACTTCAGGATAACCCTTTCAACCATGTTCAAAAACAACAATGGGAAAACTTGCTATTCTTTAGAAGGGGTGAGAAAGGCAGGAAGGAACCAGCACATGTTGGTATGGGATAACCTACGTGTTCCCACAGTTTAGTAGTGGCTTTTCATTGTCTCTTCGAGATTCTCAAAGAAAAATCCATGGAAAAAGACTTATGCTTAAAAAAAGTCTGTATTCTTTGAAAGGGAAAGAAATGCACATCACCATACATGATAATACAGATCAACCCAGTTGAGTGGAACCCACTGCTCCCTCCCCATTCACACAGTAGCCCCTGGCTCACATTCACCCACAGCTTGCAAAGGCAACACCAGCACATTGAGGAGGAGAAAAAGAAGGAAGAAAAGCTGCGAGGACGCTCACTATCAATATGAAAGACCCGTGTCTTCCAGGCAGTAAAAATACCTGCATAATAAATTCTGGAATAATTTGAGGAAACACATGGGCCACAGAGATGAAATATTACTGACTTGCCAGTCTCTCTGGATGCTCTTGTACAAACAGAGTAGAATAATTGGTGCCTAAATACAATTACACACGTCACCTTCACCAACAGAGGATCCCCCTTACCATGTTCTCACAGCCCTTTTGGAGATAAAGGAGACGGGAGGGCAAGGGGCCGTGTCTGCATGTGGTTCCATCACTCTCGGGGGACAGTCGGCATT
This sequence comes from Potos flavus, assembly GCA_028534135.1. Lineage (NCBI taxonomy): Eukaryota > Metazoa > Chordata > Mammalia > Carnivora > Procyonidae > Potos > Potos flavus. The sequence goes on from CM052897.1 coordinate 96,595,436, forward strand.
CCTGTCATATCACAAGTTCTGTGGACGCCAGGTCCTGAGAGCTCCAGACTTTAAGAGACTCCAGGAGATGAGCCCCAGTCTTCACACACTTGAATTCAGTTGTCCAGGCCCCACAGGGGTCCACTGCCTCCCATTCATTGTAAACAATGCTCTCGATTAGCTTTTCACGGTCAATATGTAATTATATTCTATTGGGTATGTGAGAAAAGAGAATTTCCTCTTCTCCATTCCTGTGTTTAAGGCCTAAAATGAAGGCCCGGTATTATGTATACCTTGTCATGGGGGAAACCCAGAGGGCATCAGATTGCCTAATGTCAGAGTTCTTTCCTCACTCTGCTCCTGGGACTAAGTTCCCCTAGCCAAACAAATCTCTTCATCATGGGGTCAGGCAAGGTCCTGCTTATCCTTGAATAGTGAGTTTCAATTCCCTGGTGGCCTGAGGAAACTTTCCAGCCAGCCAATGACATCCTCTTGTAGGAACCAGGGGTCATCTCACCCTCTGGACACTTCAAGGCTTATCTCCCACAGCCCTCTGGTAATTCACTGGGTTCCCAAGCTCAAGTCCTGTATGTTTCCAAGTGCCGTGTGGTGTTCTCTTCCTCTGGGCTGCGAGGATATGTGACTGATAAGTTGATGTTGATCTCATCTGTCCTTGTCTGGTGTTGTAGATTTGGTCATCCCCATGACCCTGGGGCAGGAACCCCACCCACATCAGTGGAGTGAAGAGATGATTGAAACAATTTCCTTAAAGGGAGATTGAATTTAGAAGTGGTTCTTCTCCACCCTTAGACATAATTATCTTAAATAAAAGTAAATAGGACAGCACGAACCTTTTAAAGGAAATAGCCAATATCACCATGAGTCATGTTTTATTTAATTTATTTATTTTTAAAAATGTTATTTATTTATTTGACAGAGAGAGAGAGATCACAAGTAGGCAGAGAGGCAGGCAGAGAGAGAGGGGGAAGCAGGCTCCCTGCTGAGCAGAGAGCCCGATGCGGGGCTCGATCCCAGGACCCTGAGATCATGACCTGAGCCGAAGGCAGAGGGTTAACCCACCGAGCCAGCCAGGTGCCCCTCGAGTCATGTTTTAAAAGGAGACATGCATTTTGAAGACATAAAAGAGAATGCACAGGAATACGGTTTGATATCCAGGGCCTGGGAGGGAAAACGATAGAAAGACATGAGGATTAAAAGAATTGCAAATAGGGGCAAATAGGGTTAAGTGGTGTTTCAGTTGTCAGTGTGGGACACACAACAAACTACTATAGAAGGCAAGGAGAGGTTGGGGTGAGACCCAGGGTGAATGTGGGCCTTTTATGTTTCTTGCCTGAGAACAGAAGCTAAAAACCAAAAGTTAGCTGGCAGTGCACAAAAAATCAGCAGAACCAAATTTCCCCCATTTTATTCCATTCTTTCTCCTAATGCTACCTCGCCCAGCTGCTCTGCACCGATCTGAAGGCTAGCTATGTCCCAGACACCATAGTAGACACTGAGACTGCAGATCAGAAAGGTCACCATTTCCTCAAAGGATCCAACAGCTGACTTAACCAGGCCGAGGTCATCCTTTGAGAAATAAGGACCAAGAAGAGCCACCTAAGGCAGCCTTTGTAAGAACAGTTCCCAGACGAGTGTGTACTTCAAGGGAAATCTTGCAGGCAAACAGGACTTGGATGGAACCACTTAAGAGATGGAATTAGCAGGATGTGGTGACCAAGGGGTCATGAAAGTGAAGGAGACAGGGGGAGTCTAGGATAAATCAGACAAAAATCTCAAACAATGCTTCGATGATGTGGAAAAACAGGATATATCTAAGGAATTGTAAGTAGAGTGATCCCCCTTTATTCATGGGGGGATATGTTCCAAGACCCCCAAAGGGTGCCTGAAACCTCAGATAGTACCAAACCCTGTGTATACTAGGTTTTTCCCTACATATGCGTACTGTGATAAAGCTTAATTTACAAATTAGACACAGTAAGAGATGAACAGCAACTGATAATACAATGTAACAATTATAACCATTTACTATAAGAAAAGCTATGTGAATATGGTCTCTATCTCTCTCCAAATATTTTCTTGTCCTCATCCTTCTTCTTCTTCTTGCAGTAATGTGAAATGACCACGTGCCCCGGCGAAGAGGTGAAGTGAGGTGAGTGACGTAGCATTAGGCTACTGACCTGACAGCTCATCAGAAGGAGGATCTTCTGCTTCCTGTCGGGGTTGGCTGCAGTCACCGAAATTGTAGAATGCGAAACCACAGATAAGCGGGGACCACTATAGTTTTGGGGTTTCCGGAACATAGCTTTTAGAAAGGGAAGTGGTGAGAAAGAAGGCCAGGTCAAACGAAAGACCTTGAATGAAAATTAGGCAGCTTTGAAGCCTTGGAAATAGGCAGGACTCAAGGGATATAAAGCCTTGAATGCCAATGCAAAAACAACGGGGATCACTGAAGTATGTTAAGAAGAGTCATATGATCTGACTTCATGTTGTTATTTCTTTGAGGACGAAGGGGGGGAGATTTTAAGAGGTATTCAAGAAAAATCTCTGGAAAGAGATGAATTTAACCAAACATTATAGTTGATTCAATGGGAGTCTGTGAAAGTGAGGACCCTGAGGGGCTAGCTTCTGGCTTGGGTAACCGGGATGGGGCATTGTGAATTCGGAGAGTGCCCTGAGGAGGCAGGAGAGTGGGCCTGCCCAGAGCTCCATGGAGATGCCCAAGGGAGGAAGAGTACACATTGTGGCAAATGTATTTGTAGGGAATGTAAGAAATGTAGGGATCTGTGTCTTGTGGTCTCTCCTTTCTGGCATTGAGGGGCTGAGCCAAGTGCCAAGTGTGAGGGGACAGACGGGGACGTAGGTGCTCTGAGGGAGGGGGCACCAGTCCCCTTGCTGTCACTACTGGCGCACAAGATGGAAGGGGGAAGAGGCAGATGGCTGGCCTGACTTACGTTGTTGGTGGGTTGAGGAGGGGCCACGCTGACTTTCTCAGAAAGACCCCCCTCACTGTGACTCCCCACCCCCCGCACCCAGTTCATTCCTTAGCAGGTCACGATGGATATTTTTCTCATCTTTTTCCCCACCAGGTGGTGTGACCTCTGAAGGCGGGCACAGTCTTTTTCATCTCTGTGTCCTTTCTCCCTACCACGGGGCCCAGCACTCGCAGCTCCTTGAAGTTCTGCTGAATGATTGACTGTATTAATACAGAGGAATTTGGAGAGAGAGCAGGAAGATCAGGAGGTGGTTTAACACTGAAGCAGTTCTGTGTGATTATTAAAAAAGACTGAGTGTGGTGATGAGAATGGGCTTCTGAAGTATAATAGAGGTTAAATTCAAGTGACTCTGGGGCTTATATCTGTTGTCATTTGCTCCCCATTTCATGAGGCACTGAGCTGGCTTGTGATGACAAGGGAGGCTGTGCACGAGAGTCTCACAGACTTGATGCAATCAGGTTAGAGTCAGTTCAGCTTCTATTTATTAAATGTACCACATAATATTATACACCTACTATATCAAAGCACGGGGATATGCTACGTGTTTAAGCATCTATGGGAAGAATTATAGTGTAAGATACTGTCTTTATTTCCATTAACTGATAATCTCTGGGAAGCATAATGGGGCAGAGCTGTGAATGAAAGGGAGGCTTCACATTCTGGTCACCCAAAACCGGCATGGCGGTCGTCAGATGATTTCCCTGAGTCGTTTGGGTCGTGACTGGATTGGCCTCCTTGAGTGTGGTCAGACCCACAGGCGTGCATACCGGAGAGCTGAACATTGGGCCCGAGATTTTAGTGTTTTTATTTTATTTACAAGACAAATGATGAAAACAATAAAATCTGACAGCGAGTTTTACTTCATTACATACTCTTGGTACTGGGAATAAGAAGCCACCTGAAGGAATAACATGAAAGAAAGGATAAGAGTGTTATGACAGGGTGGGACGGCGGGGTGATTACGAGCATGGCCTCAGGGGACCAGCAGACAGGACTTGGCTCTCCTCTCGGAGCCTCTGCTTCTTCCCCTTCAAGGCAAGCACACTCACTAATGTCTCCCTCACAGGCTTGCGGTAGAGACTGAAAGAGCTCCTCCTGTGCCTGGTGTGTCCTGAGAAATGTTCTAGAAAGGCAGCCAGAGATACGTGAGCGGGAAGAGGGCTGGAATGGTGGCCAGGCGGCCCCGGGCACACCCACACACTCAGACAAAGGGTTACGTCTGTCAGCCTGAGAAAAGGCATTCTTGGCAAAGTGCTGCTTACGCTGCTGACTGGGATTTAAGGCTTGTGTAATTTGCAGCCTCACCCACCCCCTTGTTTTTAATTTATTATTAATAAAAGATAATAAGGACCATGAAAATGGGGTGATACTGAGTCCCAGACCCAAACTCAGGTGCAGACCCTCCTTTGGTGCCACTATAGTCTGTATATTTATTTATTTATTTTTTTAGACGATTTTACTTATTTATTAGAGAGAGACAGAGACAGAGAGAGAGAGCACAGAGAAGAGTGAGAAGGAGAGGCAGACTCCCTGCTGAGCAGGGGCCAGACATGGGGCTCAACTCCAGGACCCTGAGATCATGGCCCCAGCGGAAGGCAGACGCTCAACTAACTGAGCCACCCAGGTGCCCCATATAGTTCATGTATTTAAAGCTCCTGGCACGTGGGGACCGCGCAGGAGATGGTTGCTGTCACTGTCATGGCTGCTGTTTCTGACTCGGTGATTTCCTTTTATGGCTGCCTATATGAATGATGCGAAGAAAGGAAGCCTTAGTCCTAGGGTAGCATGAAATGTGTTCTTTCTTTTTCCTACTGAAGACCCACCGAGTATTTGCTCTAGCCAAATTTGACCAGAGTAGTGTGGCAATAACCTCAATTTCAGGAAGTGTGTTTTGGAAATTGTGTTGGTGTCAAACGTGGAGAGTCACGCAAATAGGCTCATGGATTAATTTTATCATAATGAAGAGCGTTTTCATCTGGTTACAATTATTGTTTTTATGCTGGTACTTTAAGATACAACTGCAGATTCAATTTTATGCCTAATATATTGTTTATTGTTTTAGTTTACTACTGAAATTAATGCCATTATGTTTACATAAGCCCATAACTCCTCCTCTCCAAACCCGGTTTTTGTAAAGGCTTGCGCTGGAGGTTTTTTAGAGCAAATTATAACCTAAGGCTGTCTTTATGATGCTGCCATCTCGAACCCTTTGGGGAAGTAGGTAGGGCATACATAAATAAATAAGTACATGCTGTCACACATCCAAATAAAAATGTGAAATAGTCAATTTAGAAATGAGTATTTTATCTCTATGGTGCCAAAACACCCAGATTTTTGGCTGGCTTTGAATACGGGTGGGCGTCTAGAGTCAAATAGATAGAGCCTGAGCTGGCTTAGTATCTTTCGCTTTTATCCAGGGCTGTGTTCTGCAAGCAGCACCTTGAATAAGGACTTAACTGCACCCTGTTGGTTCTTCTGCCCAGTGATTTTTCTCTACTCCAAGGCTTCCAGTAATTTCTCTCTCTGGAAATTTGCTCTGTGGCCTACAAAGACCGCGAGGGTGTCCTGGAGGCAGAGAGATTCTCACTTGTCTCTTTCGGCCAGGTTGGTGGGAGGCTACGCCTGTGGTCATTTTTCTCTCCCCATGGATATAGGCGAATGTCCTGTGCATCTCCAATTAAAATACTTAAACACATAAGACAGATTCAGCATCTCTGATTTCTTTAAGAATGGGAACAGTTTGGGTAACAATTATGAAATCAAAAGATGGCCTTGAATGTTCAGGATAGCTGTCACAATAATAGCTACCATCTAGTGAGTGCTTTCTGGGATTTGCTTTTTCTATGCATTGTGTTTTCTAGCATTTTCCCTCTGAGATAAGGAAAACTAATTAACGCCAGTTTAAAAGATAAAACTGACTCTCAGAGAGGTGAAATTATTTGTCCAAGATCACATAGGTGAAGCATGATAGGGTCCAAGTTCTGTCTGATTCCGTCTACTTTCTTTCCTATTTTTTTTTAAAGATTTTATTTATTTATTTGACAGAGAGAAAGAGATCACAAGTAGGCAGAGAGGCAGGCAGAGAGAGAGGGGGAAGCAGGCTCCCCGGTGAGCAGAGAGCCCGATGCGGGGCTCGATCCCAGGACCCTGAGATCATGACCTGAGCCGAAGGCAGAGGCTTTAACCCACTGAGCCACCCAGGCGCCCCTCTTTCTTATTTTTTATTACTATGTTCTGATGGAATCTTGACATGTTTGCAAATATGAGTTCTAGTCCTATTGGAGGTTAATTTGCCCATGATAGTTTACAGAGTGTTTCTTCTGTAAGCCATGCTCCATTTTGCTTTAAAAAAAAAAAAAAGTGCTGTCTTTTTCTTCTGTGTTTCCAGTGTATTCCCTGAAGGAATACATCCCACCTCCCTGAGAATCACCTCTATCCATCACCCTCAGCGAAGATTTTGTCAACCTTTGCTCTCTTCACATTACATTGCCAAAACTAACTTTCCCAAAATATGAAAAGCTATATGTTTTATAGCTTTTTGAAATCACACATAATTCCCGATTCTACATAGAATTTTGATAAGCCTCTCCTGCCTATTCACAATTCATATTAATTGCGACATATAAAGTATATTATTGATAATGGAAGATAGCAGATAATAGAAGATGAAAAGTTCCTGCTCCCTCCTATGAGCATTGCATACAGAAGATTTTGGTTCGGAGCCCTAAAACCCAGCCAGCTAGCTTTCAAACTGACGAAGGGAGTGGAAATCAGTGGGTTTATCACTAGTAGAAAAGCAAAGCATGTGTTCTTTTTACAGTGAATTCAAGGCTATGTGGTGGCATCTATACCATGTCATTTGAGGGACCACCAAAAGATTGCTTGGGACAGAGTCTCCGTGCAAGTCCGTGGGGTACCACTCAGTTTATGTTGTGCAGTGCCCAATGTCTACACCTGTATACAGCGGTCCTGCTTGCACTTGCTTTAGCTCTAGCTCAGGGCTCTGAGACCTTCTGTCCCTTATGATGAGGATATTGAGGGTGTTTCTTTTCATATATGCGAGATAATAGAAAATACATATATTGGCCTCTGCCCCTGCTTCCCCGCAGAGAGCTCTAAAACCCCTGTCATTTCCTAAGTGATAAAAGCACGAGGAGCACCTTCTGTTCTTTGCTCTTTGACGCTAATTCCTGACACAAAGCCCCTAAATCCCTCGGCATTTCCTGGGGGATAGGACTGTCTTTTGTTCTAATGAGGCAACTCTAGGTAGGCTCCTGGATGGCTCCTGGGTGGAGGCTGGTCACCGGAGAAGCCAAGCCATGATTAGAAGCTCGGAATTTTCAGTCCTACTTATTCTCCAGAGAGGGGAGCTCAGTCATTGATCATACCTACTTGAGGACGTCTCCATAAAATCCGAACCGTACGGGGTTTTAGGAGTTTCTAGGTTGGTGAAGACACCCATGTACCAGGAGGGTGGTATAACCCAACTCCATAGGGACAGAAGTTCCCGCATTTCGCCTGCCCCGCAGACCCTGTCCTATGTCTCTCTTCTTCGGGCTGTTCATCTGTAAACTTTAGCATTCCTTTTAATAAACTGGAAAACTTAAGTGAGTGTTTCCCTGAGTTCTGTCAGGTGCTCTAGGAAATTACTGGAACTCAAGGAGGGGGTTGTGGGAATCTCTGATTTGTAGCCAAGTGGACAGAGTTGCAGAGAATCTGGGGACCCACTACTTACGACTGGCACCTGAAGTAGGCCTGAGCCCTTAACCTGTGGGATCTGATACTATCTCCAGGCATTTAGTGTCAGAACTGAGTTGAATTGTAGGACACCCAGCTGGTGTCACAAAGTTGCTTGGCGACTTGCCCCGGACATGGTGTGAAGGCGCTGTGAGTATATGGTAGTGGTGTGAGAGTAAAGGAGAAACACAGGAGGGGAAATGGGCTTTTTTTTTTCCCCAACACAGTATGAATGTGTTCTCCTGGAGGGACAGCCCATTAACTTATTCGTAACTGTTATTCTAGAGTAAAATCCTGAGTCACGGAAGTTTGGAAGGCATTAATTTTGCTTCTGAAGTGGGTACAATCAAGCTAAGAAATGCAGATCTAAATCTGGGCCCAGGCTGGAAGGGCTTGAGGAGACGAGGGATAACAAGGATTAAGCTCGCAGCTGGGAGAAGTCAGAGGAGGGAGAAGACATACTTAGGTTGCTAGAATCAGACTTCCTTCTTTCAGAATTTGGCTTGGGTCCTGTGAGCCAGCCATGTCCAGCCTGTTGTTCTTTTCTCTTTCCAGAGGACTATACCTCATTAAAGTTCTTCTGATGGAATGTTGATATGGTTAGAAGTTTTATAAACTGGAAAGGGAAAGGTTCTTGAGCTTCAGAAATACACGAAATGGAAATTATTAAAATATTTCTGGGGTACCCACCATGTGACAGGCTCAGAAGACATAACTGAAAGTGACAGAGTCCCAGATCAGTTGAGACCGCACACGTTGAGGTGTTTTTGTATTTTATGTGCTGGATCTTAATAAAATCATTAAGGTTTGGTATAAAAAGTAGCTGAAGTGGTCCGGATGTCAGGACATTTCCAAAGCAGAATAAAGGGACAAAAGGTCAACCTTTTCAAAGTATAAATGGAATTATTATCAAAAGCAATTAATACTGATTGAAAGGTTCTTGCCAAAGGCAGGCAGACATAAAGGCTCTACCAACTGGTATGTAAGCCAAAGAAATAGCAGGAGTCCAGATGCCCACTGGCAAGAAGAGAAACCTCCTACTCCCACGCAGCCTACAGTCCACATTAGCCTGAGTTTAATATGTCATTGTATCCATTAGCCTAACTTCATTAATCTGGGAGACTCTTTCCCAGGCACATAATACATTTGTTCACTATAGGAACAATTTACAGGACTTGTCAGTTCTACAGAAAGCATAGTTTTCATACTAAGTTTGGACCTTTTGCCTAAAACTCCTCTCTGTGTTATCCATTAACCGTAAACATTGTGAGCTTTAGTCAATCATCATCCCGCATCCTCTTTTGCTGCTCCCTCCAAGAAAGACCTACCTTAAGCCTGATGGGATCCAGAATATGACACTGTAGAGAGTTTTGTTTTGTTTTATTCTGTTTTCTGAACTCTCCTTATCTGTCTAAAAGCAGAGCCTCCCCAAATAATTCAACTGTCATAAATCCCTTCCCTGGGAGTTTTGCAACTAAGAGATTGACTGGACACAAGAAATCAGAAATCGGTGTTAGTATAAGAATCACCTAGGTAGACAGTCACAAAACTATCATATCTTAATCTATTCTCCTAAGGGCTCATTTGTCTTTCCTAATAGATATTTATTTTCCTGTCCCCGATTAAGAAGGTATATAAGCCCCAAATTCTAACCACCTTTTGAAGTCCCATTTTTTTGAACTCCTGCATACTTATGTGAATTATAATCTGTCTTTTTACTTGCTAATCTATCTTTTATCAGTTTAATTTGCATACCTCCATTTCTAAACTGAAGAGCATAGAGCAGTGTTTCCTCCTTGACAAAGCCAAACTCAAAAATCTCAGTAAAATCCAACTTTTGTTTCTCCCACTCCAAGATGCTATTGAAGATCTGTGGAGATGGTCTTCTCCCTCCCCAGCAATAAACTCAGCTTTGTCCTTTTAACATGGTATTGGTGATATTTGGAGAATTAGCACTTGACTCTGCATTTCAGAAAGTGGTGAGAAACCTCTCCTTATATAATAGAAAGACTTCTACTCAGTGGGAATATTACTATTCCACTGAAAATCACAGAAAAATTTCTTTTTGTCAGAAGACGAGTCTGAAAAATATTTGAAACAGATTTGTCCCAGAAATAAAAGAAAGGTTAATTTGTGATACGTGAAAACTGTGGGAAGTTGAATGCATTGGCAGAAAGGGATAGAATTTTTCATTAAATCCCAAATAGAGATGGAGTGCCGTGATTTGATTTGCGAGGCACTGAATGTCCCACAAGTTATTAATTCTGCACTTAAACAATTAGTTTGAAGACCGAGTATAGCTCATCCCTCACAAACCCAGATCACAACATATTGCCTGAATTGAATTCATAAAACACTTGTGGCTATACCAGAGTTCATTCAATAATTTGCCATAGATCAACAGTCACTTAATTGGTTCCCTCAAATGCTAATACAGGGACAGGTTACAGAGGCAGCTTGTGTATAATGCGAGGGTCCTGTCCGTGTCCCTTCCAAGGGGCTCCTGAGCGCTCAGTGAAAGTTAAAGGGCAAGTCTTAGGAACAGATGTGCATTTTGGTTTCCTGGAAACTAGTCACAAGGCAGTACAATCTTCTTCCATTCCATGACAATAATTTGTAGGACATTTTTTCTGCCTTTTAGACTGAGTTAAATGATAGCCCAGATTCTGTTCTTCTCTGTAATAATAGGACTGTTATTTCAACAGGATGCCAAGAAAGTCAGACCACTTCCAGAGTCACTGTTTGGTGATTCCATAGGAGGAATAGTACAATTAAAATAATTAGCATTTTCCATTATAATGAAAATTGGTTATCTAGAAGAAAACAGAGACTGATTTTTCAACTCTGAGGACTCTTTCGAAGGGTTCCTATAGAAAATATGTTAAGAACATGTGGGTAGTCTTAGATTTACAGAAATGTGCAGAGCATGTAACACATTTGATCACAAGACTAATTAATAAGAAACACGTAAAGAATTAATATTATGCTTTGGAACGGCACGATTATAGTATCATTTGGAAGAGCCAAGTCAAATCCACTAGGCGTGCTAAAATTATTTTACAAAAATGATTTCGAAATCTTCCAAGAATTTTAAATGGCATAAGTTTTATTAACTTCACTCACAGATATAATAAAGACAATACAAACAATGTTAAGAGCAGTTATGTGGCAAGAAATGATATAATACAGATAAGGAAAATGAAGTTATGGCCTTGTAAGATTGGATCTCAGGTACCTTGGAGAATAGTAGGACTGGTTATCAGGCCTCCAAAACGATGAAATTGCTCTTAAGGGGTTGTACTTGCATGGAAACCAAAATGACATCAAGCTTCAATAATCCAATTATAGGGAAGGTTGAATAGGATGGGTTTGTTTCCAATAGAGCACAAACAAGTTCTGGTTGGTGTCTTAATTGCTGTTTTAAAATAATGAAAAGAATGAAAAAAATTTCAAACAGCCTCTTCATATTTGTCCAAAAAGCAAAGTCAAATGTAAGTATTTGACAGTTGACACAAAGGATGCTTTGTTTGGGAAAACATCAAAAGGTAGCCTATTAAGAGCTGGAATAATACCAAGGAGCCTCAAAAAAAGAAAGAGAAAGCATGAGTAATAAATAGGCAGACATGGACAGAGACCAGATAGCACCAAGGTGTGCTGGCTGCAATGGCTCTTTTCTTCTCCCAGGACATTTGAGATTCTAAGGAGGGGAACAACTCCATCCTACTCACATCACAGCCCAGTCTAGGATGTGACTTTCAGGAGAATGTGCAATGACAGAAAATCTTTTGCAAATAAGTCTAATGGGCAGTCAGTTCGGCTCTTGCCAAAATTCCCAAGATTCCACTGTGAGGCCGTTTCTGGGCAGGACAACCTGAGTCTTCCCTGTGGAGGTGTTAATTTCAACGACCCTTTCCCCAACTCCCGGCTATTTTAGTCAACTGAAAGAAGGAAAACAAGTCTTGAAGGCGTGTTTCCCAAAGCCATATTGTTAGAAGGCTTAGGCATTGTCTCCCCAATTAAAGACATCTGGACTGATTCGATTTTAGATTGAATTTGACGAAATTGTTTAAATGTCAAGCAGATACAGCTCCACCGTGTCCTTGGAAACACGGTATCTTCTAAGCTGCAGCTCTACCCTCCGTCTGTGAATAAAGCGGAGTGGGGGGGGGGGGAGGAGAGCCCATTCTGGTCAACAGCTCCTCCCCAAGTTCACAGCATGGGTTTGATTCGGTGGCACAGACCACTGTGGAAGCATGAAGCCTATTTTCAAGGAGTTTATTAACAGGGTAGAACGAGCACTCACTTGACTCTTCCCAGGCGTCTCTTGCCAGGCAAGGGGGTTGGATGGTTCATTTCAGGAATTTACCAACAAGATCTATTACCTCCTCAGTGGAAAGTATCCACAGTTTATGCCATAAAATCCTTTGAGTCCTTGATCTTAAAACGTTCATTTCACGGTTTTCCCTAATTCTGGACTGCCGTGTTGTGGTCTTTCCCACTTCTTCTCAAGGACCAGCTTTGAAAAACTCATCCTAAACCAAAATTCAGATTCTCAGCAACATCCAACCTTGCCATTTCCTTCCCAAACCCTATCGGAGCCCTTCGGAGGTGGTGTTCTTCCTCACCTCAACAAACAATGAACTCAGTTTGTCTCTTCAAGAAACTTGTCAGCAGCAGGAGATACACCCACAAATTAATGGCGGGCAACTGGAATTCCACACCAGCTTTATTGGGTGGTAATGCCAACTCCCTGAAGAGCTGCGTAGACTGCTTCTCCCGAGTGGTGTTGGGACCAAGACTTTTGGTTGAGATTTGAACCAAAGTAAAACTCTGTGACCAAAAAGCAAACTCAAAACCCCTGGAGTCAACTAACACCTGAAAGTTATTCCACCCAGGCAATTTTCTGTTGCATTAGACACAAGCCTATGTGATTATGTAACAGAAAATTGACTCTGCGAAATAACTGTAATTGTACCATCTGACAAGTAAACTACATGAGAGAATAGCAAATTCCTTTTAAATGAATACCTTGTAAAGGAATAGAGGAAAGAACTAGATACATATAGGTCCCACTTCTGGTTTTTGATGACAAATACCCTTTGTCAATATTCTCTTACCAGCTATTCATTTTAAAAAGGCGTCACTGTTCTTTTTGTTTGTATCCTATTTGCTGTCTGGTACAATGACAGAGTAAATTAAGTTGGGTTCCACAGTATGCATTATGTTATTCACTTCACTGTAAGCTGGAGTAAGGTTTGTATGAAATCTCTATTGTAACCCCAAGTCTCACTCCATTGAAACTTTCCAAAACATTATCCTTTGGGGTTAAAATTTTCCTTGCTTCTTTTGAGGCCAATTTTTTTTTTTTTCTTTTTGGAACATAAGAAGAAGATTGCCTGCAGCTGCTTCTGAGTTATTGGTGAATTAAATCAAAAAGTCTATTTCCATTGTAAAATACTTTATTTTATAATCTCTCCAAAGCTCAACAAATAAGTTATCCCAAGAAACCCACATAACATTTAAAATCACGTAAAAGGCGAATTTCTTACTATTTTCTGATTATTTTGGTTTCCAGGTAAAACAGAACAGAAAACTCTATAAAGTTGAAGATAACATGATAACACATGAAGATAACAAAGCGAATGACTAAAACAGTAAATTCAAACACTTAGCCTATGTAAAAGGTAACTTTCTTCACTCACTGACAAATATTGACTAAATGCCTACTTTGTGCCAAATGCTATGCATCCCCCACATTTAACCTCTCCAGTAAACTCGTGGACTAGACACTGTTTTGCAGATGAAAATACCAAAGCATAAAGTGACACAGGTTAGAAAAACAGCTAGGTACAATGAACATTTTTGGCACATTAATGTACACTAATTTTATTCTTTCAATGAACATTTATTGAGCACCTACTATGCCACTGGGACTCCAAATGTGAGAGAGACAGACATGGTTTTTGCCCTCATAGACTTTACAAGCATTTCAACTGTAGGGAGCCAAGTATCTATAAGCTGGAAAAAAATGTATGATGTATCTAATTCTATGCTTGGTTCTATGAAAGATAAAATCTTATTGGGGCAGGTCAGGGGACAGGACACCTAACATGACACCACAAAAGAACAACTAACATTGCGTAGGGAATGGTGATTATAACCTGCACAAAAATCCACATTTCAAATATCTTGAAATAGCAGAATTAGAAAGACATGGTTGTAAAAAGGCTGTAGTGGACCTAGGAATCAATGCATTAATTTTAGAGCTAGAAGTAGTTGTCTAGTGCTGTGATTTCCATACATGCCCAGCTAGGTATCCCACATGATGAGGGAAGAGATATAGATGAGGGAAAGAAAGCAGGGACCAATGGAAGAAAGCTCTGTTCTCCATTTCTCTTTTCTTTTCTTTTCTTTCTTTTCTTTTCTTTTCTTTTCTTTTCTTTTCTTTTCTTTTCTTTTCTTTTTTCTTTTTTTCTTTTCTTTTTTTCTTTTCTTTCCTTTCCTTTCCTTTCCTTTCCTTTCCTTTCCTTTCCTTTCCTTTCCTTTCCTTTCCTTTCCTTTCCTTTCCTTTCCTTTCCTTTCCTTTCCTTTTAAAGACTTTTGAAAGAGAGAGAGAGCAGGGGCAGAGCCTGCAGAAGCAGGCATCCCTCTGAGCAGGGAGCACGACAAGAGGCCCCATCCCCGGGCCCCAGGATCATTACCTGAGCCAAAGGCACACACCAACCGACTGAGCTACCCAGGCACCCCTCTTTCTCCATTTCAATAAGAACAATTCTATTATGTGCTTTATAACTGATTTTTAATATTATTGGAAGAAAGGATTGCACTGCTAAAAAAAAAAGAACATAATTTCAAAAATCGTTTATCTGGTCTGAATATCTTCTATTGCAAATCTTTATATCTACTATCTCATTTTCTTTTGTTTTAGGTTGAATAGAAAAATGGAAATAATCAGACCTAGCGAATGGTCAAGACAAGAATTTCAAATATGATCATAATTAATGCAAATTGTCATCCTAGAGATCTTACTCAAGAATTAATTTCAATATTGAAGTAGCCAAGATCATACAGTTCAGGAACCATGGGTTTATTCACTTCATTCACAAGGAATTTCAAATTAGAGATGAAACTACAAGATAAAACTTCATTCAGGGAAGACATTGGAAGAAACTCCTTACAACAAAGGAAAGCCTCCCACACATGTGAATCACTGGACCCAGGATAATCATCTATCTTGTCCAAAAACATCAAAGGAAACCAAGCAGATCACCTTTCTTCATTTTCCGGAGAAAATCAGCCACCATGTGAATTGAAGCCATTCTGGATCAGAAGCCCTTCTACTGTCAGATAAAAAGATGCTATCAAACCCGTGTATAGAATATCCAGGACCAAGGAGCAATTTATCAAGATTAGGGAAGTTCTTTAATCATCTAAGCCCAGATGTTTAGAAGAAGCCACACTCTTCAAGAGAGACTGGCCTTTCTTGCAACAGGAAGAACTTTCCTTCCTATAGCACTTTACAGCTTCGGAAGTGACCACTAACACTTAATCAATTCACACATCTAAACCCACATCCAAGCCTATGACTCGGGGGGACCCATAAAGCTAGTTATGTGTGATGGGCTCTATGTCAGATTTTGACCATCCAAGATGGTCAGGAATAAGAGATAAGAACTCAGGGTAGAACCAAGTCTTTATCATTGCCTGGGTCCCTGGTGCCAAGTACTTAGTAGAAAATAAATATTCATTGGATGAATTAATGGACACACAAGAGTATTACAGACTTAGCAACTACCCAAGAAGACTGTGGGGGATAGTGGAGCAGAATAGGAAATCAAGGGAACAGAAGCTCATACAATGTAGTAAATGAGACAAAGCTCATCCCCTGTGGAAAGTCTCTCATACACTATACTGTGAGGGAAAAAGCCATAAATGGGTTCCTGATCATTGCCAATCCAGGTGAGAGGAATTATAAAGCTATTATAGTGCAGCAAGTCCCTGCATTACCAAATTGATCCCAAAAATGAAATAAATTCCCGGTTTGGGGCCATCTAAATAACATAAACTCTCACCCTATTCTAGTGGTAATTTACAAAGTTGTTTTTATGCAAGGATATGATCCAGGTCACATATGGTTTAACAGCCTGTACTTGGATTTGGTAAAGCAATATGAAAATAGACTAACACTTGTAAGAAATTGGGCCCCACAGCTGTGTAGGTAGGCTCTCATTTATGTGAGGGGAACAAAGGGGTACTAAGAGGACCCCTTTATAAAAAATGTCTCCCCCATCTTCTGTCATATATATTCTAAAAGTTCATCATGGAATAGTGTAGTGAAGTAGAATGAACATTAGATTTGGCATCAAACCTAAGTCCAAATCTCAGACTTTCCACTTACGAGCTGTGTGAACTTGGACAAATTCCTTACCTCTCCAAACCTTAACCTGGAACATTTGAGAATAATTCCTATTTAATAATGTAGCGGCCCAGGGCAGGCTTCCCCACATTGGCATAAAGATTATTTTGAGCTAAAAGTAACCCAAAACCAGCAGATGCAGGAAAAGCTCTCTGCCTAAATTTATTTTGGAAAGGAGAGCGGGTACCAGGAAAAGGGCTATTAACAGAGACTCCCCTTTACTTAAGAAACTTCTCTGCATAATAGGGCAAGCTCTGTTTTTCAAACATCTGCTTTCACCTTCCTGCTAATGGCCTTCCTCCCTGTGTATCCTCAAATGCTAGCCCCCTTCCTTAGTTCCTGTGCCTCCTTGTCTTTGGAATCTTATCTGTGTGGACTCCCCTTGCATACATCCACCTATTAAATGTGATTTTCTCCTATTAATCTGTCTCGTATCAATTTGATTCTAAGTCCAGCTAGAAGGGCGAATGGACAGAGGAAGGTCTTCCTCCCTGACAGTAGGGTTATTATGAAATTTAAGGGAGACAGTATGTGAAGTTTCTGACCTATGGCTGCTCAACATATATTGTTATTGTTGTTACTAATTTATTGCCTTGAGCTATGATGACCATTTGGTCCACAAAGATCATATTAAAAGTTTGCGGGAGGTCAGTCTTTGAGCCTTGATGAGCACCTTGGCCAGGATTAGCCGTTAGTAACTAACCAGCCATGGGGACTAGGAGGAGCCCTGAAAAGCAGTTCTGTTTTCTGATGATGGCTTCCCCCCTCTCATTTCCTTCAACTTTCCAGGAGCCAGTCCCTTCTCTGGGCAAATTTGCCTCCTTCCAGGCAGCAAGGAATTGCACGATTATAGAAGAAGCCACTACCTATGGCTCTCAAGCTGCCCTTCCTTCTGCTTAGTGTGTTCCTATGAAAACGTGGCCATTAGGTTAGCACGCATCTCCAGGGCTGTTCTAGTTCATGAGGATCCTTTAAATGTGAGTGTACCCCCTAGGCCAGACATTCCACTTCCACTTCAGTATTTATAAAACCTAATGGAAATTCTTATCAATCTCACTGTGTTTTTAGGGGAATTTGAGTACACAAAGCCTTTTAAAGTCTTTGTTAATAACATGGAATAAATAAAAAAATAGTCCTATGTTTCCATTGGACTAATCACAGGAAAAGCCTGTTTTGCTCTTTTTTCCTCTAATATCAAAACCTAATCAAGACTTCCTCTTCTGTAAGATTGAGCCATAAACTCTTGAAGCCACCTCAGGAGCCCTGCCAGCTCTTTAAGACTATAAGCAGTTTCCACGAGCACATTTCCCAGTAATGTCGCTATGTAGAAGTCGTAGCTGATAGGACTCCTGAAAATGTTGGTCAGAATGCTTCTATAGTTTTCATGTGATGTATATGCCAACTCGGATGCCAACTCTGGGATCTTCTACTAAGAGTTAAAAACAAAATAGAGTCAAGTGCCACATAACAGTGATTTTGCTTACATGTTCTGCATCAGATAAAACATTTCTGTAATGAAATAAATACCAGTTTTCATGCATGGACTCTGTCCAAAACATTTTGGTTCTATTTTGAGAAATGTTTCAAGTATGATCCAATCGTTATACTTAAGGAAAAGGTAAAATCTTTTCTTATCTTACTGTCTTAAATATAATTTGTTGCCTTACGTTATGCAAAAATAATGTAAAATAGTTAATCTTAAAATGAAAATGTTTTGAATAGCTATTAGAGAATGGGATTTGAGGAAATGTGTCTAAATAATATCCCAGACAAGCCATAGCTTTTATTATTTTTTAAGTTGATGAAAGCAAATGGCATTTATAGAATTCCTTAGAAATGATATATAAAAAATAAACAGCCTACCCTTTAACGAACTTTGAAAATGTGGCAAATGAAGAGTATTTTAATAAGGCAATTCTCTAGAAAATTTTCAGTTGCTGGTTTGATTTTTGCATGTGCACTTTTATTATGCATTGTGAACCATATGAGAATATGAATAAATTTATGAATATCTTCGTTTTAATGGTTTTTATATCTGTTTATATTTTCACCTGAAAATTGCTTTACTAAGAACGATTGTGATTAATTGAGACTGGAAGTAAAAATGACCACGTGGTTATCTATATTCTGTTTCATCATTGTATTGTATAAATATTCATTATTTCATTATAGGCATATCAAGAGTAATGATGTATCATTTTATCATGTGAGTTTTTTTTTTAAACTTGTATGTGATTTCAGATATGATCTTTCCTACAAGGCTATTCTTTGAGCAGGTGTTTATTTAAGTGGGCTTCATTTTTGTTTTTTGTTCTTTGTTTTTTGTGGTTTTTTTGCATAAAATTAAATTGCCAAAGCAATAGACTCTAAAAATGTTTGGCCTCGACAGCCTAACCATTTTAATTATACCTTTTAAGTAGGTTTAAATATAGTTAACTCACATTTA
Source organism: Potos flavus (assembly GCA_028534135.1). Classification (NCBI taxonomy): domain Eukaryota; kingdom Metazoa; phylum Chordata; class Mammalia; order Carnivora; family Procyonidae; genus Potos; species Potos flavus. The sequence continues at coordinate 96,614,028 of CM052897.1, forward strand.
ACCAAAACAAATCTTTAAGGAATAAGCATTAACCCAAACTAAAAATGTCCCCCACCAATTGCTACTGGAAATTGAAATCCTCTCAAAATACAAATGTGGTATAAACATGTGAATGAAGAAACACTTCCTATTATTTATGTGTGGAGGGGTGGGGTTGGGGAGGGCTATTTGTTTTAACAGTAATGTTTAGCCATAATCTCCTTCTCTGGATAGTTTACTGACATTGATATTTTTCTAAATTTATTTTAAAAGGATTTTTAAAAAGATTCTCTGTTTTGGTCTCTGAGTCAAAATTACATATTCACATAGTCTAACTACAGCATATCTCGAACCATGTCATAGTGAGGTCTTTACAGCATTCCCAGTAAAATAAGAAGTTCAGAATGCTTGATTAATCCTTGTGGATTTTCATAATCCATTTTCTCTCCTGTGTGTGCTCCTGGAGTCTGCAAATCCTTTGACTAATCCATTCATTAGGTTTGCTTATAAATATAAAAGTTGGGTCTCAGAGAGGTCTGATTATTCTGGAAGGTAATTGGTATTTGCCTCTTGACCTAAGAAATAAACTTAATTTTTGCAGTGGATGACCTGTACCCCCTTAATCTCAGGCTAGATGCCTCCTAAGCATTTGCTTGGCCTGTTTTTGAGGAATGATTCCACTTAAAAGTTGATCTGTATCTCAAACTGGAAGCGAACCAGAGGGTCAATCACACCACCATTTGTCATGTTATGGAAATACTCCTGAATCTCTACTGTGAGCTTGAAGAGCCAACAGGCAGCCGCTAGTCATTTGGAGGCTGATGCCAGGCCCTTCGAGGCTGCTCTGAAGGAAGGCTTTGCATTGGTATAGAAATGAGAGAATTAGAATCAGGCCCTTTATAAATCACAATGTCATAAATGTTGCACAAACAAGTACAACTCCTATGTGCTGAGAAAGAAACTACAAGTACACACTTTATGTGCATTCAGTCTAGGAATTTGTAGTTCATGTGAAAAAAGAATATGGAAGATGCTATTATTAGCTTTTAGGAAGGAAGTTTCAGGAATATCTCACTTGTTGCTGCTTATTTTGATTCTCATTGTTTTCAGGCAGGTGTCTGGCCTCTTCTTGCCAGGCAGCCTGGCATTTTGTCTTATTTTTTACTGGGAAACACATTTTAACATCTGCAAGTCATTTGTAACTAAGCAATCAGCATCAGGTTTTCATGTATCTTCTGCCATTATTTAACCCATGACAAATACATTGATTTACCATGACAAACTTCCACAAAGTTTCTCCTTTTGACAGTGAGTTACAAGTTCTATGAACAAAATGCATTCTTCCTGCTCTCAGCTTAAGAGGGCGGAAAAGCCGTTCTCCATTTTGCTGTCTCATGTAATACCATTAAAGTTGGGACTCAAAGAGTATTTAGCAGGAATAGCCCCTACCAAGTGGCCTAATATTTTTTTAATGAGCTTTAATTTAAGGTTTATTATCTTTCACTATCCTGTAAAAAACAAACATGAAACTTTGGGTTTTTAAAATTGTAATAATTTATAAAATTTCTCTCTGGGTTATGTTTGATCAACTGCATGGTTTTGGACTCAGAATAAGCTAAGCAAGTGAGGGAAATGGTAGAAAGGAGATGCCTCTTTCCGGCCAGCCCACTGAGAAGAGTAAACATAGAGACCAAAGCAATTTCTTTTATGCGTCTTTCTTCATACAACCTGCATCTAAATGCATCATGGTTTTCAGTATAGTTAGTTAAAAGTAACAACAGATGAGAAAAAGGGAAATGGAAAAATAGTATCAGAGGAGGACAACACTGACATGGAAGTAATGATAGTTGAAGCAAAGCCTAAAAGGCAAGAAAAGTACTGTGAGGATTTCAGGGGAATAAACTAAGAAGGTTCAAGTACAGATGACCCTAAAATAATGTGGGTTTGAACTGTGAAAGCTCAGTTAGACCCAGATTTTTTTTTATAACTACAATATGGTACTATACATGTAAATAAATTTTCTTTTCCTTATGATTTTCCTAATAACATTTTCTTTTTTCTTACTTTATTGTAAAAATACAGTATAAAATACATATAACATAGAAAATGTGGGTTAATCAATTGCTTATGTTATCAGTAAGGCTCCTGGCCAACAGTAGGCTATTAGTAGTTAAGTTTTTGGAGAGTTGAAATTTATATGGCAGATTTTTTGCTGTGGGGGTGGTCAGCACCCTAAACCCCAGCATTGCTCAAGAATCGACTCTATTAGAGGTGATATGTCTTTTCATACAGAGTCTTGAAAAGGTCAAACAGGGGCACCAGGGTGGCTGAGTTGGTTAGGTGTCTGCATTTGGCTCAGGTCGTGATCTTAGGGTCCTGGGATGGAGCTCCACATTGGGCTCCCTACTCAGCGGGGAGCCTGCTTTTCTCCCTTTCCCTCTGCTTCTCCCCCTGCTTGTGCTCTTTCACTCTCTCTGTCAAATAAATAAATAAAATCTTTAAAAAAAAGTTTGGAAAGGTCAAACATTAAGAGGTAAGAAAAGCAAACCAAAAAAAAAGGAATAGAGAGAACACTTATATCAAACATGAAAGGTGATCAAGATAAATCAACCGTTAATGTCTAGAATAATGAAAAAGAATTGTGAGACTACTAATGTGAGGAGGGAGGGGCCAGTGCTGGGTGGGACGACACGGCATCTGAACTGGGACAAGGGATCCATGCGATTCAAGGATAGAGGCAACAGGATGTTGGTGATCTACATGGGGCTTCCTTAGGTGATGATGTAAGCCCAGAAGCACAAGTTCTTATTTAGTTCAATTTATATATTTAAGTAGCACCTTTAGTATCTTTAGTATGTCCCTGAAGACTTTATTTTTTTGTTTAATGATTTCCTTCATTGATTTCAGTGCCTCTAACCTGGATTAGTGTGCTTGACTTCCTTCATCTCCCTTTTTATTTGGCTTTAGATGGAGAAAGGGAAAGAAAGGACTGTAAAAAGGGGGTTCCAAGCCAGTTGAACGCAGATAATTAATATCCTTTGAAGACTCCTGTGAAAAAGAATATACTGAAGCCTACAGCTAGCCAATTTAATGTCTTAAATGCTTGACTACGCTATAACTGAATATACTCTGTGTCAAAAAAGTATGATTAATATCTCACCTCAATTTTCCTGGTCATCTTAACTGCAAATATACACAGTCACACTGCGGATATTAACTTTAGAGGTCTTTCTTGGATAGTTGTAAGTATAAAATTTCCAAGTGCTCTGAACTAAATTGGAACTTTGCAATATTTATGATGAGAAATTATCTTATTTATTTATTTAATTTATTTATTTTTAAAGATTTTATTTATTTATTTGAGAGAGTAAGCGAGTGAGAGAGAGCTTGAGCAAGGGGAGGGGTAGAGGGAGAAGGAGAAGCAGACTCCCTGTTGAACAGGCTTAATCTCGGGACTCAGGGATCGTGACCCAAGCCAAAGGCAGTTGCTTAACCCCCAGGCACCCCGAGAAATTGTCTTTTTTAATTACTCAAAGCATATAATGACAAAATGCACAATAATGTGCATGTAAGGCCCTTTTGGGGTTAAGTTATAAAACTTTCCCTCTTCTCTATCTCTGTCTGTCTCTCTCTCTCTCTTCTTCCCTCCCTCAGTACCTGAGTATCTGTATCCATCTGCCTATCTATCTATCATCTATCATCTTGCTATCTATCATTAAATCAAAGTGCTTTTTTCTCACCTAGTCAATTGAACCAGACCAATGGTATTATAAAAAATTCCGGCCAAGAAATAGTCACAACATTGTTGTTAATAATGCCAAGTGTTCTTGCCCAAGGGAAGGAAGAATGCTTTCCAGACGTAAATCTTTCTGCAGTATAGTGAAGCTGAAATTGTTCCTTTTGTGTCATGATGGCACCAAATGCAAGGAGTCTGATTTCATCCATCTTGACAAAATAAGAGTACTACTTCTACTTCTTTTATATTTTTTGAAGTCATCTATTTCAGTTGGTCAGAGCTATCTCAATGGGTGTGGAAAAATCATATAGGGCACCATGATTTCTAAAGATCACACCTACTATTGAAAAATATGTGGATCCTAAAGTTATTGGAACAGGATGCACAAGGGCTCTTTTGATATGTCACAGGCATTTATTGTTTCTCTGTAGTTTCTCATTTCTCAAAGATAGGAAAGGTAAGTATTAGGGTGGATTTGTAAACTATATATTATGGGAATCCATTTGGTGTCTCCTATTTAAACTTGATATAACTAATATAACATTTTTCAATGGGTCAGATTTTAGTAGCATTAAAACGTACATATCAAGAATTATTCTATCTCTGACTTCTCAGTTCATTTCCAGTGTCTCTGTTTTGATATAAGGAAAGATAGCAGATGGTGTTCGCTTTTAGTGTGTGAAACTTCTGCAACCAAACCAGTCGAGGATGTCCTTCTGTTGATTCCATCAAAAGGCCATTAACCAAATTTCATTCTTAACTCAGCCAGGATTCACTTATCTTTGCTTCTGATTCTAGCCAAGCCAAAGCCTGGATTGTATTGCCCAGGCTCATAGGAGGTCAAAGCTAAATTCCAGTTCTTGCCCACAATTGCTGAATGAATAACTAGGCATGGATTTACTCTGCCAAGGCACTGGGGGACAGAGAGGAAAAAAGAGCAAAGGAGGAAAAATAGAAGAGGAAGTGATTATGAAACTTTCTTTCAACTTTAAGTCATCAACAACTAATTCTGAAAGAAAGATGGAGGAAATGACATAAACATTCCTTTGTAGTAAAAGGTAGTGATAGGGTTTGTTAGGGCTGCACAGAGCTGGGGGAGACCAGATGTCTTGAGATGGCTTTCCATCCTCTTTTTCCCTTATCAATTCCTTTCATCTCAAAACTCAGCAGGACGTCAGACTCATGTGCTCTTACAGCACTTTCGTATCACTTTTAGTGTTTCAATTCTTACCACGTGTAAACAGCTGAATATGAGAGGGCCTATCTGCTCTATAAAATTATAAGCTCATTGAGTAGGGAACATACTTTGTTCAATGAGGTGTTTCCTGCAGTGCAAAGTATAGGATTCTAAATGCAAACCAACAAAAAGAAAAAATAAAGAAGAAAAGAAAAAAAATCCCATTCAGTGAGAATGGTAAAAACAGATTCAAGTTGAGAAAAGCTTCAAAAAAAATCTTAAGAATGAAGATAATAAGTGAGAATATCTTTTCATCAAGATCTCTAAAGTTAAAGTGCAATTACCAAAATCATAGCATTTCTGTCTATACTTCTTTCAGGCTTGTTATGTATTTTCTCTGCAATATTACATATTTCTTCTCTTTTCATTCATAGCTTTTTTTTTAGCTTTTTACTTTGATATAATTTTAAGCTTAATGAAATGTTATAAATATGATCCAAAGAACTTCTGTATACCCTATACCAAGAATATCACTATTGCTTACTTTTTACAAAACCCTTATGCCTTATTTTCACTAGACCCCCCCCTCCTATTTCTCAGGGAGAATCATTTGAGAGTGAGGTACAGATGCATCATGGTGACTCTTAAATATGTCCGTGTGTGTTTCATAAGAACAAGGAAATTTGCTTATGTGTGTACATCTCAGCGTGCAATACAATGATCAAAACCAGGAACTACAACCCTGGCATAATAATATTATAATAATATTATTTGATTCACAATCCATACACAAATTACATCAATTGACCAGATAATGTCACGGGGCTACTTTTTCTTTAGTTGTCTTATCTCTCCACTCTCCTTTTTCTGGAAGCATTCCTCAGTCTGTCTTCGTTTCTCATGCCCTTGATGTTATTGAGGAGTACAGGCCAGTTATTTTGTAAAACATCCCTCGGTGTGTGTTTATCTGATGTTTCCTCATGAATAGATTCAAGTTATGAATTTTGGGTAGTAACACTACAGAAGGGATGCCATAGCCTTCTTAGTGCCTCATATAAGGAGGCACATGATGTCTGTTCTCCCAGTGGTAGTGATGGTAACTTGGATAACTTGGTTCTGTCGATGCCTCCAGGAACGGAAAAGAAGCAGGAGATTGAGTTATCAATCATACCTATGTAATAAAACCTCAAATACAAACTTTGGACACTGAAGCTCAGTAGAGCTTCCTGGTTGGTGAATACATTTATGTGCTAGAATTGTAACACTCCCAGATTCCATAGGAAAAGAACATGGAAGTTCTGCGTTCAGACCTTTCCCTGTGTGATTCTTCATCTGGCTGGTCCTGATTTGTGTCCTTTATAATAAAACTGTTGATTGTAAATGCTGTGCTTTTCTGAGTTCTGTGAATTATTCTAGTAACTTATCACACCCAAGGGGGTCATGGGGCGCCCCTGGATTTGAAGTCAGTTGGACGAAAGAGCAGGTGGCTGATAGATACCACTTGTGGCTGGCATTGGAAGTGAGGGAAATCTTGTGTACTCTTCCCTTTCAGTCCAGGTGGTTAATGCCAGAATTGAATTGTAATATAGCAATTGGTATCAGAATAGACTCATAGAAAGATGTGACATATAGTTCATAATCATAGTTCAATCTCATAATGAAGTTTCAAATATGTTGACATTTGTACATATAAAGTGAATTGTATATATTACATATACAGATATGAATTATATATATGTGTGTGCTACAAATAGAATCCATCAATGAAGTTTTATTTTTTTTCCCCCAAATACTTTTATTTTATTTTTTCAGTGTTACAAGATTCATTGTTTATGTACCACACCCAGTGCTCCATGCAATACGTGCCCTCCTCAATACCCACCACCAGGCTCG
>CM052897.1:96621312-96661431 GCA_028534135.1 Potos flavus
ACTCTATTTTTAATTTCTTGATGAATCTCCACACTGTTTTCCAAAGTGGCTGCACCAACTTGCATTCCCACCAACAGTGGAAGAGGGTTCCCCTTTCTCCACATCCTCTCCAACATTTGTTGTTTACTGTCTTGTTGATTTTGGCCCATCAATGAAGTTTTAAATGGAAAAAAATAAAGTTGTTACCTAATAGTTTCATTTCTCTTTAGTTCCTGAGTGCAAATACTGATCCAAGGTTAGAGTAGAAATATTGAATCTTCCATGTTTACTTTTTAATGAATTGCCATTTACTTAAGTAAAACTTACAGTTGGTCTTAGCATTTTATTTGAGGAAAATGATGAGTGGTTGGTAGGAATTATTTTAGGGAGCTCGTTGGAAAAGTTTGTTTAACAATGGTTTCCTTTGGCCAAACTGTATTTATGCATACTAGATAATAATCTGGGTCCTACCAAATGAGAAAGCTTTCCAGTGGAGGAATGAAGTAGACCTTTCTACACATTTTTTTTTTCCTTTTAGGTCAATATGTGAGCATTTTAAAAAGTTGCCCAAATATTTCTAGGGATGGAAAGAACTCAAAAGGTCTGAAATTTGTTGCCATATTTTTGAAAGGGATTATACTCAAACCAGCTCAGGAAGATGTCAGTTTATAGTTCACATAAAAAGTACAGTGAAATCTGGAATTCTCCAACATCCTTGTCTTCCTCAGCTTTTGTTGCTGACCAAGAAAACCAGAACTGCATTATTTCTTCAGAGTTTTCCCTGGAACATGAGGCAGTGAGGGCAGGAACACACATGGGCAGGGACACTGAGTGGGGCTAAGCTGTGGCCACTCACTTTTCAGGGAGGGAGACTTCTCTTGAACACATCCTTCCCACAGGGAAGTATTTGCTAAGACCATTGAGGGGTGTTCCAGAGCTAAGGATGGACCACTATCTGATTTTGTAATCTGAGTTCAGACTCTTCTCAGGGGCATTTTGGGTCTTGCTTGCTGACCTGGATATTTTTGGTGGACCAGTAGAGTAATGAATTGAACACTTTGACCTGCTAACTATCAAAACTTCTTGGTGCTATGGAGTAGAGAGAATTGTCTCTAGCAGTTTGGTGGAGACAAAGTGAGAAATACTGAATACTTACTCAGTGCTGGAAACAGTCACCCCATTTAATACTTACCCCAAGCTTATGAAGTGGATTTCTTCCATTCCTTTGTTTATTCATTTATTACTCAAATATTTAGTGACTACCTACCGAGCACGTGCAAAGTGCTGAGACGCGGTGGTCCTTGCCTTCTCAGATCTTATAGTCTTGTGTATTTCATCATTCATATGACTTTAATCCAATTTCAATTAATTTGGAGCTTTAAAGTATTTCTGTAATAAAGTTAATATATAAGAAGATAATAAATAAAATATGTAGAAGACAGAGTGGAAGGAACAAAAGCAAATCATCTGCCTTTATCACATTTCCACATGAAGGAAGGGAACGTGGAAAAAAGAACAAAACCAACTTCTCTGATTTTTTCACCACTCATATTGGGCCTTGGGGTCACCTCTGTTACCTGATCATACTTGGCCTCTGAGTCTTTCCCTTAATCATACTCCAGTGAACTTTATTTCAAGATCAGCGTGTCTATTTCACAGGACTGATCTCCTTCCAGACTTCAGATGAGAAATGTCAGCCCTCTTGTCAACATCCCTAACATTTAAATTCTTGGGATACCAGAGATACTCTAAGAGAAGAGCCAGGAATGGACTCTGTGTACATGTTACTCCCCCAAATGCTACTGGGCAGAGGCAAGAAGCCTTCTCAACCATTTTTAAATAGCAAAATAGGCCAATAACAAGGTGATACAAAGAAATCACTTCATATGGTAGGCATAAATAAAACAGAAAGAAATAAAATTATAATATTTATAGAAAAATTCAATTGATTGTTTTTCAATCTAAGAGCTTGAGAAAGAAATTCCTATAGTAACAGGTGGCAGGGATCGACCAGGCATTCTGGGCTTTGGAGATGCTGGACTTCTTTAACAAAAGGACATCAAATTTACTAACATGACAAAGGCCACATTTGCCCAGTCGAAAGTGTTTAAGGATGTCCTAAATATGAGCCTCTCTGAAAAGGCATTTTTGCAGAAATCTGTCCTTCAGCCCTGCCCGAGATGGCAGCCAAAGTATGAGCATGACTTTCATGTTAAATGGTCCTCCCGAGTCATTATGTTTGGATGTGTGAACTTGTCCTATGATTTCGCATGCCTGAGTGCTCCTTAGCTGACTCATAAGAAATTTTCGAGGTTGTTTGCTATGTCAGGAAGTATCATCCCAAGTCTGGTCAGCATGCAGGGATGAATGCTTTGATATGATTAGCAGGACTTACTGTAATTTGTGAAGCACTAAAATTAAGCTTGGCGACAGCCTGCGGGGGCAGAAGGATTTGTCCGACTGATGGAGGGGCTACCTGGAGGCACACAGGCAGGAAACAGGTGAAAGATGCCATTTCAGAACTGATGTGAAAGATGTCCAGGGGTGCCTGGGTGGCTCAGTCGTTAAGCGTCTGCCTTCGGCTCAGGTCGTGAAGAAAAGAAAGATGTCCAGGATAGCTTATGGAAGGATTGAAAGGGGGTGGTGGTGATCTTAGCATACAATCTGGAAAGAGGCGGCTGTTTTCTCAGGAGCTTGAGACCTGAAGAGGCTAGTGAAGAGACCCTGTCTTCATCACTGCGAGAAGAATCTGTCTGTTGGATTTGGACTCTAGCGGCAGGGATGAGAATGAGGCTCTGTGAAAGACACATCAGAATCAATAGGCAGGAGCTTGGTCGTGGCAGGAAACATGAAACAACCAAATTGAGACAATTTGCTGAGGAAAGTGAAATTACCAATAATTGCCTCAGACTGAGTGTGTGCCTGTGTGGGAAAAGTGAGGTGCTTAACAGAAAGAAGCATGAGCTCAGGCCTCCCTGTGTTAGCTTTGGGCAGCTGGTGAGGCCTCCTGGTGAGAAGGCCCTGGGAGAGAGTTGACTTTTTTGGATTTATGTGGTCATTGGCTGGTGGACCTGAGTTTTCTTTTGTAACTTACCATGGCTCAATGGGACCTACCGTGTGTGATCAAGACTGAGCCATGGGTGAGAAAGTCGGTAAGATGGTAAGACATTTGCACTCGATGACATATTTTAGCAGAGTTCCATTTGCTGAAAATAGAGTTCAAACCATGGTTTACCTGAGGCTAGCTTGTGTGTGACTCCTGGATTTCTATTTATCAACAGGCTGTGATGTGGTGCACGTGGAACGAATTGGATCCATTATTATTTGCCTGTGAGCCAGAGAACGCCCATCTCACACAGGGCCCCTGGCAAGTGTTGGATCATGATAATATCAGTAATTCTTATATTTCCAAGGCAAGTGTACAGAAAAGCTCCAGAAGTCTACACAATGCTCTGATGAAGTAGGAAGAGGGCGGGAATTATTTCCCTATATTATCTTGAGAGGTGAAGACATAGGGTAAGTGAATTGTCCAAGATCAAACCAGAATAACAACTTGACTCCTTCTTACCTATCTTAAAAACTGGATTTTCTCAGACCTGATCTTATTTTCTGTATGAATAATGTGCATCAAAACCTGTATTCTGAGACCACCTGCTCAATCCAATCTTAGGGAGCTTCTAACAGGCATTAATGGGAATAAGACCTCTTTTGGGGGCCAGAAAGATCACTTCTTAGAGGAAAATAAATCCTTAATAGGAAACATACCCTGAGGCTATTGGAGGCCTGGGGAATACAAGGTCTCTGGGTGATGCTTGAATTAGTTTATACACACACACACACACACACACACACACACACGTACATACACACATCTTTTCCAAAGCTGTTTAAAAATTCATACACAGCTGTAAGAGATGGAGGTCACATGTAGAGCCCCAGGATCTCATTTCATAAGCTACTTTAAAGATCATTTGAGAGTCAATTAAAAAAAGCTTGCCATAGGACAAGGCACATCCGTGTAGAGCAAGGAGAAGAAAATAGGAAATCCTATCACCAGACAGACATGGGAACGTGGAATTTGAGAGAGAAAATATGGCAAAATGCCAGTACTTAAAAGAACAAATGATGCCTTTTAGTTCATGGAAGCCTGGGGCAGAGTTAATGGTTTACGGAAAGGCCACTATGCCAATAAGGGCTATTGTCAAAACTGGATTCAATTTAGCAGTAACATAGTAACTAAACGTTATAGTCATTTTTGAGCACCAACTTTACATAAAGACAAGATCATTATTCCAAAACCTCTTTAGAAAATGATACTGTCCGATTAGAAAAGAAGATAGCATTTTTATGATTTTAAACTGGTCTTCATATACTGTTTAGGCTTCTCATCTTTCCCAACTCATACCCTATCTACAATTCTATGTGAATAACATATCTTGAGATCTGTATTAAGTGACTACCTGCTTGACCCGTCTCAGAAAGCCTGTCATGGACATTCAGGGTCAATACTAGTTCTTAAAGGTGACAGTAGCTCACTTTTATAGGAACATAGATCCTTAGTAAAACTGAACCTCTCCCAAGACAGCTGGTACTTCCAGTACTCATTTGATCTCCAGGGAGAAGAAAGAAGATTTCTTGTTGTAAAAATATGCCAGAGATAACAGAAATCTTGCGTATATTAAAATTCCATTCCTAGAGATAAACCTTAAAACCATGCATTAGTTTTTATCTTTATATTTTGTCCCTTTTTATTGTAATGTAGGTTCTTTATGACAAAAGGACTTCCATCGTCTAGAAGCCCACTATTTAAGAGTCCTTCGCTATAAAATGCCAAGCTAGTAGAAGAAAGGCGAAAAATTAGATCTTCCAGAACTTTTCAACATTGTTATTTGACATGAAATAACACAGATTCAGGCCATTTGCATCATCTTCTAATTGTATACCTCTGTCTCCATCCCCACTGGAAAGATGTTCTCCTGTGGAATCTCAGAGCCGCAAGCCCTCAAAGAGATGACTTAGCCCAGATGGGCCATGTGTCACTCGGACCTCAAGAAGGTCAAGACCACCTGCCTGGGTTTGAATTTTGGTTCCGCCTCTGACTCGTTGTGTGAGTGTAGACGTCTGATGTACTCTTGCTTTACGACAGTGTCTTCATCCATCCATACGACGGGGATAATATTGGTGCCTATCCCCTTTGCTTGTTGGGAGAGTTGAATGAGTTAGCAAGTACATGACACTCGCAGGCTGGAGTTCACTGCAATCTCTGTCATAAATTTAAATCTCGTTTGTGTCTCACTTAACTACTGATTTATATCTACGGCATCTCTTCCAGTAATTTTCTGAAGCTCTGGAGTAGCTTTTTAGCCTATGGCTTGCTTTATTTTCCTTGGGAGTGCGTTTTGTGCAGAATATAAGTGTGGCTATTGAAATTAAATATACCACAAGGCCCACAAACAGCTCATTTGTAGCGTTCACTATTCCAATAGATAGTTGGTCAAATTTCCCTGCCAGGGCCAAATTTGCCTCATCAATATCATTAATAAGAAGTTCACTGATAAAACATGGCTAAGGCGGAAGTTGGATATTTGTGTAAACACATCCAGCCCCACTCACGTGTGTGAGATGGCTTCCAAGAGCTGGAAGGGTATCTAAGTAAACTCTCTCAAACGATTGGATCATAAGCCACCAAGAGTGCACCTGCGTGCTCCTGTCACTTCTGAGAACCTCTGGTCACCTATATTCCCGCCACCGGCCTCACATAGGCAGCTCTGGGGAGGGCTGGGAAGTGGGAGGATTTGCTCTCTCCCTCAGGATTCCTGGCTCCAGCTTCCCCCATTCTTGGCTATTCGGTAGCCCTCACCCTGATGACACCATAGGAAGGGCCCAGGGCGCTGCTTCTCTTCTGATCTTATTTTCCGTCAAAGCCAACTTGCTTTCTTGCCCGTCCCCTTACAACTCTGCATTCATTAAAAATAATCTGATCAGCTAAATCTAGTTGCATTGGACTGTGTGTGTGCGCATGTGTTAATGTGTGTGTGTGTGTGTAGGAGCACAAGTGTGGAGGTCGCAAAGGATGTGAATGGTTGAACTTGTTAAGCTCGCAGATTGAATTTACATTTTAGCAAATGTCAGTGATGCCTTAATCCAAAAAAGAGAATCATGGGGAGCTGAAGAGTGTCTGAATGACTAGGGGAAACTTATTCAAGAAATTGTTTCTCCTGTCCCTCAATCTGGGGACACTGCTGTGAGTGTTGGCTCTGGAAGTAACATTAGAGATCCAATGGTGCATATCCCAAGTCCGAAGGTCCTGAATGACCTAATCTTCATGACTATTGATTAAAATGCTATAAATGTTTTACTGTTGGAAGAGATGTCAAAGATGGTGGGGACACACATAGTGTCAGAGATTTGAAGGGCTCCCCGTCTTCTTTGTACAGCGACATCACTGAGGAATGTTCCTCGCAGCAATGGTGGCCGTGCTGCCCTGGCCCGGTCTCTCCTCCTGCCAGTCATCCAGCCCAGGGAAGTAGTCTGAAGACATCATAGGTCTCCTTCTAGCTCTCCATCTCTGGTTAAGGATCATTTACCTAGACCAACTGGCTTTGAGCCCCAGTTAAGCCACTCACCAGCTGCTGGAGTTTGGAGATTATTTAATTTTTCATGGGCTCCTGAATCTGTGAAACAGGGATAGTACTATCTAGCCTGCAAAGATATTAGGCCGAGATGACCCCGCGGGGAAATCCCCAACAGAGCATACTCTGGCCATGTCAGTTTCATCACCCACATAGTCAATTTCTTCTGGGCAGAGAGGAATTTCTGGAAGGTTAAGTGACTGACTCCAGATCAACACAAAGATATTTCTGTATATCAGCTGACAGCTTTTTACAAATTATGGTTCATTGACAAAGTTGATTCTCGACAAAGTAGTTTGCCATCCATGCTCTTTCCAGAGAGACAGAAAGCTTGATTTGCTCTACGACATGTTCTTCTCAGGTCCTGGGGTAGAAGTGAGCTTTCAGGCCGTCAACTTCTACCAAATTATGTCCAACACAAGTATGGTAATTTTGTGACAATTGTTACTCTGCTGGAAGTTGAGATGAGAAAACCAAATATATAATTTTCCTGTTTCAACTTTTCTGCACCACATTATTATCTTTAAATAGAAAATAATGTACAAACAAAATGGTTAGGTACTCTTTTCTCCCCCCACTCTTTTCCTGTGAGGTCCCTTCAAACCTCTCAGTCTTCAAGCTGTCTACAAAGTGCTGCTTTCAAATATTAAGGGCCAAAGATTCAATTGGCCTTCTTTTTCCATCCTTCTGTTATTTACAGGTGCTGATTCGAAATGCAAAAATTCCAATTTACTAGTGTAATTACCCAATTTATATGCACAAAGGTGGGCTGCCACTCACAAAAATTAATGCAGCCCCAAATACCGCAGGTGAGGCCAGTTCAAATGTGATTCTCACTTAACACATTCAGACCTGGCCGAGAATTCTGCTGGCTAAGTTATTTTAGTTATGCCACATCTCTTAATTTTACATCAGTGCCACGATGGGGTTCTCTTGTGAGTGTCTATGGAGGAATCTAAATTTGATCTTGTAGGCAATGGAGAACTCTGGTGAGTCCTTCGGGAAGGTGATATGATGGAATCAGGATTTTTGCACAATGAATCTGCTAGGACGAGGCAGGAAGATTGGTGGATTCTATGGTCTGGAGACAGGTGAGGAGGCCATTGTCACAAGCAGTGAGTGTATGGGCTGGGAATGATGGCCCAGAGATCTGGAAGGAGAACCCACCTGCTGGGGGGGGGGGGAATAAAGAAGGTTGGTAATGGCTTAATATGCCAAGTAAGATGACTGCAAGAGTCTCAGATGGCCTAAGAAAATAACGCAGGTGGTCTTTAACAGGAGGGAGAGGGGATTTAGAGATTCCTGCTGGAGAATAAACAGTAAGCTTGGTAAGGAAGTGATCCGTGATGGCAGGGACCATATGTCACCATCCTTGTGTGCCCTATAGTATTCTATACAGTGTTTTGACCTGAGTGCATGGATGTTCAGTAAAAAATTTGGTGGGTAATTGACTTAGTGTCAAGGGAAACTTTGAACAATATAATCATAAGGTAATGCAGGTCCAGGATGGCTGGTTCAGGATTTTGCTATTAAAGATATAGAAAACTAACAACATTAACTCTGTAAGATGGCCAGATCCTAGAAGATAGGCAAAAATAGCATGTTCCAAGGAATGTTTTTCTCAGATAGACTTCTCTTTCTATCTGCTTGGCTGTATGCGTATGGGTGGCTGGCTTTCCCTCACTTCGCTGTTTAGGCTGACAGCAAGAGAAAGCAGAGCACGATGGCTCTAAACCTGGGTTGGGATGGCTGTGTTAGGAGGCCAGAGAGAAACCATTTCACCTGGGAAGCACATGGATGGAAAATTGTAAAGTCGCACTTATGAAACCCCATTAAAGCAGAAGCACCATCTCCCCTGCACACCATTCGGCATCTGGACGGTGCTTGCAGCTGCCCAGTGATGATAGGGAAGGCTGGCAGCTCATCAAATGACAGCCAAGTAGATACTGTGGGCCCTGACGTTATGCAATGCTCACGATCTCCCCTGACCTGACATGTATTAAAAGCTGCTTGATACCAGAGTAAGTTCTATCTTTGGGCCTGGCAAGCTTTTTTAAGGTCTTAAAACTACTTGCCATTTAGGCAGGCAAGAGTCTAAAGACTGAGGTTTGAAATAGCCAGGACTACTGGATTTGCCTTTTGAGTGGCCTGCGAAGAGGACTTTTCTCCTTTTCTTCCCTTTCCTTCACCTCATCTCTCTCTTTTTCCCTTTTGATTTTCTACCATGTGGGCCTCATGTCGCTCATTTACTCAACAATCTGTATAAATTTAACATCAAATGATTAATGATTTCTCTGCCAAGTTTAAGGAGACAATCGGAATAAAACCCCTCTGATATCAATAACATATTTAAAAGTCTAATTTAACAGGAACATGCTTGGCTTTTTTATTCCTTTTGATTGGCCTTATCTTTGTTCATCAACTTAGGAGATTTTTCAGCTAGCCTTTTCTGATTCTTTTCTGACTTTCTGTGTACATGGGCATCCTGAGCTCCTTCAAAAGGGAAGCATGGTGATGAGAGAAGGCAATGTACAGAAGGAAGAATGTGCCCTTTCCACTCCGGCAAGCCAGGGATGTGAGCATGACTGGTGGTGCTAAAAGCGAGTTCCCAGACTGGCCTGTTTATCTTCACGGGTGGACCCAAGGAATTTTCTCTATTCCACTTTCCTGATAGGGAAAGTGAATTCCAAACCCAAGGCCAACATTCTGAAGGTTATGGGAAAAATAAATACGTTAGTGTCTGCAAATAATCCTTTCTTGCTACAAGCAACATATATCTATTTATAAAATAAAAATTGTTGTGCAAATATTTTTTTAAAGAGAGGCAATAAAAATGACAAGGTGCTTTATATGAAGGCCTCCAGCCTATTGTAAATGTTCAGAGTTGCTACAAATGCTGTGTTAACCCCAGAGTAAACAGCTTGTTGGACCTGAACTCATCAGTCATGCGTGGGTTCTGGGCAGCGTCTGAGCTGAGGAGTTCCCAGCTCGTATCCCAGGCAATGAGAGACCCTGTTCTCTCAGTGTGTTTGCTTCAGGACTCACTCGTTTGCTTCCAAAAGGTCTGAGGAAAAGAAGGGAATGGAATGAAAAGAGTAGAATCCTCGTGTCACCTCCAGTGCAAATGAAATTCAGGGTTGTCTGGAACCATGTCCTTTTTTTAGGCTCTAAATAGACAGAAAGAATTGTAGATCAAAAATGGGAAGTTAGAGGGGCCTCTGGGTGGCTCAGTGAGTTAAAGCCTCTGCCTTCGGCTCAGGTCATGATCTCAGGGTCCTGGGATCGAGCCCCGCATCGGGCTCTCTGCTCAGCAGGGAGCCTGCTTCCCTGCCTGCCTCTCTGCCTACTTGTGATCTCTCTCCTCTATGTCAAATAAATAAATAAAATCTTTAAAAGAAAAAGATTTTAAAAAATGAGAAGTTAGATGTCAAATATCCGCTTTTTACTTTCTTTCTTTTCATCACTTCCTCTTACTCCCCTCCCCCGGACCAAGCCCTGTCTAGGTATGGAAGATTCTCAGGGGACCAAAGTCTGGTTTGGACTATGGCCCATGAGGCAGGGCAGAAAGGTGGCCAGGTCAGGGTCTGTGAGTAGAGCCATAAGATGACACCCCCAGGTCAAGGCCGAATGTGATAATTGTCATAAATTATGCACAAAGACAAAGCTGTGGGTGTCCAGAAGAGATCAAGGCCACGTTCTGTGGAATTTAAAAAATATGGTGACAGAAAATTAGGTAGTGGTTCCAAGCGTGCAACAACCTAAGACTAGTTAGCGGTGGCAGATATGGGGCAAAAGAGAACCAAAGAATCACGATACTTTTCTTGGGTATGATCCTGTTTTTATTTTCATTCTTTTGTGTAGGCCTTTCCCTTAGAAGGTTATAGATATGCATGCTTTTTATTTTATTAATAGGTATTTTTCTTGTAGCAAGAAAGGTTGATTTGCAAACACAAAAGTATTTATTTTTCTCGTAACTTTCAAAGCAGTGGCCTGGGGTTTAGAATTCACTTTCTCCGTAGGAATAGAGAAAAATTCCTTTTTTCCCTTTGTAATTGCAAGTATGAAATAACCATAATTAGCATCATCATGACACCAGACATTTTGAGCACTTATTTACATGCCAGGCCCTGGGCAAGAGCCTTTGGTACAAAATTCTGCTTCATGTTCCCATTTTACAGATGAGGAAACAGAGGTTCAAATCGTTTAATTATGCAAGGTCCCCAAAGGGTCAAACCAGGGCTCCGGGCATGGAAGCCCAAGCACCCCCGCCTCATTGTGCCGCTGCTGGAGTCACCCTGGGGCTGCCCCAGGAGACAGTGTGGTGTTAAGACAGCCTTTGCCTACCCTTCTCTCCTGACTCCCCTATCCTTCCCCCCAAACTGTCTCCTACTCATCGGTTGATTCTTGAATCTATCTGTCCCTCCATTGTACTCACAGTAAATCTGTTTCAGGGTTGTGTTTGTTTGCTTTTGTTTCTCTGAAAGCAGAGTTTTGATACAGTTTTGAGGGAAGAAATGGTAAAAGCTAGAAGCTTGAATGAAGCAGGGCCAGAGGGACAAATGGGAGGGAAGGAGTCGTAGAACCCTGAACTCTGAAAGGAAAGTGTTTGGCTTTCCCCCATTCTGTTGAGGGTAGCTTTGTTCCGAACCAAGGGAATACTTTCTCCTGGATCCACTCTTGAACTTAACACTGATATTTGAGAGGTAAAAACAAGAAGAGGGGAAAAAAACTCAACCAACCAACCAACCAACCAAACAAACCAACCAAACTGAGAACATTTGGGTAATAAGTTTGGTAACTGCCTTTTCCTTCAGAAATGACAATTTTTTTTTAACCATTTTCTGTGTTGGCCTGCAACTTACACATTATTAGTTAACTAATTAATTAATGTTGTACATCACAGAGGCAGCTTTAAAATATGCATTAATTTATTAAAATTGAACAGCAACTAATCTTTGCAAATATAGTCAATGGCCCATGGGTATGTTTGCAAAAGTCTGCAGATGAATTTCCCCTGATTTTTCGTAACTTTAAAGCAACTCCTCCTGTTTTAAGGTGTTCCCCTTGTTCGCTTTGCAGGTATTTTTACGAAGAATACAAATAAGCGGACATAAGTAAAACATTTGAGAACTGTGATTCACTGAGACTGCTACTTTTACTCTCTGAACTTGAGGGAACCAGATTGTTTTCATTTTCTGGCCTTCTAGGAAGAGGAATATTTGAAACTGCTAACTGTTTTAAAGGTAGTATTATGGGATTAATAAAGTAAAATTTAAAATTCCATAGATCTTGAAGTATCTTTATGATAGACTCACAAAAGTCTAGTTTGCGACCATTGAAGTTTGCGCTTTTTAAAATAATACAATTAGGAGTTGAGTAAATGTCTTCAGGGGATGCCAAGTGATAAAAGCAGATCTTCATCGATAAAACTGGAAATCTTTTTAAAGACATATTTATTTTCTACCTGCAATATATGTTCATTGTAAAAATGGAAAAATACAGAAGAATATAAAGAAGAACATTTTGATAGAATTTTTATAATCCTACCACCTTTAAATATTTTGGGCAGCTGGCAGAGAAATACACATCCATATAAACAAAGTACATTAGCATCATATTAAATGTACAGTTATATGCCCACCTCCTTCCACTTAGTTTCTATCTTGAGCATTTACTGTATATTAACTACATATAAGAAACATGATTTTGGGGGACTGAATGAATTATTTTTCTTACGGATATCCCAAAATTAATATTATTAATACTCCATTATATGACACTTAGGGTTTCCCAATTTTTAGTTAGTATAAAATAACCCTCCTTGAGCAATCTTATTATATTTATTCATCTTTACAATTGTATAGGTTTTGGTGCGTAGATAAATAGACCATTTTCTTGGAATATGGTGTAGTAGCAGAATTACTAGGTCAAAGATTACGAACAGTTTTGCAATCCCAGTTCGGCTCATAGGTCAGTTTTTCAAAGTCGTCCATGCCAGGAGCTGCTGATTTGTGGCCAGTTTCCTTTGGCGAGAGTGGACCATCATAATGGGCAATTCCAATTTATGATGGCTATCATCCCAACTGGCACGTCCAAGCCTCTGTGAGTTTGGCAGCAATGGGTTCCATCCAGGGCTTATTCTACCTCCACCTGCCCAGAGTTCATTATGGACCCTGGAGAAAGGCCCGTTCATCCACAATGAGCGAAAGAAACAATGGTGGCAGTTGAGATGCTGGCTGGATATGTCGACTTCCGGCAGACGGCTGTGTCTCTCATTCAGTTCCTCCAGTTCCACCTGGAGATCCAAGTGAACTGCTCACTCTCCCCTCCAATGTCCTTATCTGAGTGGGGGGAGAAGGATAATGAATGTCTATGAGATGAAGCAATTAATCTTCACGAAAATAAGAACTAACACGGGAAGAGCGTCAGTAGAAGATGCTGTGTTCTATTTTTGGCAAAACGTGAAGATCTATAGATAAATTGCTCTGTCTGTAGTACATCCAGATTTTACCACCTGTGAATTTAATTGAGTCAGTACCTAAGTACCAATTTAAGTAATATGCTCGTTTATAAAGTTGGTGCCTGTGATTTATCCTTCCAACAAGAGATAGCGGGTTTCTTTTGATTTTCAAAGTTTACATAGAGGATCTCTTAGGCTTGGCTAGTTTAACGCTTAAAGGAGGGCAGCGACCTGGGGTCTTTGGTCACTTGGTGCATACATCCATTTTCCTCTGGGTCACAAAGACACGTAGCCTCTCTGTTTTCAATTATGAGGTTATTCTCAGGGCTGGAGGGAGCATCTACACCAACAGCTGCTGGCTCCCCAGGCTGCCCTCAAACTGCAGATCTGAGAAGGTGGCTGATGTACAATCCAGGTATACTTGACAACACAGACCAGGAAGAGATGTGTTTGGGGGTGAAGCCGTTGGCAATGTCAGTGATAAGAAAGTATCAGGCATTTAATAATACAATTGCACTCAGAACTTGCATGGGAGACATCCACACAAATAGCACTGATTCTCCTTGGGCACGCAGACCCCACCGTGTTTCTCCCTGTGGCTTAGGTTGGGAGGTAATGGATTCTGACAGTACAACGGGACCACCAATGTCTCCTTAACTCTCTCTATCCTTGGAGCCCAGCACTTGGCCACACCACAGCGTGACCAGGGACATTTCCCACAGCATCCAGATTTGTGCTAGAAAAAAATCTGGGGAGAGGGGACTTCCACAACTGATCCCTCAAGCCAGTTTTTTCCCTCTAGTGAGTGTGTATGTATTAAAATTAACATGAGAATATATTTTCTAAAAATATGCCTATCCCACGTGATCTTTCTATAAAACATCACATAGAACATTCTCTTTGTTGTCGAGTCAGAGTTGCATGGACCTGGAGAGATCTTTCCTTCCTTCCTTCCTTCCTTAGATTTTATTTATTTATTTGAGAGAGAGAGAGAGAGCAAGAGAGAGCACAATCGGGAGGGAGAAGCAGACTCTCCGAGGAGTTGAGAGCCCAATGCGGGATCGATCCCAGGACCCTGAGATCATGACCTGTGCTAAAGGCAGGGTCTTAACCAACTGAGCCACCCAGGCGCCCCTGGAGAGATCTTTTCTGTTCTTCTGCCTTTCGGTAAGTGAATGACCAAATCACCCAGCACAGATGAAGCTGTCTAGTTTGTTCTTCAAGTGCCCTGTGACAGGATCAAGTATCGGAAAGCGTGGAGGAAATGGGCCTCTAATACTCTGCAGCTGTAGGTCGGTGCTTTCAGCATTGCCTGTGATAGCAAAAGTTAAAAAAACAGCCTAGAATCTACAATAAAGGAATAGTTGAAGACACTATTGAAATCCACACTATGGAATACTTTGCAAAAGGTAGGTCAATATACATTGACATGGAAAGATAGGAGAGATGTATATTTTTGAAATGAAAAATTGTAAGTATAGAATAATAGGCATAGTAGGATAGCATTTATCACACATAAATAGAATGTTACCCACCAGATATATGTATTGGTGGGGTGTGTGTGTGTGTATATAAGGAAAAGTTCTGGAAAAATACAGAGAAAATTGACTAGTGCATTGCACACTTTCCTGAAACAAATTAGGCATAGTGGGGGAAGGTGGGTCTAGGGGAACTTTAGCTTTATTTGTGATGTTTATAATTTGGATAACTAACATTTATTTATTACTTATATATTTTATTTATGGATGTATTACTTTAACTTTAGTACTTTTAATTTGTAATACTTTTTGATATTACTTTATTGCTTCATTATATTGTTTATTTATTTATTATTATTATTTATATATTTTAAAAAGGTAAAGAAAAGCTTTCCAGAGCAAGGCAGACAATAAGTGATCAATATATGTCGTTAAAGATACTGTTAAGGCTGGGCGCCTGGGTGGCTAAGTCAGTTGAGCGTTCCACTTCTGATTTCAGCTCAGGTCATGACCTTGGGGTCATGGGATCGAGCCTCAGTTTGGGCTCCACTCAGCAGGGAGTCTGCTGGGGATTCTCCCTCTCCTCTGACTCTCGCCCCTGCTCCCGGGCTCTCTCCCTTCTAAAATAAATAATAAAATAAATAAATAAATAAAATAAATAAATAAATAAAATCTTTACCAAAAAAAAAAGATATTGTTAAACGGGTGAGAGTTTCTTCCTCAGCCCACCATTTAGTTTGCTCCATCCTCATATCACAGACCTCCTTCCTTTTGTCAAGCTGAAGCTTTTTTCCATTTTAGCTTAACATATGCTTTTTTTTTTTTCTGGTTTTGCCCTCTTACTGGGCATTTTTAAAATTCAAAGAGTATGTGAATTTCCTGCCTATTGCCAGCCCACTAACAGGCCTGCTTTCCCTCCTATGAGCTTCTGCTTCTTCCGTGGTGGGGAGAAAGTTCTGGGTCTGGATCTCACTGCTGTTGGATCGTGGTTGTGCTCTCAATCACCTTCACCGTGGAGGCTTTGACTCCTGCTTGGTCTTTACATGAGCCCTCACGGACAGGGTCTGTCCACATCTCATCAATAGAACGCAGGAGTGGTCCCTGTTGCCTGAAAGGGAAAAAAAAAAGACGTATTTTTCTTTTTGAAGGTGATTGACCCCGGGGGAAGAGTGTCCTACTGAAAGTGAGCTGCCAAACTATTCTGAAGACAATTAGTTTTCTGCAGCTCATTGCATATCAATACATATGTGCAAATTTAGAGATTTAAAAATTCAAGCCAAACATATTTACCTACCCACAGTGGGGAAAAATGTTCACAATACATTATGTTAACTGTCGATCCAAGTTCTTTTTAACACTTAAAAACAGCTGTCTTACTTTTCTCACAAGTCAGCAGCCTGCAGAATTCTACTACCTGAGTCAAATATAACACAGTTAAAAGAAAAACAATGTGCTTCATGATGAGGGACAAATAGAAGATCCCATTGCTATTGGTGGCAAGAGGGCCGAGGAGCAGGCTGAATCTCTGAGCAAGTGCTTATAGTGAAGGTAGGGTGCCCTGGTTTTTAATCCCACTGTTTGGCCCTGTTGGGTTCCTCACATCAAACCATGTTAGTCTCACCCCTGTCCCCGCCAATTGAACTGCAACATGATGTTCAAATGAGAGCCAGCACCAACAAGTTCTAGCTTTCCCTTCTTGGGTAATTTCCTGACTTTTAAAAAATGTCTTTCTTAGGTGGTTTCCACCCACATGAATTGATGAAAAGCATACGCTGAACAGAATGCAGTACCCGAGAATACCAGAGACAGAGTTCTTGTGACTGAAACATTCCTTCCTCTGGTCCTTCATCTCCGATGGGCAGCCCCTGGGCCTCTCTACAAGCTGCAGCTCCGGGAGTCTCCTGTGGAAGCTCCGCCCCCATCCCCAAGGGCCCCGGCCAGATACTGTTTCCTTGTTCCTGCTGAGAGCAAAGGCCACCTCTGAACTGGGACTGGCCAGTTGGGATCCCCCATTCCTCACTCCCTGTGCCTTCCTCCATCCCAAGCTAGCCTTGAGAAGACATAAGCACACCTTTACCCAGGTCAGGGTCATGTGAGCACTGAAGGAGGCCTGCACCTTGAGTTTTTCAAGCTCCCAAAGTTACCAAAGAGTCAGATTCCTCCTGCTATTGGTTGGAAATATTACTGTTATTTTGTCCGTGTCCTTTAAGATGCTGCATTATAAACATGTAGCCAATTGTAGGTTCAACGTGTCCAGTGATCTTGTGATGTATACATTGGAGAGGAGAGTTAAGGACCCAAATTTACACTTTGGAAGTGAGATGAGCAGACCATTGTGTTCAAATTATCAACAGTGGCTCTGTGTGGAATGTCCTATCTGCAGAATGGGCACACAGGAGTCGATCTGTGAAACAGCCTCTCCTCCACTCCCCAGGGTGGGCCCCTGCTTTGACCACACCTTCTCTGCTGGACTGCCTCAGTGGCCTCCTTCTAGGTTTCTGGGCTTCTCTTCTCTTGTTATCTGGCCCATGTCTCTCCCCAGTTCTCTTGTGTCACCTACTCAATAGTACTAAAATGATACCTAATACTAGTAAACAGATCCTTTTCTACAATCTGCCTTGCCACCTGCCGTAGGACAAATTGTGTCCTCGGAAAAGATTCAAGTCCTATTTCTGATACCTGTAAATATGATCTTATTTGGAAATAAGGTCCTTGCAGATGGGGTTAGTTGAGACGAGTTCATACTGGACAGTCGGGCCGGCCCCTAACCCTAAACCAACATGACCTCTAGTCTTGTGGCAAGAAGAGTCACAGAGGGAGGAAGGCCACGGGACGACAGAGACAGAGATTGGTAGGATGCGGCTACGAATGAAGGGACATGCGACATGGCCGGGAGCCACCAGGAGCCAGCGGAAGCTAGGAGACGATGTGGAGCAGATTCTTCCTCAGAGCCTCAGAGCAATTAACCCTGCTGCCAAATTGATTTTGGACTTCTGACTTCCGAAACTGTGAGGAAGTACATCTCTGTGGTTTTAAATTAGCTAGTTTGTGGTGATTTGTTATAGGAAACTAATTCGGCACCCAAGCACCCCCTCTACCTCCTTCCCCATCCTGAACCCATCAGGATGCTCCACTGTCCTCTCACGCACCAGCCTCTCATCGGTGACCTGTGTCTCAATGGGAGTTTTCGTCTGTTCACGATCTCACACTGGAGACCACAGAGAATGTATGCTCAGAAAAAAAGGCAGTCAGATTCTCTTAGACCATAATGACCTCTGACTAATGAGGCATTTAGTTCCTGGGTGGAAAAACTTAGCTGGTCAGGTAAAAAATCTAGATTAGAAAATAGGTAAGTGCAGATTATCTAACATGACATCCATATGTTCTTTCCCCATAGGATTTAAATGTTTGTGGTCAGTATTGAATACAAGCACAATTGGAGGGTGTTAGTAAAATAAAATTAGGTGCCCAGAGGAAAGGTGTCCTCAGAGGAAGACTGTCTCTGGTCAGGTTTTCTAGGAGTGGAACCACTGACATCTAGACCGCAGGAAACACTCGTGTTAGGTGACTGCTCACTGGTCTACCATGGACTATGTCCAAGTCCATGGTCAAATGTTAGGGCTTCAACCTATAAGGTCAGATCTTTCTAGCTGTAATGAAACTACGGGAAATTGGAATATATTTCCATTTATGCTTCTGGTTTCTTTCTTTTTTCTCTCTTTGACTATCCATAGGCAGAATTTTTGCTGACTTCAGTTCAAGAAAATGATGAAAGGTTTCTTAAATCTCCCTCCTCCCCTTATTTGTAGTGTTGGTGGCACTTAGGGGGCATCTGTGGATATATATATAAGGAAAGAAAGAACAGTTGAATGAGTGAGTGAGCGAATTAAGTCTTTATATATTTTTTTAAGATTTTTTTGTTTATGTGACAAGGAGAGAGAGAGAGAGAGCACAAGCAGGGGGAGCAGCAGAAGGAGAGGAAGAAGCAGACTCTCCCCTGAGCTGGAAGCCCGATGTGGGGCTCGATTCTGGGACCCTGGGATCATGACCTGAGCAGAAGGCAGACTCTTAACCGACTGAGCCACCCAGGCGCCCTGAGTGAATGAAGTCTTTAAAACCTAAATTAATATGCTGAAGTTTGTCAACCTGATATGTTTCCCGGGGCATTCGTGATAGTGCTCCCGCGGGAGTAGGCAGCCTCCCCAGGATCCGAGGACAGCAACTTTTCCTCACTCAGTAAGAACAGCTGGTTCTTCTTTCACTGTTTGGTTAGGAAGAAATTCTTTTCAGAAATCATGAAGGATTTTTGTTTTCATTAAATCATAGATCTTTTTTACATTTGCATATTTCTAGTTTTCTCCCCCCACCCCCAACTCTAGGCTGTATCCATGGGATTTGTGGAACTTATTGGAAACAAAATTCTGATATTCAATCCAGTCAAGCCTTTTCCCACATGCTTGCTTTGTCAGAGGGATTAGAACTTTCTCCAGCTTGTGGGCAGTACACACTACAGCCTCACTTCAAAATCAGAACGAAACCCTGGATTTCAGTTAAACTCGGGAGTCCTGGTCGGATCCAGGTTCACCGGCTCTATCTCCTTATCCAGGTTGGAGCTACGTGGACACACTCGCCTACGTGTACCTACACACTCACGTACACATAGGGGCATGTATGGACATGGGTGCTTATATCCTGTAGGGAAAATGATAAGTCACTGGAGGGCAGGTGCATTTTATCATTTAATTCACTTCGTTGGATTCGAGTTCCACCTGCGCCATTGGCTCTCCCCCGAAGCCGCCTGATCACCAGGGGATCAAACCCTGTCTCAGTGCAAGGCAGTAGGCAGAGCTGCACAATTGAGCAGCCAGAAGTATTTAGTGCTGCATTCGTTGTTGATTTTGAAAACAAACAAATGTGTATTGACGTAAAGCAATCTAAAAATTCAGTTCAGGCATACTGACTTTTTCACACTTAGGCATCAGAGAGTAGCTGAGAAATGAAAGATTCAACCAATGATGGATATGTGCCAGCCCCTGGTTGTAAAGCACATTTGAAGGCTTCCCATCTCAAGTGTCTCCCGCAGTGTGTAGCACGAAGGGAGCACACTGGTTGGTGCCTTGTTTTCAGGGGAGTGGATACAAGCCAATGCTTCTGTTTCAGGACATTATTTTCTCCTCCCACCCCTTGGTTCTATCGGGAGGCACATGGAGGGATCTCTATGTGAAATCCATCCCCACAACTTCTGGACTTCTGCCAGGCACCTGGCAGAGACACTTGAACTACCTTCCCTAACCCAGGGCAGCCCATATCTCCGGGTAAATCAGAAATGATGGGGAATTTGAGAGTCCATGGTTTTGGGCCAGTCTCCCAACTCAAGCTGCTATTTTCTGATCGCTGTCTCATCCCGGGGATTCCCAATCTTGGGGGAATCGCCCCAGTTTAGTATCAGGACTGTGCTAGCATCAACTCTCCCTGTTTTCTAAGGGCTCATATTTTAGACCCATGAGCTGGAATGCTACGCGAGTTAAAAATTATTGTCATCTCTCGAGGTAGTTTATACAAATGTGGGAGTTTGCTGCATCCCCATCACTGGAATCCTCGCATCCTGGGACCACACCAAGGTGGGGAAGTGCTGATCGATGGTCTGTGTGTCATGCGGGAAGAGCTGCCATTCCCTGAAACGGGGTATTGTTTAACACAGGTGTTTCTTTGTGCAAACACCAAACAGTATGGTCCCCAAATAACAGACGCCTGTTATTTAATGCACTGAGCTAAACAGAGTAATTACAGGTTCTGAGGAGACAGGCCGCCGTGGATTGAAGCCGCCTCAGTTTGGGCTTTCTGTTTGTGGAAGTGTTTTAATTATATCCTTAATGGCCTGGAATTCACAAGAAACTGAAAAAGCAATACATAGATATTCTTTCTGGGGGTGTATCGGTTATTGTATTTGTTCTGTAAAGCGATGCAAGGAAATGTTGGAAAGAGTATAAAAAACTTCAGAAGAGTTGCTTATCTCCAGGTTTTTAACCTCAGGATGAACCTGGAAGTGTAAGGTTGTTTAGGTTGTTTTGGAGGTGGGGGCAGGGGTGTGGGGGGGTAGGTACGTGGCCCCTTTTTTATTTTTCAAGGTCTGAAGGATGGCTGGCTTTCTTATGTAGGTGTTCTAGCAAATATCAGTTGCAATCATCTCGGGTAGCTTCAGTAACTCTAAGTTATAAAGTAAAACAAGAAGGTTTATAGTGTTGGCATTTTCATAATGGGGTATAGTTGAAAAGCTTTGTCTTTCATCCAGATTTGAACTTGTTTTTATAGGTTTAGAGGAAATTTTTTTATAAGTTCAGAAGAATATCATATTCATTGAATGATTATAAACATGCTTCCTCTTTCTTGAGCCATATGGAATATATGATTAAATGAACTGAGAAAACATATAACAGTGCCTACAAAATTATTTATATTGTATTTGATGCATTAAAAAAAGCAAGAGGATATTTTTAAATTGAGACTAGTGATGACTTCCTTCTGGAATCTACTGTTGGTGTGTGTTTATCACATGCCAACCAACCAAGCAAATCTATGAATCAGTCATTTAGTTGGGGGGGGGGGAACAAAAGTGGGTCAAACCAATTGCTTGACCTTATATAGCTAAAATGATTGGTTGAATGACCCAATTTTTTGCTGGCCAATACGTCGTCAGGATATAGCTGTCGTCCGAATTAGTTTTGGGTGAGGAGTCGACAAAAGATTGAAAAGACTGTCTGATTAGCTCCTTGGTTTTTTCTATGTTTAGTATCATGTTCCTTGCTTTTCTCTCGGTCGAGGACAATGTGATTCTCCCAAGCTCAGGAGGAACGTTACCTCCCAGGGCTCTTCCGTAATCTCATCTACCACAAGATGAGAATAGAGAAAAAGTGAAATCATCCCACTTTATAGTGGGATGGACGGTTGAATTATTACTCTGTACAACTACTAAAGCTGTGATGTGGGGCCCCAGCTTGGCAAAAGGGTCTTTGCTGTGCCTTTGCTACGGCACTGCAGTGCCTTGCGGATACCTTCAGTTCGATGCATTTCCGTGACTACTGCAGTCTTTGGTACCAGGTCCAAGGCGTCATGGTGTCACTGGTGTCTCTAGATGCTGGTGGAAGGATCAGTCCCCCTACACCACTGTGGCACTGGCAACTTTTTCATCTAGAACAAGTGGTGGCATGTCAGCGAACAGCCAAAGTAAAGGACAATGGCAGGAGCTACATAATACCTGGGAGGGCTCAACATCTGGGAAGCAGGCTCCAGGGTCCCCTAGTAGGGAACTCTGTTTGTGGGGGTGGGCCAGCCTGTAGTTGTGGGCGGCCGGAGGAGAGTAGAGACAGAGTAATACCATTTTGTTACAATTAGGGACCCTATTGTTCCTAGGCTGGTGTGGTGTCGCTGAACATGGACCGGGCTTCAAAGGCTTAGACTAAGTTGCTCCGAAAGGCTGTGAATTTCTTGGACCCCAACCTGTTGGCAAGAATGGGCTTTCTGAAAATTCGAAGAGAAACTCTTTCAGTGCAGAGATGCTGTCGAAACTGTGTTATCTCGTCAACCAGGGTGTCAATGACACTGGGCTTGAAGAAGCATGTTTGTAGCTCCCCGTCATGTATGGTTTCTGGAATTTCAGACAGCCATCCTCTCCATACAGCGCACACAGCATTTCTGTCATAATGTGAGAATGGGAATCATATGCTCTCCCTTCCTGAGGGGGAGAAAACTATTCCCTAATGTTTTCCAGAAATGACACTGTTTTTCATTATCTGGTGCATTTCATGTCTTGTTCAGCTCAGTGAGTTGGATTCACATCACGGTGGCTGTCTCCACGGGCTGCGGTGGGATACCGGTGTTTTTCTCTGCTGTGAGTTTGGAAAGTACGCCTCCGTTTCTCTTGAGAAAACAAGACTAAATTCTTCTTCCCTGTCTTTCCACCTGACCCTCTGCCACGTCATTTATAGTATGACAAGTGCGTTAGTTCGGTCTTGAAAACACATCCCCAGAAATACAAAATTGACACTGAAATAACGGACATAGCTAAGGTGTCATAAGCATTTTCATTGCCATAATTTACTGTTTAGAAATCAACTTGGTTCTTGAAGGGATTTTGCAAAATATAAGCTCACAGTACATTTCAAGACAGAAGGAGGCCATATGGTCTATCCAAACCCATCCACCTGTCTGTCTAATGTTTGTATCATGGAATTTTTTTCTTCCTTGTCTGGCTTTTCTTTGAATATACTCACAGTTGCATGTTTCGTTGTTGCCTTTGGTGGACCATTTCACACATTAATTATTCTCTGCATAAAGAAGTTGGGTACTCTTTTTTCTTCTTCTTCTTCCTAAAGGCTGAAGGGGAAAAGGCTGACTATGACTAACTTGAATCTTTATAATAGCAGGTGGGCAGTTAATTGGGAAATGAAAGCAACCTAACACTAATTTGCAGAAGTGTTCAGATTTCATGAGTAATTGCCATGTAAAAGGTAACTTGGCGGCGGGCTCAGTGAAGCTGAACGACAGACAACGTCTAAATATGGCTATGGCATTTGTGACATATGTTCTTTGCCTAGAGGTGTAGCCAAAGAAAAGGGTTGTTCTTGGATGTAAACTTTGAATCGAAGACCCAGGGCATTTTTCAAAGGAAAGGAAAAAGCAATGTTTTCTCCATGGAGTTAGATATTCTCTCCGATCTGAAGTGCCTTTTCTCATCATGGGAGTTGGGGCTCCTGTCGCCTTGTCTGGGTGAGTGCAGATACACGCCTGAGGCTGCCTTTCTCTCCCCTGAGCCAAGAGAAGGCCCACGCCCTGCAATCTTGAGGAAGGAGTCTGTATTTTATGCTCTCTGCAGCACATGCAAGACCTAGGAGAGTACCTGGCAAGTGACAGGTTCTCAATAAACAGAAAGTTGCTTGATGGAAATTCGGCAGGCGTGGGCTTCAAGGCCATCCCGATGGGCGTGTCCAGACTGAAACGGGGAGGGGCTTACTGTTCTAACCCAGCACCACCTGCAGTGGTGAAAATCGAAAAACGGGTCCACTTTTGAATGCCTTCTCCTGTATGTCTCTAGCCACCTTACCGTCTACCCTCCTGCCCAGGTTTTAATCCTGGATATTTAAGTGGCCTCACTGAAAAATGAAACTGTGTCATTAACTCGTGTCCTTGAGTCAAACCAGGAAACAGAAAGAGCTTTACTGGGTTCTGTGCCAAAGGCTGCCTCCTGTGCAAGAGAGCCTACAAAATCAGCCCAAGGTTCTGGGATTATGGACCAGGGACAGGAATCCTCTGGATGGGATATCTACTTGAAAGCAGTTTTGGGCGAGAAGTCCCATAGCTTTGGGGCCCATCTTGTCAGATGGCCCAGAGACCTATTTTATATCCATAGACATCTCCCTGAGGGCGAAAAGCTAGAAACCATAACTGACTGTGCCCTATAAACAACTGTTGTGTTTGGCTAGCGATACAGCCTCGATTTCTGCCATATGGTGGCAGAGGCTCCTGACCAAGTCATGGCGAAGAGAGGACAGGGCAGCCTCAAGAAAAGCTTCTCTTTAGTGAGGCAGGGAGGTGGTCACTGAGACCCTGAGAAAGTGTGTGCGCCGAGGAAATTGCCTTTAATGAGAGTATTTAAGGCATATGGGAAAGCATTTGGAAGAATCACAATTTTAATGCTGGCTCCCGAGTCCCTGAGAAACAATTCAGAAAAGGTCCCCTTACCATTTGTGAATTGTGAAATAAACACATCTCCAGCGGGGTGCGTGGGTGTGTGTATATATTAATATTCCAGGGGTGTGGGCAATATTGACACCTACGATTTTTTAAGTATTTGCAATTCCTACCCGACTCTGACTCATCTGAAATTGGCGTGTTGCAAATCCTTCAAGGCTGCCAGATTCTTTTTGAAAGGAAATGTTTCTTCCCATTACCTTTCAAAGTCAGCTCTCCCGGGTTTAGCCAAGTGCTGTATTTCAATGTGTTGATATCACTAAAGGAGAGGAAGAGGAAGTTTGCCTCTCAGAGTGGGGGATAGCGGAGGCCAGGAGAGTAACTGCAGTCACATTAGAGAGGAAATATGCCTGATGACTTAGCTGGGGCTTTTGTCCTCCCCATTTACCAACAATTTACTAAATGCCTTGGCTAAACTGCATCTTTTTCTGCTCCCATTGTTCTACGTAACTGAAACAAACCAGCATAGCATTGTCATCTGTGTCAATAACGGTCACAAAATTGCTTTTTCTCCTTCTGCAGCAGACTGCCTGCAAAACAGAAAGGAGTGTAGTGATACACCCAGCAAATTACCCTCCCAAACTCATTTAAATAACGTTTTCCCCTCATATATGCAAAATTCAGATGAATATTTACGACATCCAGGAATAGGTAGCACAGGAAGAAAAAAAAAGACGACACACGACCAGCCCACCCCACCCCTGCGAGTGTAATCATTCTCAAAATGCTCCCCAAACAAATTGTTCTGGCTGCGGTTGCCCAGCAACAGCCCCACTGTAGTATTCTTCCCGGGCACGTGGAAAGAGGAGCCGTGGCTTTGGCTCCAAGTCTGCAAGAGCACAGGAACGGCAGAGAGGGAGAGCGGGAGGGAAGGAGGTTAAAAGTCAGGGTCAGATGGGCAGGTTGCTGGAATCCTCAAGTCAATTTCAAGCACTAAGTGTGACATTTGTTCTGTGTTCCATCACTTGATGTTAGTCTTGCCATGAACCACCTATCAGACTTTGGGGACCAGGGGGCCTTGGGGTTTCAGTGGTGTCGGGTCCATTTCCACCCACTAGGATGCTGTCACCTATAAGGCAGACCATTATCTGGGCTCTCCAGAAGCTCAAAACTGTGATGTTCTGAGCCGAGAGACAGGATGGAGCTGCTGGGGCTCCTGTGCTATCCCCCCGGGGCCCTGAAGTCACTCACTCCGTGGCTTCGGCTAGGCCAAGTGCAAGGGGCCCACACAGTGACATCCGCCTTACAGAAAGCCTGCTCTGAGTGAAGGGCATTTCTGCCAAGGCATTCTTCCTAAGACACAGGAATCGTTCTTTTTTCATGTAACACATGTATATGTAAAGAAGAGAAAGAGAGAAAGGAAGGAATTGCCTGAAATAACGCATCTCTACATGGCACTAATCACTGGTCTTAATAGAATTACGGAAATATGGGTGGATGGGCCCTAGTGTACTCAGGCTGCACCAGGGCTGGCCCTAAGACCTGAGTGGTTCTAATATCACTGGAGCTATCGTCCTATTTCCAGATATTTTTTAAGATGGTATGAAGGACCTAAGTGAGAGATGACTTAATTCATAATTATTTATTTATTTATTGGTTACCAATTTCTTTTTTTTAAATATTTTATTTATTTATTTTACAGAGAGAGAGAATGATAGAGAGAGAGCACAAGCAAGGGGACTGGCAGGTAGAGGGAGAAGCAGGCTTCTGCTGAGCAAAGAGCCTGATGCGGGGCTTGATCCCAGGACCCTGGGATCATGACCTGAGCCATAGGCAGACACTTAACTGACTGAGCCGTCCAGGCGCCCCTGGTTACTAATTTCTGATACACTTTAGGAGTTCAGTTCAACAAAACACAATTAATTAGGAAATCAATTATTGCATAATTGCCTAAGCTATGTCTGGGAAGGACAAAATATCGACCGTGGACCTAAACACTACCATATAAAATTTCCCCCAATACCTCTTTCGTTATGCAGCCTCTCCTGCTCAGAACTCTTTAGTGAGTCCCATTCCTCAGAATGAAATGTAAGCCCCCCCTGCAACATCTTTCCAGCACAGCCTCGAGTTCTCTTTCTAAGCCTTATCTCCCCTCAGTGAGGACTGGGCTCAATCAAACCAGAGACGCAGTCTGATGAGCAGCAAAGGTCGGGACTCCTGAGTTCTGGGCTCAGCTCTCGCCTAATTAGCTGTGTAATTTGAGGAAGTGCCTTCACTTCTCTGGGTCATTGTTTCCTCCTAAGAGGAATGAGGAGGAGGAGGAGTGAGGCCCCGTGATTTCTGAGATGCCTTACATCAAGACTCTGGCTTCTCCATAGTGTTCTTTGTTGTTGATTACATTCTCACTTTAGATACTTTCTTCTCTTGGCTTTCATGATGGGGCTCCCACCTAGTTTTCTTTCTGTTACTCTGATGCTTCCTTTTTGTCTCTTTATCATGTAATGCTTCCTCAATTCCACCCTTCAGAGTCGATGGAAGTGTCCCCAGCATCCCCGACCCTCAGTTTCCTGAATGATCTCAGCCCCGACCACGACTCTCCGGTACAAGCCACTGTCATGTCTCCCAGCCAGTCTCTCTGCCTTGAGGGAGGCCTCCCATCTCTCCATCCTTCATTCCCACTTCCAGCGCCATCTCTGCAAGATGAAATGTCATCAAGCCCCCTTCTTTCCACAATTCTCCTGTTTCATAATAGCCTCGATCAGTTCTCATGGAGCACTGGGTGTTATACATAAACAATCAATCATGGAACACTACATCAAAAACTAATGATGTACTATATGGTGACTAACATAATATAATAAAAAATTCCCATGTTCTTAGCTTGACATACAAGGCCCTTTGTGATTGGAGCTATCTCATTTCTCCCAGCCTGACCTTTGCTCCAGGAAGATGGAATTACCTTTGCAGTGTGGTTCCCTCTGCCTGAATTAGTCTCACTCTTCCCCTGCTCTGTGCTCCCCTAAATTTAGCCCTAGCTGTGCTTCCCTTATATCAGCATCTTCTATATTATTTTGTAAACTTCTGTGCATGTGTGTTTCTCACCATTAAACTGGGGGCTACTTGAGGCTTAGGACTGTCCTCATTACTGTACTTAGCTCAATACCGACAAGAGGCTGGCATTTATGTAAATATTCATTGAATGAACAATTCACTCCATATGGTTTATTCAATCTCTACTAAATGGGCCTTGTATTTTTCTTGAATGTCCCCTCCATGTCTCCTTGACTTTGCACATAATATTCAAATTTCAAGACCTATTTCTTTCCTTCCCTAATCCTTTTCCAGTTCTCTTAAACTAAAGAATAAAGTCCGTTGCGCCTGGGTGGCTCAGTGGGTTGAAGCCTCTGCCTTTGGCTCAGGTCATGATCTCAGGGTCCTGGGATTGAGCCCCGAATTGGGCTCTCTGCTCAGCAGGGAGCCTGCTTCCCCCTCTCTCTCTGCCTGCCTCTCTGCCTACTTGTGATTTCTCTCTCTGTCAAATAAATAGATAAAATCTTAAAAAATATATAAAAAATAAAAAAATAAAGAATAAAGTCCATTTTCAGAAAGTATTACATTTTTTTTAATTTTTTAAATTTCATAATTAATGCTCCCATGTTCTTAACTCTTACTTCTCAGGTAAGTTAGCAGAAGCACTTATTTTGTGTTACTCACACAATGATTTGTCAAACATTGGTCTTCAGAAATAACTTCTTTCGTATTGATTACTAATAATAATCCTCTTTTATTAATACCAGATTTGTCCTTTCTATTTAGGGCTATTTTTATCCTGTCAGAGAGAGGTGAGAGATTTTCAGCCTATCAGTCCTTTATCTTAGTGGAAAGAAATGTAGCTGGTATGATTTCTTTTTTTCGCTAAAAGCCTGCTTCCTTTATTTATTTTTTAATATTTAAAGAAGAAAAGCAAGATGTCATAATGACATGATAGAAAATGTTATCATGACAAGCACTCATATTAAAGAAATTCTAGTCTTGTCTGTGCTTCCACAGCATGTCCATTTTAATTAATCTTGCAGGGGGAACTCAGACGAATTTTGTTTCTCAGAGCAACAATTATAAAAGACAGGCTCCAAATGCCTTGGAATGGTTTGGGAAAGCTGATGGGAGGAAGATGTGTTATGAAGATGAACTTACTGCTTAGGAGTTATTATTATTCATGGTCCTGCTTCAGATGCCTAATATTTTCTTCTGAGGCTCAGGCAAAGATTGTTGCTACATTCTGTGGTCAATGGAAAAGCCCAGCGTGAAACTTGAGACTAGGAATAAATGAATCTTTTTTTAAAAAATAAGACTTAGGTTCGGATAAATAAGTACACAGTACACTGGAAATCTCAAGGAATGTATTGAGCCTTCTCTCAGGAGACTTTCAGAGCTTCCTGCTAGCTTACAAATGCCAAGACAAGAGATTTTTCTGGGGATAGTTCTGTGCTCCACCTCTGATTTCGACAAAAAACAAAAGCAACAAACAACTTCCCCCACCCCAAAATACAAAGATTTGTGTAAATGAAAACGTGTTAATCAAATTCCCTTGGGCCAGAATGGAGCCTGGACTGGAGTTTAAGGTATGTGGTTTATTTAGCACTTAAATTTATAGAATAAAACTGTAGTCCTTGGCAAAAATTATGCTCACAGAAAACAAATGAAAGGAAAACAATTGCTCATCATTTGAAGAATACTCACCATTTCTTTCAGTGCTTTTAACGTGAGGAGCAATATTCTATATCGACCTCAAATTTTAATTGCATGGGATACAACTGGTTGAATGTACTCAGCTGTCAATCTTAAAATTCCCTTCTGTCCTCCTGAGATTAAGAAAGTTTCTACCACAGTTCAGAGGACATATTGGAAGACTATCGAATAGAGGATATGCTAAGAGCAGATATGATAAAAGAGCCACACTATATTCCAATTTCTTGGGCTTATGATATGTACTAACTTGGTTCATGAAAAGCGGGCCTTGGAACTAAATTTGTCTTATGTGAAATAGATCTAACTTTGCTTCCACAAGGTTTCATAAGTAAAAGTAATAAAATCTTCATACTCCTCTCAGCTGACGGCACTAGAGAGCTGAACCCAAAAGCTGCAGCAGCTGTGGATGAAGACTTCAAAGAAGCTAGGCTCCTGGTAGACTTCGAAGTCCCAGCTGCTGCCCTCATGTGCGCCACTCCCTCACCCTGACTCGGAAATGGGCTAGACTGACCCATCACTAAGGGCTCACAGATGCCCAGTCTGCACCCTTCAAAAGAAAACTGAATATCAAGTTATTTCCCCATGTGGCTGGTGTGTGGCTCAAGGTGACCTCTCTTGCCTGGGGAGGTGTCAGCTCTGAACATGACTGCCCCATCCAGTCCTTGACCAGTTCCAGGCCCCTGGAGGATCTGGAGTGGACGTCCAGGGCCATGGAATGGAAGACCTTGTCAGAGCACCAAGCTGACCCAGGCTGTAGGTGGAGTTCAGCTCCCCAGTGACAGCCCCCAGGGCCATTCATCCCTCCAAGCCTAGTGAACTTAAAGTTTCATTCAATTAAATATCCTTCCACATAGCACAAATAGCGATATTCTGAGGTATCAAGCTGTAGGGTAAAATTGCCACGGTCTCTACCTGTAGAAATAGAATGTTACCTCATAAAGCTCCAGACCATAAAAACAAAAACAAAAACACAAAACCAAAACCAAACAACAACAACAAAACTGAATTTAACTTGAATATCTGGCCAGCCTCCTCCATCATTGTTACCGTCTCTCGAATATTGGCATGGATGCTACGTTCCTCCCAGCTAGAGAGCTCTGCTTCTTACTCCCAAGTGACACTGTGCTATAATATCCACACCATTCAGTCCACTGTGGCTTGCTTTCCTGAATCTATCGTACTTCAAAAATGTTCCTTCTTATGCCCAACTTTGCGTATTATTTTCTTCCTGGTGTCAACTAACTCAGTTCTAGCCACACCAATCCTTACAGGCATGTTTCTGTATTTCTGAATCATTACATTTCTTTTGCAAGTCATAGAAACCACCTCTGAGTAGTAGCTCAAGCGAAAGAAGAAATGCATGGGAAGATAGTGAGACTTCTCATAGAATTCCAGGAAGAACTGAACAGTACAACTTCAGAAAGGAAGAAAGAAGTGCAGCTCTAGTGACTTCAGAGACAAGACAACATACGTGTCCTCACTACAGTGCCACTGATGTTATTGAGCTGCAAGGACTCACATCCCATCAGAGATGTGATTGAAAATTCTCATTGCCCACAGAAAAGCATCTGACTGGCCCGTTTTGGCTTTGGTCACCCAACTGCTGAGTCCTGCATGAAGTACGTATAGCCAAGAGGACATGGCATACTGTAGAGATTTCTCTGCTTTCTCTAGAGAAGGGTCTGGGCATCCAGACTTATTTCTCTGAGAAAGAGAAATCATTGTTACTCCCAGTATAAGTTCTTTATACAGCTAGATATCAGTCACCTTTTTTGTTTTGATTTTTGTTTTCTGTTTTTTATAGTATACATTAAAAAAAAATGTGTCCTTCCTGGGCTACAATCTTCCATGGTGAAATAGGTCTGTGTGTCCTTGCTTCTTGTCCTACTGAACTGGTGAGCTTCCAGTAGAGGCCTGAGGAGCCAAGTCAACAAAGAGCATGCAAACTCTCAGATGATAAGCTTTACTTGGCTAATATTCCTTCCTTAAACCTAATACTTAATAAACACCCAATACACACCGAGGTGCCTGAGAGGCAATGAGTAAAGATAAATTGGACATGGCCACTAGTCTTAAGACACATAATCCAGTATATTTTCTTTCTTTCTTTTTTTTAAAGATTTTTTATTTTATTTTATTTATTTGAGAGAGAGAGTGAGCATGAGCAGGGGGAAGCGCAGAGGCCAAGGGACAAGGAGACTTCTCACTGAGCGGGGAGCCCGACATGGGACTCGATCCCAGGACCCCAAGATCATGACCTGAGCTGAAGGCAGATGCTTAACCAACTGAGCCACCCAGGTGGCCCTCTAGTAGATTTTCTATATGATTTAAATAAACAAATATTTTAAACAAATCATCTTCAGGCTCATTTTGAGTGTTCTGAGAAGCTGGGCACTTTCTATCTGGTTAATCACATGGATTTCACTTCAGAGAGGCATTTAGAGAATCACCATAAAGTTCAGGTTTCTGATGGACCATCTTCCCCAGCTTCTATCCTTAAAATAGTGTGTTTGGTTATCATCCAAGGAAACTGCCATTTGGAGCTAAAAGAAATATACAAAAAAAAAAAGTAATTTTTTTCCATCCCACCATCCAAGATAACATTGGAAAATCATGTATATTTCTCCACTTTGTTATTTACATTTCCATATTGTGCTCATAGGTATTAGTCTAGAGTTGTTACGCTACTCTTGTACTGTGTATATAAGTGGTTCCCTATGACTCAGAGATCTTACTGAGTTTACATGAAAACTGTTACAGTAGAAAGAGACTCTGGAGTAAGCCAGACTTAGGCTTAAAGCTTGGTTTTGTAGCTTACTAGTTTTATGACTTCAGGCAACTTACTTTCTGAGCCTTGGTCTCTTCATCTGCAAAATGGGGCAATAATGGCTCCCTGACGTAGTTGTTGAGGGAAATAAATGAGAGCCTATATATGAAAGGGCTTGACAAACAGACCAAGGGTATACACTTTCTTGCTTCCCACAAGGTAAAAACCATGAGCCCTCTTCCCTGTGCCAGCTTCTTACCATAGTTGTTCTGTTTTGTCTCCTAGCCAGCAATAACAAGCAGCCCAGGGGGGTGGGCTTGTGGGCTCCTATCACTTCCAAGATCACCCTCTTGGTGCTCTCCAGTGACTCCCGAGGGTGTATGGCCAGGCAGGGATAGTCACACTCTTGGTATCCTAAACATAAGCTAAAACTATGGAACAATGTCCCCCGTAGTCTTGGGCACAGTTTTGTATATTCTAGAGAGGCTTACCCTGTATTGGGTTCAATATGCAGGTAGAGATGCTTAATAGAAGAACTGCCACCAGTTTATCAATCAGTGGCTCCTCTAGTGGTTTTTATTTCTTTAAACAAGTGGATGAATGAACAAATTTGGCCTTGGGATGCCATTCAGCTCCAAGTTGGTGGCAATCACAAATGGCTTTAATAAATGAAAGAGATATTTTGGCATAGTCCATTGAGGCAAATGAAAACTAATGCCCTTGCCAGCATCATAGAGTATATTAGATACTTTACTTTTATTGCTCCTTATGAATGGAGGGACTACAGGAAATGGAGTTTTAATTTGTACATCTAAGCTATGCTATTGAAGGCGAAGGTCTTTGTGACCTTATTGATTTGGAAAAAAAAAAAACTTTATAGGGCATAGCTGAAATTGGCATAAAAGTTATGTCCCATGGCTGACATTGCTGCTGTTTGATGCTTGCTGTCAAATTGTAGAAAAGCAAGACATGAATCCCTGAGTGATTTCCTGTGCGTGCGTTTGGCAACAAATAAGGCTCAGCCTAGCTGGAACCGTGTTGTGTTCAGAAGCAAGTGAAACATAGTCTGTTTGTGTTCTGTGCCCCCATTGTGAGTTCTAGAGTCAGTGGTAGCTTTAACAGTTTATACATCTCTCACTTGATAATCAGACACAGACAATGTGTTCTGTAGACATACCAACATATTCTGTCAAGCC
Source organism: Potos flavus (assembly GCA_028534135.1). NCBI lineage: Eukaryota > Metazoa > Chordata > Mammalia > Carnivora > Procyonidae > Potos > Potos flavus. The sequence goes on from CM052897.1 coordinate 96,654,261, forward strand.
TTGGGGGCTTCCAGCATGAACTAAGAAGAAAGCCCCAGACTGGTGTTGGCATTTCATTTTCAGAAAAGCAAGGAGAAGGAAAAAAAAAAAGGCATAATTGGGATGCAGCCTGGAGTAATTTCTTCTTCTTCTTTTTTTTTTGAAAGATTTTATTTTTAAATAATCTCTATACCCAGTGTGGGGCTTGAACTTACAATCCCAAGATTAAGAATCACATGCTCTACTGACTGAGAGCCAGGTACCCCTGGAATAACTTCTTTATCTCAGGTCTGTTGTCACCTTCCAAAGCACTATGCTTACACACCCTCAGGGGCAGCCTTTGGTGGTAGAACAACGTCTTCAACGCTGGGTCCCCATGACTTAGTCTAAGGACACCCTCAGTTCACTGTGCCTTCACATAGCTTGGGGTATAGTTATCTCTCTGCCTCTGCTCCTATAATTCCTAGACCATCTTGGTTACCCAGAGATAAGCAGCTTGATATGTGTACCAAGCAATCTAATCTCTGTTTTCATCCCTAATTCTCCAAAATGAGTTCATTCCTCACAGTATATAAATAGGTATTTGATATACATCTGACATATCATATGCCTGAAAAATCTGATACATACACACAGCATATGAGGAGCCACATGGTACAATGAAAAAAAAAGCATTAGACAAAAAGAAGAAAAAAAATAAAGCAAAAAGATGTCGGACTTTGCTTCTAACTGTGTGATCTTACACAAATAAAGAATGTGTCCTCGTTGGATCTCCCATTTCTCATCATTAAAATCCATCAACGAAATAATATTATTTTATTATTATAAATACTATAAAAATCAAATGAGATTAAAAAGTATTTGAAAGCTATTAAGACCTGTATAAATGGGAGGCAATATTTTAGGACACACTTTGATCCAAGCACACTGATGGTCATTACGGAAGATGAAGAAATGAAAGTCGTAGGACCTGCCTTCACAGGATTTATCACCTGCCCAGGAAGATCACACACATACATGTTAGTTATTCATGTCATTAGAAACTGATGCATGTAATGTAGGCAGATGGCATGCATCATGGTAATAGTTCAAAACAATTGAAATCTTAATAAACATTAGATTTGCTAATAAGATGTCATTAGTGATAAGTGGTATCATCATTTACCCCTTTCCCATCATACGGATTATTTTAGGCATTATCTCTATCCTTCTTTATGTCCTAGCTTATGTTCCAGATAAGTCTACATTTAGACCAGAATGAAATATCCTTCATTTATTTAGTTCCTATATATGTCTTGTTTATCACTACATCCCAACACCTAAAACAATGTCTCAATAAATAGCATTGAATGAATAGATAAATCAGTTAAACAAAGAAACAGCTTTTCATTTGGGTCCACATGTGTATTTTGTAATTCTAGAGGAGAAAACAGAAACAGTGGAAGGAACACTAGCACACCCACACACAGACAAGTTAGCTTGATCAAATGGAGACCTATCAGAATTGAAGAGGGCAAGAAAGAGGACTGGAGGGCAGACCTTGAAAAGGTTATCCAGAAAACTCTGTGACTCTCTCAGATCAGGTGAGAACCACTGGTCTAACATTCAAGGCTTTCCCTCTCTAAGACAACGTGCTAACTGAATGGGCACCTTTCATGGATAATCTCCCTTCTGATTTTTCCTGATTCCTTTTAGCTCCCTAGAACCCTGTGCAATTAACACCCTCCAATGTGAGGGTAGCGTGTGCATTTAGGTCTGATGGGATAATCGATTCTTTTAACCTGGATATTGTTGTGGAAGTAGCTGGAGGTATGCAAAGCAAACTCTTACCCAATTGCTGTTTGCCCATTGCTGGGAATGATCAGTTCGGAGGGAGTTGTTTTTTGTGAAAATCAGCTACGCTAATCAGCTCCCGCGTAATAGTTAGCTGCTCAGCCCAGGGCATATGAATGTCACTGTGTGGCGGTGCTGGTGGAATAGTTTGGACCATCTGAATGTTTGTCCCTTTTTTAGGTACTTGCCAGCCATCCATTATCTGTAAAGGACAATCTGTTTTTTCTTTCCTTCTTAGTTTCTAAGGAACAAAAGCTGCCCTCCATTCCTTTTTGCAAACAGTTTGAGAAAAAGCAAAAGGGGAAGAATGAGTGCCTTGCATCATTGAACGTCTATACTGGTGCCGGAGTGGCAGCTCTTCCCCTCCCCTGACTGTTTTCAAATATTTCTGCAAAAAAGGCATTTAAAAAAAAAAAAAACAAGATGTAGCACTTGGAACTGAAATCACCATCTTCAAGGATAAGCATTGCAAAATGGCTTATATTCCCCAACAAGAATATATATGGTTAGAAATTAAAACAATCTTTTTTGTTTTAGATGGAAATACTAAAGGATGTCACAAGAAACATATGGAGCCAGCCGCAGACAGGTAGAGAGCACTTTTTAGTACGGAGTGAGGGCAGAGGGGATGTCCACCTTGGACTGTCCGGGAGAACGATGAATCAGCACGCACCAGGATTTCAGTGAGGAGTTTGTAGAGTCCAGAATCTTGCCCCAGTGAAACAGTATTACCATCGTGACTCAGTCATTTGAATAGTTCCTCTCAGGCAGCTTCAGGACGCTATCCATAATTACATTTATTTCACAATAGATTGATCCCAGACATCTTTTTAAATCTGTTTGCCCCTGAATGTGTGCATTGTTATATGTTCCCTCTTTTGGAGTGAAACAAAATAGATAGGCAGAAAATACGGGATATGGACATGTTGTCCACAAGGCATTTCCCACTCCAGAGGTCTCCCAACCCTGTGCTAGCTTGTTAATTTATTGTTATAGCTTGTCTGTCAAACCAGGAAGACATTATTCGACAGCCTAGATATTTTTCTAACACAATATTTTTTTTACGTTTTCCTGATTTCCAAAAATACGACCCATGTTATTCTGGAAGAGGTAATTTTTTCCCCCTGAAAATGGCAGTAATATAGTAAATGTTCTGTCTCCATGTGCCACATGGAATAATGCTATTACAAGATATAGAGAAGGCAATCACGAGCCACCTTTCCTTAAGTGATATTTATCCCTCCCAAATAGTTCAGTGGGGGCTGTGACAGGAATAAAATACTTTCTCTCTACAAAAGTATTGTTTCTAAGGATGAAAAAGCCCTGAAACCATGACTGACATTCAAGTTCGAGGTGCTGTGATTATGTGGAAAAATGGGATTTTACACAGTGACAACACCAATAAGAGTCGTGAAAGGCACACTTGCAATGAAAGAGTTCCATTTGGAACAGCCCAGATTGTGGTTAAAATGGTCTCCGTGTGGCAGAGCGTATTTGTGAATGAAGTGCCTTTCAATGAGGAGAAATCAATTTTAACAGCTCATTTATTGATGAAACCAAGTCTAGTCTCAGCAGTTAGAGTGCTTTCTTGGAACGGGGACTAGAGGATTCATCTGTCTCACCTTAACGGATGAAAGAAAAGCTTTTCATAAAAAATGTTTATGGCTCCTCTGCTACTGGAGCTTGGATGAGCTAATATTTGATAATTAGTTAACGGAGGATTTGGGAAACTTAGAATGCCTACTAACACTTTCCACGCCTGTTGCATTCAGCAGCATTACAATCATTCAAATATGCCTAAAAATGAATCCCGTAGTGGCTGAATCGTGAATTCATTTGTCTTAACTCCACTAAGCTTCCTTAACTCTACCTTTCACTTTAGCTACATTGGCTTATTGACCGTCCCAACCTTGTGCCTGGCTTTTTCCCACCTAAAGGCTGAACTTACCCACAGCCCATGTGACTGGCACCCCCTGGAGGTGTGCAGTGCCTAACTGGATGCAGTGACCTATGTGAGTCACCCCTCCTCTCTGGTGCCAGGTACCTGCTCTCCATCCTCCTCAGTCAAAGTCTTGCTCATCCTCTGGTTTCAGCTCTTTTGTGAAACCTCTTCAAACAAAGCTAGCTGTAAGTCCTCTCTTGATTCTGTGGTTACCTCAGTCGCTACTTCGGCACAGATTATGCTCTGCTAGTTGTTCACATGTGTCTTTTGACAGTCACAGACTGATCAGAAACAACAAGGCAGAGTCAGAATACCCTTGCCACTTCCCAATAACGTCCATTTTCTCCATCTTAGTTCCTGGCACCAAGTCAATGATCTAGACACCATTCTAGACTGTTCTCTCTTTGCTACCTATTTCTATCCAATGAGTAAATCCATGCAGCTCGGTGACCAAAATACATGTCCGGTCCTACCTCTTTCCACCATCCCATTGCCTTTTATGTCCCTAGACCAAGCCACTATTCTCTTTCACCTAGACAGCTGCCATATTCCCCAACTGGCTTCCTGTTTTTGTTCATTTCCCTCAATGATCCACCCTCCACATAGCATATAACCTCTGCCTGCACTCCTGTTAAACGCCCCCCATAGTTTTTTTTATGATTAGAATAAAATGAAAAAGTTGCATAGTCTATATTTGACATTTTTTTTTTTTTTTTAGCTGCCTAGAATCTGAATCCCCTTTCTACTTGGGTGAGAAACCATCACTGTAGGAAACTTAGTGAGAGATGGGACAATGCCTCTTCTAGTGAGTTAACTTGAGACCCAGTAGTGGCTTGATTGCTTTCTCTGTGAGATGAATGAACCCACATTCAACTACATTAAATGGGGTTGGGATGGGGTATTCTTGGGTAAAATAAAAAGTAAGGAATTCAAATTCTTCAGAATTAGAAATGCTGGAATGAATTTATTATTGTAGCTTATCCTACTTTTTTCCCCTTGAGGAGGCCTAGAAGACATTATTCATGAAGACTTTGAAAAATACTTTGGTGAAAAACTACCATTATCTTTGAAAAACATGTTAGTGCCTGTTTTTTGTGAGGCCTACAGAGAATACCTCATTTTGACATGGCCAGAAGGATCCGGGGTCACAGAGATTAATCAATAGTGAATAATAGCTGAAGGCAAAGTGGGAAATGTAACCCTGATAGGCTGCAGGTCCTTGCTGGTAAGCAGAGTGGTTTGACCAACAGGGATATGGAATAATAGTTAATTGATGGTAGATCCTAAGAGTGACAGAGATAGGCATTCCTTTAAGGTCCTACTTTATATTAAAGACCCTATTTATATTAAGTAGAAAACAAAACTCATGAAGAAGGCCCCGAATTGAGCCACATTGAGAAAGTAAAAATCCTTCATTCTATTCCCAGAGTTTTGCTGGTGCTAGAGCCCTTTAAGTGAAGGGAAAAGACAGAAACCTCAAGACTGTGCAATGAAATCACAAGTAGGGACAATGAAACATCCTCTTAGCTTTTTTCAGAGAAGTATGGGGGTATTAACCAGGGTAACTGTGTACTGAGGGAGAGGAAATATTCAACCATTCCAGGGGTCATTAGGTCTTGGACTGAACTAACATTAATTTCTGGAGCCCAAAACAACACTATGGTCTACCAGGCAAAGTAAGGAATTGTAGGTGGTCAGTAATTCAGTCAACGAATATTTATTGAACACCTACTATGTGATCAGCATTATTTTATGCAGGCAATATAATGGTGAGAAAGATAGAGTTCTCAAGAAGCTTATTTTACAGTGGAGGAAAGAGGTAATAAATAAGTTAATTTTTGGAATTGATAGATGCTCCAAAAAGGATAAAAGATGGAAGATACTAAAAAGTGATGTGTGGGTAGTTACTAAAGAGTGATAATTTTTTTAAAGATTTATTTATGTATTTATTTAAAGAGAGAGCACAAGAGTGCATGAGTGGGGGGAGGGGCAGAAGGAGAGAATCTTCAAGCAGACTTCCTGCTGAGCGCAGAGCCCCATGCAGGGCTTCATCTCACAACCCTGTGATCATGACCTGAACTGATAGCAAGAGTCTGACACTTAACTGACTGAGCCACCCAGGCACCCTGTGGAGTGATATTTGAATTGTATCCTGAATTATGAAGAAGACACAGTCATGGAATAGAGCTCCAAACAAAGAATCCTGAGATAGAATCCTGAGATAGAACAAGTATGTCACAACCTCTAGGGAGAAAAATAAGGTTAGAGTAGATTGCAGTAAAGTGAAGATGTTGGAGAATGGGAAAAGGTGACATGAGACGATGAGGTAGGATCCAGAAGATGCTCGTAAGCTGTGATATGTTTGGATTTGAAAGCCAGTGGAGAATTTCAGGCATTGCAGTGACACGATTTGATTTATGTTTAGAAAAATGACCCTTGATTATGGGAGGTAGAGTATGGACTGTAGATAGACAAGGGTGGAAATTATGAAAACTGCTTTGGAGTCTGTTATATTAATCAAAGGAGGGATGATAGTGGTAGAGACAAATGGAACAGCAGTGATTGTGTAATGTGATCAGATTCGGGGTCCATTTGTAGGAAGAACTGATGGACACATTGAATGTGGAGATGAGAGTGGAATAAAAAATAGTATCAAGATTTTTAGTCTGAGAACTAAGTAAACAGTGGAAGCAATTGCTTGGGAAAGACCAATTTTGCCTAGTGGGGAGCAGAAATCAACTAATGTCTTATTAATTTAAGATAATTATTAATATCCAAATGGAGATAAATAGTAGGAGAATATATGAGTTCAGGGAAGAAGTTGAAGCATATATGTTTATGTGAAAATTTACATGTATAGACATGTACATACACACATTCGTATATGTGTGTAGTTATTTAGAGTCATGGATTGGGTTAGGTCACTTAAGGAGAGAGTATATGTTGAAAAGGGAAGAGAGATAAGCACCAAACAGAGTGCTATAACTCTCCACATGTTGATGATTAGAGAAAAAAAGGAAGATAAAAATGTTTTCTTTTACAAAAACAAATGATTCCACCTCTGACATGTGGTATACAATCTTAAGTTAAGGAATATTTTTTCTCAATCTCATTAAACAAACACACCAGAATTAATTTGCTTTCATCTGGCAGAAATTATAATACATCTTCACAAATTTGCCTGTGTTACACTTTGGGCCACATATAGCCCAAAGACATGGATTTTCTCTCCATCCCACACAGTATCACAATAATTTATATCACAGTATATAAATTATATAAATATAAATTATATTATATTATTATATTATATATATAATATATATTATATATTATATTATATATAATTATGTATAATTATAATTATAAATAATATTATTATAATTATAATTATATATAATTATATTTATAATTATA
>CM052897.1:96661931-96686397 GCA_028534135.1 Potos flavus
TATAAATATATATAATTATATAATATATATTATATTATATATATTATATATATAATATATATATAATAAAAAATATATAATTATAATTATATTATATATAAATTATATAAATATATAAATTATATAAATATAATTTATTTATATCACAGTATCACAGTAATTTATAGTATTTTGCTACTGGGACCTAGAAAGTAGCAGATCTAGATGCATCAATAAGATACATGCAAATCTGAGGATCTCAGATAAATCCCATGAAAATACAGACATGACCACCTTGGCAATATTTGAGGGACTGCTGACTTTCAGGGACTCTTGACAAAGTAGCGTACCCTATGCTTCCTATCACTAAGAGGGGGCCACCTTAGATTTTGGAGGTGTTACATATGTTTGTGTGTACTACTCTAATCTATTTACAAGATGAACTAAAAGACTTGAGTGGAAGCTAGAGCAAGAGGTTGATCTCTGATCAACTGCAGCTATGGGCCGTAGGGATAAACGGTTCGCCTATTCAGTTCTCATGTCCCAGCAAAATCCTGGTGTTTTAAATGTCTTGGAAAATAGGAATACCACACAGAATACTGGCAACACCTGATGGGAAATCACTAGAGTTTTGGAGCAAAACCATGCCTTTAGAAAATATTACTCTCTCTTTGGAAAAAAAAAAAAAAACCAAAAAGCTTTTTTATAGACTAGATGCCTGATCACAATCACCAAGTGACCATGTGATCCACTAGATCCATTAGATCCATGGACTAATGATTTTCTGATCCCATTGCCACAAAATCAGGCATGTCCATCGTGTCTTCATAACATGAAAATAGTCTTTGAAATAGGGACTAAGTAGGCTGTGAAAGCATAAGTCAATTACACAAGTATATGGCTCACATTCCCAGTGTACATACTCCTGCTTCACTGCCATGTCCACATTTCCAGTGTACCCACTGCTACCTCACTGCTACACCCACTTTCCCAGTGTACCTACTGTTGCCTCACTGCCACGCCCACTTTCCCAGTGTACCTACTGCCTCACTATCACACGCTCTTTAATCTGCCTTAAGACCTGTCTGAGGCCCCAATGTAAATGGTCACAGGGGAGTAATTTTTAGGCCTGGTTTCCAGGTGGCTATGCTAAGTGTGGGTGTGTGAGTTTCACTGGAACTGGACTGCTGTGTTATTACAGCTGCATTTATCACAGGTGGTCCTGTGTGGGACTAGAAAGAGGACATCTTTACAGCACAAATACCTGAATAAAAGATCTCACACTATACTGTCACAAAGAAGGAACCTGGAGTAAGAATCTATATTTGTTTATGCTTAGTGGTTGGCTAACAGTACGGCTCTATCATTGGATACTTGGAAGGGAAAATACTGGGGGATAGGGATGGTGAGGTTTGGACAGCAGTGTGTGGATGGACTATTGGGAATAGGTTCAGAGAGAGATACTGATTTCTCATAAAGTGTTCATGAAAAGGATTCCACAATGGAAATATGTCTTAACTGTTAGCATGCCAAGATGAGCACCCTTGTGGGTATTAGTTAACCTAATTGCCAAGCTATTTTGGGCTCCTCAATGGGTTTATGATCAAAATGACCATGGTGGCAGGGATGGAGGCAGAGCATAACTTCAACAACTAGGACTTTTGTCAGGAAAGTTTATCTGGATACTGCCATCCCTAAAAGCTTAATTAGCATTAGAAAGCAATCTTGAATCCTTGGGGGGGTGGGTGTAGGCAGACAGTTGTAATCTGGTGGCAGGCTTTCCATTTTGGAGAACAAAGTGTCCTCACAGTCTAATGAACAGCATTGTTTCTGATTCAGGAAGCCACTTATAGGCAAAAAAAAAAAAAAAAGCCTGTGGTTCCTTGGAGTCACCAGTTCTACCGGGTACCTCAATCTCCTACAAGCACCTGGCTTTACAGAATGACAAAATGCCTATCAGCTCAAATGTCATCTCCTTAGAAAAGCTTTTCCTGACCACCCAAGTAACTATACTATCACTCTGTTTGATCTTTCTCCTACCATGTGCATTTATCCAACTTCTGTTTTATTTTAAAGGAATTTTATTTTAAAAGAAATGAGTTTCCCCATTAGAATGTAAACTAGATGAAACTGAACCACTCATTCGTCACCATAAGACCTGGCATAGTCCTAGGAACAAAGTATATGTTTCATAAATATTTCCTTAATGAGTAAATGAATTAATTATGAATTAGAATGAGTAGTTAGGACCCAATACAGATTTCATTAACCACTGGAAACTTAGGGCCAAATCATTTAACAAATGAATAAAAACACAGTGTCCTTTTTTGATTGGCTGATGGATTCCTGGTCAGGAAATAATCCTTTTAATACCTGGGAGCAAATTTACAAATAAATCAAATCTGCATTCATTCTACTAGAGCCCATTGCTTGCAGAGCACTAGCTAGATAGTAGGGAATATGCTGATGAATGTCACATGACTCTGTACTCAAGGAATTTATAGTTGAGAAGAGAAATAGAAAATAATAAATGACAGAAATAAGACATTTGAGGAACTGTGTGTGTGTGTGCAAAGAAGAAATAGATATTTATTCAGGTGAGATGGAGAAATCAGAAAGGTTTTCTGTAAGAGGCAATGTATGAGCTAGGCCTTGAAGAGACAAATCTGGAGAATGAGATGGAGGCAGAGGCCAGACATGGAATGGTGTGTGTGGGGAATGGGGGACCAGAAAGCATGAAGAGAGTGGCTGGAGGTTTTGGCCAGATCATTCAAGAAGTTGGATGTCATAGTCAGGTGGTTGACTTCATTGCGTGGGCACTGGGAAGAGCAAAGATTTGTAAGGAAGGGCCTAACACCACCAGATCTATGTTTTTAGGCTGCCTAGTGAGAGACAGATTGGTGAGGGAAGAGACTGAAGACAAGGAAGCCAATTAGGACATTAATCTGATAGTCCAGGGGTGAAATGAAGCCAGTGGACTTGAAATAGACCCATGCCAGAGGGAATAAAGTGAAGGGGATGGGTGCATAGATATTAAGAGAGATTTTAGAACAGGATTTGACCATGTATTATATGCTGGTGGACGGAGAGAAAGCGCCATGTAGAGTAACGCTTACAGTTCCAATCTGGGTGGTTTGGAGGATGCAGGTGAGGTTAAGTGATGGGAATGCAGAAGAAAATCATGGATCTAGTGGAAGATAAACTTCATTTGGCTATACTGAAGATCAATGTTTGAAGATCAGTAGGTTATCTATCTTTATATGCCAGGCAGTCTTGTGAACATTTGGAATGAAAGCATAGGATGGAAGTCCAGTCTGGTGATGCCATTTGACAGTGATATTTAAATACTGAAATGAAGTTAAAGAGAGGAGAATGTCGACACTTAACAGGGCAGGGTCTGTTCAGAGAACGAACAGGTCTGCTCTAACCAAAATGGCAAAGTAGAAACCTGTGTCATAGATGTTCTCAGTTCTGCTCTTCTATTGTTTCCCCCATGATTCTTCCTTTATCCTCATCAAGTTTCATTTATAGCTATCGTATGTTTCTTATGGGGAGAAAAGAAGCAACACTTGAGCCTACAAGTTGGATTATGGCAGTGTCCCACTCGAAAACCAGTAATGATTCATGATTGTCTACACACAAAAGTCCTGACTCTTTCCATTTCATTTGGAGTTCTCCCAGATACGGCCACCATCTCACCTCCTATCCCGCGACACCCACTCTCTTCCATTCACACACCTCTGTGCTCCGTGCTGAGCTTCCTACTTTGTTACAGCTCTTCCCTCTGCCTGGTATCCCCTTCCTTTTCTTATCCAACCATTGGTGGCCTACACACACTTCAAAGTTCTGAAGCCTTCCCAGCCCCTTTCCACTCAAAATTCCCCCTCTTGACTGACTCTTCTAGAATCTGGTGTGTGTGTTCCTATCATGTATTTGATTCAGTGTTCTCTGCTGCTTATATACCTTTGACCCTCAGTAGACTGTAGCTTTAGAGGACTGAAACTCATTCCCCTTTGTGCTTTCACTGGCTTTCTTGAGACTCTGAGCACAGCAGTGATTAGCTGGATGCTTTTGAAATGAGAGAGCAAAAGAGAGAATGGTAATTGCAGCATGGTACATTCTGGCAGTGTGTATCTCCTTCCTTAGCCTGACTGATCTGATATGAGGATAGAAAACATCATTGAACTCCCATAAACAGGTGTAAAGGTCTCCACTACTGCTTCATTCTTTTGGCCAATTACTTTCAGAAAAAAATGCAAAAGAGGGAAAGAAAGAAGCCCACATAATGTATTAGGGTCTGGGACTGGAGGGAACTTCATTATTTTTAATGTCTCCGTAAAAGATCTTTTTTTCTCTCTACATTTACCAGACTAATCCCAATAATGTCTTTTAAACAATTAATTCTAGTTTCAAAAGCATTCTACTCTGCAGTTTGTCCAGAATTAAGTGACCATTAGAAGGCATTAGCTTAGAAATGAGTGGCCTAATTACTTCTGAAAGTTAGCAATAAAAGAAGGAGAAAAAAAAGTCCGAATTTCAGAGACATCAGCATCCTTGCAGTCCTGCCTGCTTTTTTGTATACCTTTCTGTCTTCCAAACATGCAAACCGTCAGTCAGATGAAAGCACTGGGGGGTTTTCATACCTGCCGATTTAATTTTTTACTGGGCAAAGATTGCTTAATCTTGCCCCGACTCTGGAAAATAAAGAGGACAAAAAGACATTGAAATGCCGACCGTTTACTCTAAACCAACGTCAAGGAACGCCATGAAACCCGAAGGCACAGGTGGGCTACAAATGGTGCCTATCTGGTCGTAAGGCTGGGAGTTTGGTGATGACAGAGAAAGAGTGTTGTGGATGCAATCGTCCTCTGTTGGGAGCATGCTCCTTTCACCAGCCAGACCATGGCAATCTGTGGGCTGAGTTCAGGCTGCACAACTGTTTGTATAAGCCCGGCGGATATTCTGTTCCTAAGTCTAGGGGCAGTGCCTAAGTTTCTAGCATCCTCTTTCAAGGTGGGGGTAGTTTTGGCCATTAACCCCGCTCAGGGGAGAAGATGTATTGGGCTGTACTTGTATGGCTGATGGAACAGATTTCTCTCAATGGAATCGTTCCATGCATCCTACGTGTAACCTATTTGCACATGTTAGATGGGAGTGTTGGCAGGGCTCTCAGCCTTAATGTCTACTTTATAGGCAATTACTTACAGCTTCCATGTCCGCCTCTGGAAATGCAGGTGTTCTCAAAAAGGGTTCTTGCACTGCAGGGGTGGAAGCTTCTCGTATTTATGGCTTCCCTCTGCTCCTCTATGGAGTATAAGATCTCGGTTGTTGTAACCCTTAGGGGAATCATAGGGGGTTACGAATGCTTTTGGGCGGTAGGGCGGGGTTTGGGCTCATTTAGGCTGCTTTGTGATGATTTTGAGATTTAGGAGCAGAAAGAGGAAGTGAATCTTTTTTTTTTTTTTTTTTTTTTTTGTCCTTGGCTTTTAATCCAAACCAAAGAAACCATCATTTCTCGGGTTAATATTGCTTTTCCGGGAGTCCTTACTGATGGGGGGGCCGTTGAGGCTAATGACCTGAATGGACTCGCCGGCCAGTCTGCTCTGGGATTCCCCCCTCCCTCCACTCTGTGGACAGTAGGAAGCAGCCTAGCGGAGTGGGGCTCCACGGTCTCATGCTGCTGCCTAGGGGTCCTGGCTGTGCCCCTGCCTTGCGGTGGAAGACAAGACACCTTCTTTATCTCCCGGTTGCAATGTGAAGATTCAATGAGATAACATGTCTGAAGGATCTGACACAGGCCCGGAAACACACTTAACAAACATCAGCTGTTAGCAGCAACAGTGACAACAACGGAGTACAGTTATCTGAAGCTTCACGAGAGACAGATCCAAAGGAGGAAACCCAGAGAGATGGCATCACCGTCTCCATCTTGCTGTTTTGTTAGGAGTCCAGACTTTAATCAGATGAAATCGTATTAACTTGAGAGGCCCGCTGCAGTTGGATGCTCAGCGCGGTACCTGCTGGCCTAATGAAGTCTTTGATGTGGTTCTCCCACGTTGCATACGTACCTACCTTTAATCATGGGAAGCCAATGACAGACAGTAACTAGCTGGACTCGCTTTCATCTCAAAGTATTCTTATAGCATGATTTTAGAAGTAAATATCTAGGCATATTATTTTTGCCTTTATACCAAATTAGAAGCAGGTGAAAGGATGTTATTTTGTGGCCTTTGCCATGGGAAGATGTGTTGCCCAGAGAAAAGAAATATGTATTCTTCCTCAAAATTTATGTAATTCCCTGAACCCCGGCGCTTTATGAATGAGCTCAGGGCTAGGAAACTTCAGAAGTTTTGGAAACTGTAGATATTGTACCCTGGAAACCGGTTTCCACTCCTTCAAGAAAGGTTGTCAAATACAAGACTGTTACGAATTCATCAGACATTAATCATTTAGCCCCACCAGGGAATTTTCTGTTCCTCACCTTATCCGTCACTGAAAAAAAAAAAATTCACAAGACTTACATTATTCCATTTATTTTATGGTTATAAATAATCAAATACAATTTGTGACTCTGTGGTTTGTAATGCATTCAGATTGGCTTAGAACATGATGGAAAAGAACAAGCTTGGTTTGTACTTGAGGTTTGCTAAGGACTAGAATTCCCCAGGTAGTTCTCTCTCATTATGTAGGGCACAGTTATGTTGCAGAGACCTCTCCAGAAGCCCAGGGGAAGGCCTTCTCTCATTAGGCACGTCCCAGTGAGCACCGGCGATGGCAGTGCGTGATGAATCACGGATCTGTAGGCTGGGAGAAGAATGATCAAGATTTCAAAAATGGAAATCTTTTGAGTCATCTTGGCTAGAGATTTTTTTTTTTTTTTAATCTCCAAATCCTTCAATGCAAAAAAGAAATAGAGGGCGATAATTCCAAACTGAAGATTGTTGCTGTGAATTGGTAGTGACAACAATATGGTCAAGGTCTGTTTTTCACAGTTCGGTTCACACTTATTTCAGGGCTGGGGGAAAAATGTGTTCTTGAAATAAAACTGAACTCATTCAGAGATTGTACGCATGAGATCTTAATGGAGATTCTTTTCTTTTGAGATTATGAGCGTCATTCAGGGTCCAGCCTCCCTGCCTGTCCGCCTACTGTCCTCCAGCAAACTGGAGGTGGCTGCTTATTCTCTTTGGCTGTTCCCACCTGCCCTGTTGGCGGCAGGACCAGGTTCTAATTAAGTCATTGCACATTCAGGCTGTGCCTAGGGAGACTGCTGAGCCTATGACACAGTGGTATTCCTAAGGCCCCATCTCTGGCACACAGGTTGCTCTGATCCTGGCACTCATCCCCTACAGTGAGCCTATGAGCTTTGTTCAGATGGTGTTCATGTGCACAAGTGAGTGATCCAAGGTAATCATTGACCTTGTTAAAGCATTACTAAATACTAAGAGTATCCCTGTACCATGCACTCTATCTGGGGGATGGGGACAGCAGCTAGTTCCTTGGTAGAGCAAGTAATAACTACCCTGGTCAGATTGAAAAGGCCAAGATTAGAACAGGATGTCGGACTCTGCTGACTTGGTTCAAAGGGATGAGAGAGAGAGAGAGCCCTTAGACCCTGGTTCCTTGATTTAGCTACAACTCTTGACTTGGCACCTTGTACCTTGATTAGGCATCTCAGGGGGTCTTTTCTAGGAGATGTGGAGCCATTGGAATCCACCTCAAATCTATCTTCATTGTACCTACAAGATTAATCTTACCTATACAGTGCATAATCTTCAGTCACCTTTAGAAATTCCTCCCGTCTCCTTTTTCCTCATCTCCTTCCTCAGGCTGTGCCCTGAGATCTAGCATTGTGGGCATTTAACCCAAAGACCCCATGCCTCACCAGCTCAGAGAGATTTGATATATTGATAATAAATACTGATATTTAAATAGTCTTGCTTTTGCCCCTGTATACCCAATCACTGTTCTATCTCCATCTTCTGCCACTTGTCCCTTGAAGTCTAGGAAAGTCACATATGCAAGCAAGCAGTTACCACTCTACACTGACCTATTCAGGGAACTCTTTATCTATGCTGTCTGGTTGTGAACCTGCTCAAAGGAGCCTCCGTGTTGAGAAGTTGTGTGCGCCAGGAGTGCTAAAGTTCAAGGATGCTCACACTTCTGATCTATGAAGTACCAGGAGTGATGGGGACTGAGCCCTCCTTCAGCACATGCCTTTAACCGTTCCCTACATAGGACAAAAACCAACCATGAAGTTTAGCTTGAGGCAGATGTCATTCTACCTTGTTCTCAGTCCTGTGCAGACTAAGTACAATGACATTAACAAAAATCTCTTTCCACCTAAAAGCATGACATCCACCTACGTATTAATTTATGTTCATGGATACCAAAATGGTCATCAGTCCCCCAGTTCTAGAAACAGCCAAAATAGATTCCCACCAGGGGCTTGGCTAGGATACTGTGCTCCAGATAGCTGCCCACTGTACAAGGTAGAGATAGTCTGACTTAAAATGACTTGAACAGACTCAACGAGCCTGATCCTGTCTCTGGGTGTTTGTTATAAATTGAACTGGGTCCCCTACAATTCATATGTTGAAGCCCTAACCCTGAATGTGACTGTATTTGAAGATAGAGCAATTATGGAACTAATTAAGGCTAAATAAGGTCCTAGAACGGGACTTTAATCTGAGAGAATGTGTGTTCTTATAAGAGGGAGAGACATCAAAGATCTTTCTCTCTGTCTCTCTCCTTGCTCCAACACAGACGAAAGCCACATGAGGACATACAAAGAAAGCAGCCATCTACGAGCCAGGAGGAGAGGGCTTATCAGACACACATTGGCTGGCACATTGACCTTGGACTTCCACACTGAGAAAATAAGTTTGCACTGTGTCAGGCACCTAGTTCGAGCTATCTTGTTACAGCAGCCTGAGCTGACCAATACAGGTTCCATTCTTAGCTGTCTGTGAGTGGTACTAGGTGGGAGGGGCAGAGCTGGAGTCCTTGTTGCGGGCAGGTGGATTTTCTCCCACCAGTGTCGTAGTAACAGGAGTAAAGGAATAATAACCTCTAGCCCTTGTGCAGTGGTTGGTCCCTTTCGTGGAATGACTTTCACGCATGATATTCCATTTGGTTCTCATAGTGCCTTTACCACCCTTTGCGGGAGGAAGGGCATTTTATCACCATTCTACAGCTGATGAAACTGAGGTACTTAAAAGGCTATGCAATTTATGTAATTTGTCTGAAATCACCCTGAGCATTAGTACTCTAGGACTACTGAAATACTAACCCAGCGTTCTTGTCACTATGCAAGAGTCTCTAAGTGTATTACACCAAAGGACCTATAAAGGGATGGCAAAATTTAAAGGTTTGTGTGTGTGTGTGTTTTTCAGCATCTGTATGTTGGCGATGTGCCCCAATTCACATTCACAGAATAGCTGTTGAAAAGCTTTGGAAGGGCTCAGTGGGGTCATTTTATGCAGTGGAGGACAAGACAATAACTACAGGAAATGGCCACACGGATGCCAAAAAACGTAAGCCTGGAGCAACCCAATGGAGGACAAAACTGCAAGAGGAGGAAGGCTAAGCCTCTGGCTTGAGCCTCCGGGGCCTCCTCCAGCACGCCCTCCCAACTGTGTTATAGACTGTTCTGGAAGCTGTCAGCATTGTGGCTCTCCTCGATGACCCGCTTCGGCTTTTCATTCTGTGATCCTCTGTAAGAGGAAACCAGATGCATCACCCTCTAAGGCCTGTGGTCTATTGGAAAGTGCCTTTTCTTTTCACCCTCCTCTTAGGGGCTCCCCCCGCCCCACAGGAAGCCTCCCCCTCTCCCCTCCTCAGGTGCGGGGCCACCTGTTAGTGTCTCAGCCTTCCCAGATCCTCTATAGGACTAGTCTGCTTCCCTCCCCATCGTCCCTGTGGCCATGGAACCCCTCTGGGAGCACCCCATTTTATAAAACACATGAATGGCCAGAGCCGCAAAGCATAGCACTTCAAATTCACTCTGGCTCCTACATCTTGAGAAGAATAGCTCCCAGGTGTGCTTTATTTTCCCCCTACCGATCATGTTCTTTCAGGGCTTGTTTCTGTCCTAACACAGCAGTTGAAATCAGAGACTCGGGAGCCCAATGGCTCTGCCATTTGCTGGCTGCCTACTGGTGTGGTCCTGAGCAAGTTACTTAACCTCCCTACTCTAGAATTCCTCTCATCTTCAAATAAGGATAAAATAGCACCTCTTCCCAGGCTTGATGTAATGATCAGGTGGGCTCATCTGTAAAGTGCTTAGCACAGGGCTTGGTGTGCGGAAGTGCTGTGCACTGGGTACTCCTATTACCACCATCAGTAGTATTTATCCAGTAGTTATGCTGAGTGGGATCCTGCTGGACATAGTAGAACATTTTCTGACATAACTAATTTTCCTAAATATATTAGTCAATAATATGCATTGGGATTATTTTCAAGTTTATGCCCTTACCCTTTGTCCTTCCAGTATTAATTTTGCTACCTTCCTTCTTAACTACTCCTCAATTTATATAGTTAAAAAAAAATGACTCCTTTTACATTTTTTTCTTCCTGAATTATTTTCAAAATACAGAGTTGACAAGATTTATTTCAGCGACCAGCTCATTATCTCTACTCCTCTTGGAACTTCTGTCGGCACTTCACATCCTTCACAAATACGTCATCGCCCAACTACACTGGCGTTCTCAGAGCTGAGCTTTATGTCTTATACCTTTTCTGAGTCCTGCACAATGCTTTGCATGCAGTAAAGGCTCAGAAATTAAATGGGGACTGATTTGTTCTCATTCTATTTGTCCATTACATTCTCATGTCTAAAGTGTTTATCCCTCACAATTACTAAGTCAGCTCTATGATACTTAATATATTTAACATATCCTCACGATTTTAAAAATTCACTCACAGAGAGACACATGCATCATATTTATTTTTTGAGGCTGATTGCCTCTACAACTAAGCTCTTCTCTTTTCTTCTAAGTTGACCATCAGCATTTCCATCCCTCAAATAGAAGATAAGTTTCTTGAGAGCCAGAGAATCTTGGGGGGCTTGAGTGCCGATGTGTCTCTGCTACTTAGAATAGGGGAGTGGTAGACATTGTTAGTTCCCAATCTATCAGCCACCGCCCTTGTTTCTTTACCAACACAAACCTGATTTTGCCTGGTATCTTGTAACCATGTGCTTCTGAAAAGGCTAGGCCCTCACTCTTGGCCAGAGAATGTATTGTAATCATTCTAAGTCAATCCTAGGTTTTCTTATTCTTGTTGCTGGTTATTGTTTTAGGAATGAGCATGTTCTACACTTTTGCAACAATCGTCTTTGCTCCTAGGAAAGAGCAATGCGATGCCTGAGTTTGTTGTAGCTACCTTGGCATCATGAGGGGAGCTAGCTCAAGACCACAAGCTAACACCCCGGGGATGGCGGAGTTGGAAGGAGAGAGATTCTGGGGCCTTGATGACGTTGTTGAATTCTACTGACTAACCAAACTTGGAAACTCCCCATCCGTGAGACATTTTGTGTGGGATAATTCATTTGCATAGTTGTTTAAGCCACTTTTAAATGGGTCTTAATTCTTCATAACTGAAAGCGTCCTGATCCAGGAGGCATGCCAAAAATATTTGTTAACTTTCTGACTAATGAAACCTGCTGTAATTCATGCTACATTGGTGAGCTAAAGCTCTACACGTTGACTAGGAGAGGCAACAAATTCCAGTAGGTAAAAACAACATTATTTAAGTGATCAGGAAAACAGAATGTTGTTTTAGGTCTTAACTTTGGTGGTAAAGCTGAAGGGGGAGGAGATTCTGAAACTTGGAAAAACATACAAGTTAGAAGAAAATTTCTAAAAACTGTTTCTTGTTGATTTGTAGTTGAATTATAGATTTAAATTGGCTGGTGTTCAAAATTCTGCCCTTGCTGAAGGGATCTTCGAGGGTGAGCTTTTGCTTTGGCCGGCCCCACAGCAGGATGTGGGGCCTGTGCTCCAGGGGCAGCCCCTGAGGGAGAGCTGCGGAGGCCTTTGGTCACCTCCAGAGCAGCCACCAGTGGAACGATGTTGCAGGTACCTTTAATGGGGACAGTATTCCATCATTCGCCTTGGGGACCATTTGCAGTCCACATTAGCCGCTCATTTCTCTTTCCACATTATCAGGGGTTGTCTACCTGCCTATGCTAACCTGCACGAATGTGGAGAGCCACAACACTGTCCCAAGAGGAAGAGCGCGGGGCCTGTCACAAAGCAGAGCATTCGCTTCATTCAGTCTGGTCTGGTATGGTCAACAGAAGGACTTCTGGAGGTTGGTCAGTTGCAGCTTTGCTTCCTCACCTGGAGTACCACGGTAGGCTTATACCCACTCACCTCCCTAGTTTTGCCCATTCCAGTTTGTACGCTACACTGGGACACAGAGCCGACTACGTCACTTCTGGGCCTGCCGTCCTTTAAGGGCTCTTCATTATCTATGGATACATGTAAGCTCCTTAGGCTATCATGTGAGCCCTGGCGCCATCTGGGCTCTGCCTTCTTCTCCAGTCTCTTTGTCCCTCCTCCTCCTCTCCATAGACAAAAGCCTACCCACATCAAATGATCTGTAGCTTCTGGAACACCACACATCCCCAATACAGCATCAGTGACTTTCCTGCAGCTCTCTTCTCTGGAACACATTCTCCATCCTGCCCTCCCTACAAACTTCATTGCCTTTTTTGAGACACATCTCTGATGTACTCTGGGAAGCCTTCCCTGACTCCCTCATGCAGACTGAGAATCCCCCTTTCCCTTGCTCCTCTTCCTCCTAATCATTCCATCGCATGAATCACCGTGTTGCATGATGGTTTCTCTGTCTCCTGTCCCCCTTTTTCTGAGTATCCTGTGGTCAGGATTTGGTCTTGTGTCCTGCACGGGGCTTAGCACACACTAGTGCTGAACTATCAATTCCTTTGCAGGTTAGTGCCTCCAAGGACATGTTGAACAGAGAAAGCGAACGGGAAGTTGAAGGCAGCAGGAATACACAAGTGCAACTGGCTGACCCCAGAATAATCTAATGACCTGGCATTCCCTTTGTCCTACCACATGGACCATCCAAATATTTTCTCAAGCTGATAGGTACACATTACAGCTTAAATAGGCTAATTATTTTCATTTCCTCTTCTTTTTACTTTGAAATTTAGAGATAGGCAGTGAAATTGCACATTTCCTAAGATTTTTAAGTCCTTGACTGACTGTAAGACCAGAACATTTGTTATTCTTTCGCCCAGGGTCTCCTCCATCCTCATTTGGGAAATTTCCACCTACTTCTGAGATCTCGCCCCAGCTTCCTTTGTGAAGTAAAGGGCAAAGTTTTAACTCAATAATTTTAGCAATTTCTAACTCCCCTGTTGATAAGTAAATCTTCCTCTGCTTTATTTTAGGAATTCCCTATCTCCTTTGGTCACTCATCATTCAGCACGCTCTCCTGTCCTCTCAGGCACTTTCTCAGGAATGTCATTTGGGTTTACCATGGACGGACAGACACACCTGGATTCTAGAAAAGTAGTCTGCCAAGGATCTTGTTGATCAACTTCTTCCCCAGTACTTTTTCCAGCGGATAAACAGGATCTTGCTCACTCCTGAATTGCCACTGTTGTGAGAGGAAAAGTGGCCATTCCTGTGCGGGGAAGGGAAAACACACAGTTACTGAGAAATCTGAATGAGATTCCTTTGTGTTCCTCTCTTCATGGTGACCGATCACTCTCACTTCTGTAGTGTTCGTGTGCTTAAGAAGTGGAGGTGCCTTAGAAGAACTTTGTTTTGCTAGTTGATAGATTTTTAGAAAAAAAATATACGTTCCCTTTTGCTTGGTTACTCTGTGCGAACTCAGAAAGTGCAATTAGAAAAATAACATTTTATATAGAATCATTGGCATCAGTGCTAGTGAAAGAACATTACAGAAGAATAGAGAGATGGCAGGTAATTAATAGTTTTGCTTTAGCTGCATGGGATGTTCGTCTAACTCTGGGAGGACTGTGCACATACATAGCAAAGTGTGGGTACCATTAAAAAGGTCTACAGAATGCCCAGGAACCCTGTGTCCTTAGCAATTTGATGTCCGTAGGAAAGCTACACCCACACACTTCACTTTCTTTAATGCTTTACAAAAAGTTTTACTAGTTTCCTTTGGTGAATTGGTTTCCAGATAGCAGGAAAAAAAGAGAAAGAAAAAGATGGGAATGATGAACGGTTGTCATGGGCTTTAGCTCCCAAGCATGAAATTGGGGCTCAGGCCAGAGTAGTGAGTTTTCTTTGGGTCCCGGCCAGCAAAATGAAACCCCAAGAACCCAGTCTTTGGATATGTCATTATCTAACAAGCCAAAGGAAATGGATGACATGATGCCGAGTAAATGAGATGGATTTTGGTCTATAATTTATGTGAATGTCAACTAACACTTAAAATACCGATTAATATCAGCATCATATTGCCCGATCATGGGGACAATGAGAAGAGACATAATGCACGCAGACCCTGTGCAGTAATAAGGAGTTTGGTCTAGATACCCTGGCAATGATCATTAATTTTGCTATGTTTTGATTTAGTGTTTGTGTTAATGTATTCTAGTATGTCTGAGAATATGAAAGTAACACCTGGTGTGCTCTGTGCAAATGCTTCTCCGCTTCAGGAGGAAAGCCAAAGGGGACACACAGCTGAACCTGAAGCATCATTATAAATAGGCCCCAGGGAATAAACTCCTCAGATTTCTGAGAATAAAACAAAGTCGGAGAAAATATACAAATATATGAGCCTTTCTTGTATGCAAGCCATACCTTTAAGGTAATATTAGGCTCAGAATTTTGTTTGGGGGGCAGTTTGTAAGCCAAGCCAGGTTTGCATGCAAATGCCCTTAAAACACACACATGCACACACACGTACAAACACAGGCACACACGCGCGCACACACACACACATACACTTTGCAAGCGAGAGGCAGTGAGGCCAATTAAAAAAAAAATGCTCGTGTTCAGAGGTTTAATTTTGCTGATATCTTAAGACTGTCAGAAGGTGGATCGTCCTTCTAGAATCATGCCTGAAAGCCGGGCACACCATACAGTGTGGGCTAGATAAGTGCCCTTGTGAAGGCAAAGCTGTTGACTTCATATTCCTTGAAGCAATTGCTTCTGCTCCCAGTGCCTCTGAGCTCAGCATTCCCTTCTTTTTGTATAATTGAGAGCTGGCAGCTCACACGTTTCGCTTATTACATGAAGAGCATCTAAGAAGGACAGGCAAGGCAAGAAGCAGCCCTTTCCTCAGAAGACCTAAAACCACAGCACCCTAACAGTGAGAAAAGTTGCTAGATTACTTTAAATTCATGATATGTCCTAGGTCTGCATCAAATCTAATAAAGGAAGATAAATGGACTTTTTGGATTTGTACAAAAATATCCAAAATCCATTTCATCCTTTTATTCCATTTTTCCTTTTTTTTGGAAACTTTAGCAGCTCAGTTTCATTCGAGTCTGGCTTGCTCCTGCCACCTCTTTTAAAACTCATCACCAATGACAAGATAACTAATCACACTGTTCCATTTTCATTGCTATACTCATCCTACAAACCTATTGGCAATTCTGGTAGACATTTCAAAGATGTAGTATGAGTTGGAGAGAATTCACCATGTTTTCTCCTGATGTCCAGAGGGACAAATGGTTCCCTGTTTGCTCCACTCCCAGGGCTAGGAGATCCTGCCTGTGATCCCCCCCACCACCTGGAAAGTAGAGTGATAATATGCAATCCGTGGATTCAGTATACATTGAACACACATTCCTGGTTCGACAAGAGTGCTGAGTATTCGACTGGGTTCTCAGGTGCGTTAGGAAAAGGTAGTGGTCTATTGAGCTCACATTCTGGCTGATTAATACACCGCTAAATGCTCTTGGAGCTCTGCCAGGAGAAATACAAACAGCAAAAGAATTTACTCTATAAGGATCTGTCTTTTTGCCAAATCGTACAAGGAAAGTGTGTTTAAGAAAAAAAAAATGATAGGAGGATGTGTTTTTATTACATGTATGCTCATCAGATCCCAGTTCTGCAAAACCCATTAAAAACAACACGAAGTATTTAAAATCAGCAGCAATCACCTTGGTTGGTTACTGATTTACAAGATTAAAAACATTCTGAACTGGAGACGAAGGTGCATTAATATACACAGGTTCCTGGAAGAATCCTTGGTGATTACTTGTGGGTCCGTTTGGTGAGGGGGCTCAACGGCTCAGGCAAAGATGTCAGCACGTAAGTGAGGAGGAGGTACTGATACTCAACACCGTCCCTAGGAAATTCAGAGCGCCGTTCAATGGTCAATGCAAAGCCCTCAGAACCGCTATTATTCATTTTAAACTCTCTAGCATTCACTGGTTCAGTAGCAGGACAAGGCTTCAAGCTTGAGAGGCATCATGAGGGACTTCTCAATGTTAGGGAAAACATCCCCTTTATTCCATGCCTCTTTGGTTGTAACTCATAGCTCCTGGAATGCAGGCAAGTCTTTGCACCAAATGGAGTGGAATCACTTTACCATCCCCACAGCCACTGCTCTAGGCCATGCTCTCTCCTGAGTGTTTACAGATACAGACACCTCCAGTCATCCCTAGACTCATCAGTAGATACTGTCCTTGTACCCATTGCACAGAGGCAGAAACTGAGGCCCTGAGTGGTTTAGCAACTTGCAGAAGAAGTTCTCACATGGCCAGTCCATGGTGGAGATGGGACAGAAATCCCACTGGTTGGTTCTCAGTACCAGAACCCACATCCTGAGAGCTGAAGCGGGGTTGGCAGGCACCTCCTGCTGTTCCAACATACCCAGGTCTTATCCTTTGGGCATTTCAACATGAAATAATCTGCTGTCATTTGTCCTCTTCCAAAATGTCTAATTTTGGAGGGAAAAAAAATTTCAAACTGATAGAATCTTTATGTACATTGCAAGTGAAATAAAGATGGCAGCTGTGTAACAAATACGCATAAAAATGGAAAAGAGGCAAGTGCAGGAGGGAAGGTTGTGGTCAGTGTTAAAGAACAGAGGCCTCAGTGTATACGTGTTTGTGTGTGTGAAACTCACCCAGGTCTCAGGGTCAGCAGACGTCCAAATGTTCCATTTGGGGATGTGACTGGAGCCTAGGTAAGGTCAGGGAACCATGAAGTCAGGAATATAACTGACGAAGGCCACATTTGTATCCATTTTTATGCCCCAAGTGCCTGTAGGATAAGGTGCCTTCCTCCCAGTGAGAGTCTCAAGGCCACTGAGAATGTCCACTGTGCATAGCAGAGGGGAAAATCTATTTGCTACAACTTCTACGGACTTAGATGCCTCTTACCTCTAAAGACTCCCTGGCTTTTTAAGTGGCACTCTTTATGATGCTTCAAGGCCACTGCAGTTCAGGTGGGCCTGCCCTGACCCCCATGTGAGAAGGTCACAGAATTTTCCATGAGAAGGAGCTGAAGAGGACAAGCTCGGGCAACCCCAAGAGTGCCGTTCCAGAGTCTGAATTCACGTTGCCCTCACATTCCAGATGCTACCTGAACACTTGCAAGTGAATTTTATGAGAGAGCATTAGACTTTCCTTTGTGCTTTGCTTTCAGTTTGGCTTTCTAAGTAGGTGGGTTTCCAAGTTTAGCTGAGAGAAAGACAAATCGCCAGGCAGAGAAAGACTATAAAGTCAGCCCCTCTGTCTCTAAGGCAGCAGGTGTCTTGCAGCCCCATGCTAAGCACTCCATAAAATCTCCTTGCTGCTGTGCTCCAATGGCTCGCGAGACCCTTCCAGAAGCCACCTCCTGTCCCTGTTATAACCTTTTACTTGTGATTTGGATCTGCTTTGTGTCCTGTAGCTTTGCACTTGGACCTGCCTTAACAGCCAGTTCAGAAAGACGCTTCTTCTGGACAGTTCAGTTGGCTTCTAGTCACTGCTTTGGCCTGCATGCCGTGTCTGGATCAACCTTTTTTTATTTTTTTTAACGTTTTACATTTATTTTTGTTTATTTTTTTAAGTTTATTTCGTTATTTATTTAAGTAATCTCTACACCCAGCATGGAGTTCGAACTCATGACCTGGAGATCAAGAGTCACTTTCTCTTCCGACTAAGCCAGACAGGCACCCCCCTCCTTCCACACACACACACACACCCAGATCAATGTTGATGCCCCTTTCAAAGCCATTCTACACACCGAGTCCGGCCTTGAGATTCCAGCCCCGCAACAGCTGCTCTGGGAGGGAAGTTGGAAAAATGTACATCAAGGTCAGGTTTTATTTTCTTTGCATGAACCAAGATGCCAGTGTTTATCAACAGGAAGAAGCTGCTGGAAATCATCCTGAAAACATTGATAAAAGCTCAGGGTATTGTTATAAAGTTACGTCTTGGCTTCTTGTGGCCTCTGCCCTTCACTCACGAGCTCACTGGACACCCCCTATTGTTGGGTGATTTTTTTAAAGTTCTCCCTCTTCGGGTGCCACAGTCACACTTCTCATTCAGCCTTGAGCTTTCCTGTCTGCACAGGGCAGCAAGAGCAGAGAACAACCAAACCATCCTGTAGAAATCCTCCCTGAATCTCAAACCCATACTTCCAATCCAAAGATAAGAACTTTTCTAGAACTGAGCAGTCGGTAAAAAATTCTGTTATAGAAACTGACTACATTTCAAATTTCAGCTTCAAAGAAGTTCAGCCAAACATATATGACAATACTGTGGAGCATGGGGCCCGATCCTGGTGTCTGTGGTAATGTCAGACCTAGGTCATCTACTGGGGAATGATTTGGGTAGCCCAGTGAGGGAGCAACGGAACAGGAGATAAACTGCCTCTAGTATTAGTAGGTGGGGTCAGTGACCACGTTTACCCTGGGTGAAGACTCAGACATTTATAACTGACAAGTCAAGGAGGTGGTCATATGAAAGGTTACTTTGGGGGATTCTGAGCTCAGTATATACCCCACCTTGGAGGCTCATGTTAATGAAAAGAGCTACAGCAATGAGATTAAACTTGATGCCAAGGACAGTTGAGGATGACACCATTTAATCCTCATACCAACCCAGAGGTGGGCACTATTTGTGCCCCATCTACAGAGGAGGAACCTGGGATCGACCCAGTGAAAGGCTTTGTTGATGGAGGCATGGCTGGTGCATTGCAGGGCTTGCAGACCAACCATTTTCTCTCATATGCCTTGGGCGGCATACACTGAACCTAGCACTCCCTCCTTACGAAGTAGAGTAGACATTGTTTCAGCTCAGATTTTGAGGGTTTTGGAGCCTGTTCAGCACCCCACCACCCTGCCTGTTCAGGGGAAGTCTTCCCTTATGTGCACCCTTGGTGGAACCTAGTGCTGCCTCCTCTTGAGAAAGTTGAGAGCATGTGGGAGAACTTCTCTCTCCCTGAAGGCTGAGCTGTAAGTGTGCGTGTGACCTCGGTCTGGTCAATTGGAAATAAAGCTACCGTCACATGACGAAGGGTAGATAGGAACTGTCAAGGCAACATGTGGCTGAGGCAGCCTGCTAGGCAATTGCTGTTGAGAGGCATCCCAGAGGCCTCCTGCTTTGTGGACTTCCCAAGCTACCCCAGTTCCTGTCCGCCATGTTGGCTCCTTCAGCTGCCACCCTCCCAGGAGCATCACATTCTTCCAGTGAATTCCCTTCCTGGCTTTTTTTTTTTTCTTCTTCTTCTTAAGAGCCACTTTTTCTGTTGCTGAAGCAAGAGCCAGCCATCTTCTGCATGCAGGTGGTGGTGCGGTGTCCTCCATGTCACCCATGAGGCCATCACACCTCAACTCCTGGACCTTATAACCCCAGGTGGCCTGGTTTGAATTTAGCTGAAGACCTGGGTTTCTAAAATACAACGTGCTTTCATAGACTCAAGCTGGCCTTTTAGGCTTGCTTTTGTCCAAACAGGTAAATTATAACAAAATGGAAAATGTTTGCTTTTGACATTCTCAAGTGGCAAAATGACATTTAAAATTCATAAAAATCACTCTGTACAGAATTTGAATAAAAAGTCAAAGTATGTATGACAAAGCTTTGGTAAACCCAACCCTTCCTACTTTGCCTGAATTTCCGTGTTCTGGCATTGCCCGAAGTTCCTTTTTACCCTCGGATGGCAAATTTAAGAAATGACTCCTTTTACTTTTTTTAGCGAGTTAACTCACATCAGGAAAAATGTGATTTGATAGATTATTTTTCTATCGAATACCCAGCTTTCTCCTCATAGTTCGAAAGAGCCTGTCACAATTCCCAAAATGTTAATGCTAAACCAGCCATGAAGGGAAGCACATGCCCAGGGCTAGAGGAAGCAAGCTAAACTCATGAGAACCAAGAATACGGCTAAGAAGGAATCATACACGCATACACATATGTACGCAGATAGATGTGGATGGAAACACACACACGCATGTACATATATGTGTATCTCTGATAGGCACATGTAACAAAACAGTTCCCCACTTCTCTGATGAGTTTTAGTAGAACTTAAGGAGGGAGCGAGCTGATACAATGTCTGCATTAAGCAAAGAAGAAGTCTTAAATGTTTAAAAACTCCTGAGGGAGCTCTTGCTTCT
The DNA here is from genome assembly GCA_028534135.1 of Potos flavus. Taxonomy (NCBI): domain Eukaryota; kingdom Metazoa; phylum Chordata; class Mammalia; order Carnivora; family Procyonidae; genus Potos; species Potos flavus. Next base: position 96,682,479 of record CM052897.1, read on the forward strand.
TAAAACCACTGGACTGGAAGCAAAGAGGCCGAGTCCCTGGCCAGGTTCTCTGAAACCTCTTAGCTCAATGACTTGACAGAACTGGGCTTGTTTCTTCACATGGGGAATGAAGGGTGGGGGTCTCTTAACAAACTTTCTAGCTCTAGAAATGATGAGTCGATGCTTTATGCAAATGCACTGGATGTGAATTCCGCTGCTGCCCGCGGTGGTGCAGCTGCCGAGCTCTTTCCTGGACGGTGGAGAGGCTGTGCACCCTGGGTAGCCTTTCCCCCACCTGGCCAGCCCCGTCGCTCACTCCCCAGGCAGCTGCTGCCCCAAGCAGACCAGAAGGCCCAGGGCTGAGGATGGGGCATCTAGGGGGCAGGCAGTGCCATCAAGGTCTGAACCAGGCAACCCAGAATGCACGTCTCCCATGCCATTGAAGTGTTTCAGCCACGGAAGGGCCTTCACTCCCCACTTGAAATGCTAACATTCCATACGTCTACATGGAAAATCACCAACACTAAGAGCCAAAGCAAAGTGTTTCATTCAGGATACCAACAAGGAACAGATGGCTCATTCAAATCAGGAAATTTCAAAAAAGGTTTATTTACAAAGGGACCCTGTGAAAATATGGGGAAGGACTAGGAATATTGCAGTAACCTGGGGTTAATGGCAGAGCAGCTCCCATGACTAAGGCTGAGGAGACAAGGGGAGGGAGTGGTGTCCGGGATTCTTAAGACTCTTCCAAGGGGAAACCTTCTGGAGGAGAGAGGTGGTATTTGCTTAAGCAAAAGAAATAGCTCAAGGCAATATCTCAGAAAGGGGGCCCAGGAGAATAAATAACCTGAGCATACTCTCCTCCCTCCCTTTTATCTTCTGCCAAGGCTCTTCCCTGGCTAAACCCAACTGGAAGCCAATGATAGGGGAGTCCATTAATGATCCATAAACATCAGCCTTCTGAGGAAGGAAAGAGGGTGGAGAAAGATGGCGGACGGTAGTTGTGGGGGTTCAAAGAGAACACATCAGCACACAAAGCAAACAAACAGACACAATTCAGAAGCCAACTGGTTTTGAATTCTTCCATTAGGTAACTAAAACCTGAAAATACCAGTTACATAGGAATAATGACATATTTGGTTAGATTGTTGTCCTAATGGACTCAGGAATTAGTCCCTGAGAACCATGAGGGAAAAGAGATTACCCGATGAGCATCACAAAATGACATCAACCTCTAATGGATGAGGGTGGGGATAAGTGAAAAGGGACCAAATGACTTCCCAGTCATCAGGACTTGAACAATATAAATGGCCATCTTTTTTCCTTATGGAACCATTATGCTGGTCAGCGTTCATTGGTGCAGGGTTCTAGAAGCATCGAAGAGGGAGGGAGTCTCAGAGGCATGATTTTGGACGTGCTTATATTAACACTGAATGGGAGACAGGGTGCTCAGTCCCAAGGAAGGAACCGATTTGACCACCCGCTTGACATCCAATTATAGAGGGACACACTGGGGTCATCTGCTCCCATAAGACCCCATTGTCTCGAGCACAAGAGCTTCAAGCAAGTCTCAGTCTGATCAGGCTTTATTCACCATGTGGGTGCAAAGCAAGAATGTTCTGAAGTGACCTCATTTACCTGAGAGGGTGCTTATATTTACAATGACACGTGAGCAAATTGGTGTTCTGCTTGTACTCTCTAGTCCCAGGAACTTGACTGCTGTCATTTGGCCCCCTGTGATGGGTCTGCGTGCACGCACTGACCACTCAGACTTCTGAGTCTGCCAGTCAGGGGCTGGAGTGGGGGCCCTGATACCCCGACACCCCTGAGGCTCATGGAAAGCCAAGCTGCTGTTTCCTTGGGCTTATGAGGAATTTTCCTCCTTACGTTTGGGAAGTTCCTTCTACTTCCTGTCTATTGTCATTTTCCTAAACGCCTTTTCATCTGATCTTCACAACAATCCTCTGAGACTGATGAACATATTCTCATTTTTCAATAGATACAAACTGGAAGTCAGAGGAGGGACTTAAAAGACACCAAAGTTGCAGAACTAGTGGGTGGCAAAACAGGGTCTTGAAGTCAGGGCGTTTGACTAAAAATTTAATATTACTGGTAGCCATTGCTTAAATGTATTAAGAAATAAGTAAGTACTAGGTATTTTTCTAAGTGTTTTATAGGCATCAACTCATCTATTTCTCAAACAGCTCTATGGGTGAGGCTGTTATTAGCCCAGTTTAGCACGAGAGCAAAATGCAACCGGGGAACTAAGTCCCTTGCCTGAGGTCACACGGTGGCTGATGAAAGGAGTTTTCCACTCCAGGCCATTTGAGGCCAAAGGCCATGCTTTACTCTCTTCTGCACCGTGTCCTTGGCCCAGACTGAGAGGAGGGAGAAAAGAGGGAGGAGAACAGAGGGGTGGGGACAAATCGGTTAAGGCCAAAGCAACCGTGAGGGGCTTGATGAGCTCAGATGATAACTGCAGAGTTTAAGAAATCCTTTACTTTAGAACTCTCTGCATGAAATGCTGCTTACCTCGTCTTGCAGATTATCTGAGAATTTCATGTTACCCATTCGAATGAAAGCTACAGGAGGGCAGTATAGACATTTTAACAATGTTTATTCTTCTGATCCTTGAGCATGGAATGCTTTTCCACTTTTTTGTGTCTTCTTCAATTTCTTTCATGAGTATGTAGTTCCTCGAGTACGATCCTTTACTGCTTTGGTTGTGTTTATTCCCAGGTATCTTATGGTTCTTGGTGCTATAGTAAATGGAATCGATTCTCTAATTTCCCTTTCCATATTCTCATACTTTCAATGCCATCCCAATCAAAATTCCACCGGCATTTTTCAAAGGGCTGGAACAAACAATCTCAAAATTTTCATGGAACCAGAAAAGACCCCAAATTGCTAAGGAAATGTTGAAAAAGAAAAACAAAGCTGGGGGCATCACGTTGCCCGATTTCAAGCTTTACTACAAAGCTATGATCACCATGACAGCTTGGTACTGGCACAAAAACAGACACATAGACCAGTGGAACAGAGTAGAGAACCCAGGTATGGACCTGCAACTCTATGGTCAAATAATCTTTGACAAAGCAGGAAAAAATATCCAGTGGAAAAAAAACAGTCTCTTCAATAAATGGTGCTGGGAAAATTGGACAGCTATATGTAGAAGAATGAAACTTGGCCATTCTCTTACACCATACACAAAGATAAATTCGAAACAGATAAAAGACCTCAACGTGAGGCAGGAAGCTATCAAAATCCTAGAAGAGAACATAGGCAGTAACCTCTTCGACATCAGCCACAGCAACTTCTTTCAAGACATGTCTCCGAAGACAAAGGAAACAAAAGCGAAAATGAACTTTTGGGACTTCATCAAGATAAAAAGCTTCTGCACAGCAAAGGAAACAGTCAACAAAACAAACAGGCAACCCACGGAATGCGAGAAGATATTCGCAAATGACACTACAGACAAAGGTCTGACATCTAAGATCTAGAAAGAACTCCTCAAACTCAACTCTCAAAAAACAGATAATCACGTCAAAAACTGGGCAGAAGACATGAACAGACACTTCTCCAGAGAAGGCATACAAATGGCTAACAGACACATGAAAAAATGTTCGTCATCATTAGCCATCAGGGAGATTCAAATCAAAACCACACTGAGATACCACCTGACACCAGTTAGAATGGCCAAAATCAACAAGACAGTAAACAACAAATGTTGGAGAGGATGTGGAGAAAGGGGAACCCTCTTCCCCTGTTGGTGGGAATGCAAGTTGGTGCAGCCACTTTGGAAAACAGTGTGGAGATTCCTCAAGAAATTAAAAATAGAGCTACCCTATGACCCTGCAATTGCACTACTGGGTATTTACCCCAAAGATGCAGATGCAGTACAAAGAAGGGCCACATGTACCCCAATGTTCATAGCAGCAAT
>CM052897.1:96686897-96703666 GCA_028534135.1 Potos flavus
GATGCAGATGCAGTACAAAGAAGGGCCACATGTACCCCAATGTTCATAGCAGCAATGGCTGCAATCGCCGAACTGTGGAAAGAGCCAAGATGCCCTTCAACAGATGAATGGATAAAGAAGATATGGTTTATATATACAATGGAATATTATGCCTCCATCAGAAAGGATGAATACCCAACTTTTATATCAACATGGACAGGACTGGAAGAGATTATGTTGAGTGAAATAAGTCAAGCAGAGAGAGTCAATTATCATATGGTTTCACTTATGGATGGCGCATAAGGAAAAATATGGAGGACATTGGGAGAAGGAAAGGAAGAGTGACTTGGGAGAAAATGGAGGGGGAGACGAAACATGAGAAACTGTGGACTCTGAGAAACAAACTGAGGGTTTTGGAGGGGAGGGGGTGGGGGGATGGGCGAGCCTGGTGGTGGGTATTGAGGCGGGCACGTATTGCATGGAGCACTGGGTGTGGTGCATGAACAATGAATCTTGGAACACTGAGAAAATAAAATAAAAATTAAAAAAAAAGAATGCCACAGGAGGTTCAAAAGTTTAAGTTTCTAAAAACAAAGCTGAAGCGTTTTGCTTTGTTTGGTTTTGGGGATCCCGAATGTCTATTTCTAGCCTTTGTGGAACCAGGAATTGCTAATATAACAGGAATGTGATGGTCAGAGTAATTTGATACAAAAGAAGTCAGGAAGACCTGGGAACTGTTGATAAAAGGTGGTTGTTGCAACATTTTTACTTGACTTTTTCCACCAGTGGTTTGGAAGAGGTTTTTTGTCAATGACCAAACTAGGGAGGCATTATTTTTTTACCTGGGCGGTGGCTGCACAGGCCAGGAGAGATGGTAGCTTATGTTGCAATCATGGATTGTAATTTGCTGCCCCATCTTTCTGATACATACTCCACAAAAGAGCACTATTTTTTTTGTTTGTTTGTTTTGGTACGGAGAACAGAGTATGACATGAGTGACGCTGTAAGACAGAATGTGTGGTCCAATACAGTGGCCACTGGACACATGCAACTACTTACATTTAAACTACTTAAAATGGAATACAGTAAGAATTCAGTGCCTCAGTTGTACCAGCCACATCTGAAGAGCTCTACAACCTCCTATGGCTGGCATTGGCTGGCATTGACTAGCGGCCGCTGCATCGGATGGGCGGATTCAGGACATTTCCCTCATCCCAGAAAGCTCGACTGAAGAGTCACAGGCACAGCTTGGTCTCAACTGGGAAGAAGAGGCAAAGTTGAAGGGGGGCTTCCCTGGACAAGGCCTCTTTCCTATACACACAGCTAGCCTGGCAAGGTGCTTATAAATCTCAGGGAGCAAGCTAGCTCTGGTAGACTCTGAAGATGGTACATTGGAAGCCAGAATATTTATATCCCACGCACTCTCTGTGCTCCTGTCCTCATTCTCTGTAATATTACTCATGCCTTTGGGAAGTCAGAGCCTTTATCAGCCGCATAAACAGGAACAAAGGAAAGGGGCTTTGTGCCACAGCTGGATTTGAATATGTAGTAGTGATAGCAGGCGTCAAAAAAAGTGCTCCCCCCACCCCAGTGGGAGGTGAAACTTTAGAGAAAAGAAGGAATCTCAGTCTGCCTGCTTTTGCCCTTACCTGGCAGTCCCCTTCAGGAGTGGAACCCAGAGATTCTGGATCTCATCCCTTTGTCAGATTCTGTGTTCTCTTTGGCAGAAGCCACATCACCATCACCGCTGAAGGTCTCTGCCTCTCTTAGCTCAAAATGGGCTCAGAGTAATTCCTAGGGAGCAATGATTCTCTCAACTCTGACTGTACATAAGAATCTTCTGGAATCTTTCAAAGTCTCCAATAATCAGACTGCGCCTAACTGAATACAAATCTCTGGGGTGGACGCTGGGTGCCGGTGTTGTTTTAGACTCCCCAGGAGATGCTAAAGTGCAGCTAAGCTTGAGAAACCTTGCTTCCTCTAGAGAATCTCTTTTATTCATAGAATAGAGCAATCTAAACACATATTCCACAACTTTCTCCTTCCCTAGATTTGACAATAATAGGATAGCTTTTAATTTATAGTAAGCAGATAGATCTGCCTTGACAGTAAAGTAGAAAGAACTCTGATACCTTATGTGGGTCACCTGGCCTCTCTGCACTGGCATTTCCTCACCTGGAACCTGGAGGTTTTGGACTTGAAGACATTTACCTTCCCTTGCCTTGCATGCTGAGTGCCTAAGACTGTCCTAAATGCCCAGTTCTATGGACGTGAGAATGTCCCTTTGATGAGGTAGCCATGTCCCTACTAAGTATTTGGGAATAAGGACAACTTTTCTCTTGGATGCTTCATGGTGTCCAGTGCAATGCTTCTGTACATACTAGGCACTTAATACTGGCAGCTGGATGACTGTATACTTTAGACTATTCTTCTTGCAGGTATCGATGAGTCAATTTTATAGATAGAATGAGCGGGCTTATTCAAGTGAGGACATTCAGATCCAGTGTTTCCCTGGGCAGCCAGCCAGCCCCTGTTCTGCCACCTCCGTTCTATGTGACTAGAACAGTCTGAGTGGTCGTGTGGCATACAGAACAAAGCTCGGAAATGAGACTCAGCACACTGCACCTCAGTTGAACTTGGCCATGATGCAGGTTGGGGCTCCTGATATGTTGCCTTCCCTCCTCCGACTGGCTCAAAAACTAGGTGCAACTGAGCCTATGGGTTAAAGACAGCAGAACCCACAGAAGCTTCAGGAATGATCCAGGTCATTTATCTGCTGCTAACTAGCTGTATGACCCTGGACTCAAAAGATCTCTTTGTACATCAGTGTTCTTATCTTGAAAATCAGTTGCCCAGGTCACGTGATTCTAAGATCCTTTCCAAATCTAAAACCGTATGAGAAAACGTTTTCTTTGGAAAGCTAGCCTTATTATTACTCAGTGCCCTGTTTTTTTTCAAGGTGCTTGACAATAGATTTTGTGATTATTTCCTCTGTCTTTTCCCCTTAGCTTCCTATGTAGAGAAGTTAAACTTAGAAGTCCAGGGTTTTTCAGGGTCATTCCTTTTTCCATTTAGAAAAAGACACTAAGGTGTTCCATTCCTGCTTCGGTCAAATCGTTTACCCTTCAAAAAATCTTTAAAATGATAGCTGATGATCCTGAAATCACTCTGGACATGTTCTTAAGTATTTGTAGTTCAAGTTGTCAGGGTCTGGAATGGATTTAAACCATTTCTGTTACTTTTGTCTCATTTTCCTCTCTTCTATCACAGGGCTTCATGGCATGTAGACTAAAATAGAACATACTGACTTCGTGGTGTCATCTGCAGCCATTTTCCCCATCCCTTCATGCCGAGATCCTCAAAGTGTGGTGCCCTGGCCAGCAGCAGCGGCAGCAGCAGCAGCATTATCTGGGAATTTGTTAGAAATGCAAATTGTTAGTCCCAGACCACAGAAAAATCAGTGTGTGTTTTAATAAGTCTTAAGGAGATTCTGATGTGTGCTAAATTTGAGAATTTGAGAACTACTGTTCTAATAAAAGACATTTTCTTCTTGCCTTTCTCATTCTTAATATACTTTCCTATTTCCTTTCCTTATGTAATACATTAAAAGACTATGAGGTTGTCTCTTTAAACCTTTTGAAAGTAGATTTCTATTTTCTGCATTGACTTCTTATTCTGGCCCTAAAAGGCCTATTAGCTTCTTTTCTTCTTCATTGAAGAGCTTAGTTTTCTCTTTCTCTGGCTTCCTCACAGAATAAGTTTATCACCTGGCATGAATTAAATGAAATGCAACCTAATAGGTAGCTGATGAATGTTTTTATAAAACTCAGGAGTCTTGCTACTTCAAGTGGGGCCCCGGTTCAGCTGCATCTGCACCAGCATCCCTGGAAGCTGGCTGGTTCTGCAAAATCTCTCTCCGTCCCAGCTCCACAGAATTAGAATCTGCATCCTCATGCAATCTCCATGTGATTCATGTACGAATTAAAGTCCAAGATGCGCTGCTCTTAAAAGAATATCTTAGCCCTGAATTGGAATGATCATTTTAGAAGTTGAACTAAAGTTACTGGAAAATTTTAGCCAAGGAGTCAGATTTTTTCTCCAAGATTATTTTGATATTTGGTAACATGAGTTTTGATGACAAAGAAGGAAGAGTATGCTTTATCTTGAAATAAACAAATGACACACGTACTAATCTCTACAAAAGGCTCATGCTTCTATATGGGACTCTATATAGTACTCACCAAAAGCTGGAATCACAGGGAAGAACATCTAGGTGTAGGAAAAGGAAAGAGAATTAGGAAAGAATATGGGATTATGCCATAGACCACTCAGTCAGGAAAATGGCATAGATAATGTCATTATAAAGAGATGACAAAGTAATTTGGTTGATATGGTTTCAGGGAGGTACACTGTAGTGATAATACAAGTCACTGCCGTGTGTTTACTGAGTGGATAGTGAATGTCAAAGCCTCTTCTCTGCCCTTACCAGCATCATCTCACGTGGTACCCCCAGCAACCCTACGAGGTGGCTACTGCTATCATCTCTACTTTACGGAGGGGGGAACCTGAGCATTGGAGGTTAAGTAACTAAACATGGATATTCATTCCAGATAGTTCTACTTGCTCTTACTGCTTTAATTGGGGTAACATTGGTGACAGTAGCAGATAAAATCTCAAATCTCAATGGCTTATGAAAAATTCATTCTGACTTATGTTAAGTTCAAAAGGGTATTCCTAATTAATGGGAGGCTCTTTTTCAAGCACAGCTTCAGTAACCTAACTTCCTTATTCTCATAGCTCTGCCATTTTCCACATTTGGCTTCCAGGAGCATCTGCATCACACCAGTGGAAGAAGAAAGAGCATGGGAGATTAGATGAGGACGGATTTTTTAATGGGTCAGACCTAGAATGGCATGCATCGTTCCCATGCACATTCCATGGCTTGAACTTGAAGGAAGGCTGAGAAATGTGGCCAATCCCAGAAAGAAGAGGAAGAGGTTTGAGAACAGGTCTCTACTGAACAACTTGCCTGAGTCTATACAAGTAATTTAATCTTGATAACTTCAGTTCTTTATCTGTAAAATGGGAATGATTGTATCTGCACCATCAATAGGTTTTTAGAATTAAATCACCTTACTGTTATTATTACCATAATGGAGGGGTCTGATAAAGTCCAGATTTTCCTAGCTGATAATTCCCTGGTTCAGAATATACAGTCTATTCAAGAATTATTCTAATTTTATTGAGAACGAAGATATGACAGAGACACTGGAATTAAGTGAAAGTATCATGAAGGAATCCAAAGGAGTAAGGAAATTAAATATTCAACAGTTAGGCATAGTCATTGGATTTTAGGAAAGTAGATTTCAAAGACCTCAAGAAAATATGTGATATATAAAGAACTATACAACTCAACACCAAAAAAACCAATAATCCAATTAAAGAATGGATAGAAGATATGAATAGACATTTCTCCAAAGAAGACAGCCAGATGGCCAACTTGAAAAGATGCTCAATATCACTGATCATCTGGGAAATTCAAATCAAAACCACAATGAGATATCACCTCACACCTGTCAGAATGGCTAAAATCAAAAACTCAAGAAGCAATAAGTGTTGGCAAAGGTGTGGAGAAAAAGGAACTGTTGTGCACTTTTGGTAGGACTGTAAACCAGTGTGGCCACTGTGGAAGACAGTATGGAGGGTCCTCAAAAAATTAAGGACAGAACTACTCTATAATCCAGTAATCATACTCCTGGGTATTTACCCAAAGAATATGAAAATACTAACGCAAAGGGATATATGTATCTCTGTGCTTACTTCAGCATTATTTGCAATGGCCAAACTATGGAAGCATTCCAAGTGTCCATTAATAGATGAATAGATAAGAAAGATGTGAAATATATAATATATATATAATGGAATATTATTCAGTCATGAAAAAAGAATGAAATCTTGCAATTTGCAATGCCATGGATGGAGCTAGAGAGTATAATGCTAAGCAAAATAAGCCAGTCAGAGAAAGACAAATACCACATGATTTCACTCATATATGGAGTTTAAGAAACGATACAAATGAACAAAGAAAAAATAAAGGAGGCACACTAAGAAACAGACTCTTAACTGTAGAGGAGAAACTGGTGGTTACCACATGGTAGGAAGGTGGGGGATGGGTGAAAGAGGTGATAGGGGTGAAGGAGTGCACTTGTCTTGATGAGCACTGGGTGACGTATGAAGTTTTGAATCGTTATATTGTACACTTGAAACTAATATAACACTGTATGTTATCTACACTGAAATGAAAATTAAAAAAAAGAAAATATGTGATGGCCTTCTGGTTATAGACTATAAATGTGTTTATGACTCATTATGAGGGAAGGGTCTAAGAGGAAACCAAATTCGAAGAACAAAGTCAGAAACAATCACATTGAGGAAGAAAAGGAAGGAGTCGGTGTCCAAAGAAATCCTTGCCGCTATTCCCAGTGTTCTCTGATAACAGGACATGTACGAAATATGGGAGCCAGGATATACCCAATAAAATGACCAAAGAGCATCATGTGTCAGGAAAAGCCAAAACCAAAGGCATCAGAAACAACTTTTTCTTCTGTTCAGAGGAAAGGCAGAAAGGAAGCAGGCCCCGTGATTGAAGCAGATGGGCTGAAGTTACCAGCTGTCAGAGGGAACAGAGCCTCCTGGCCCCATTTGCTTCCATATTCTCCTTTAAGGACTGAGGAAGATGAAAAGGTAGTTGGGCAAGGAGGTCACGTAACCTTTCCAATGGGTCCCAGCCCCTAGGCTTCGGTGAATCACATTGCAGAGTTCATGAGATCTTACAGCATGAGAATCAGGAGGCTAGAGATGGGCAAACACCCTGAGGAAGGGAGGTAATGACAACCTATCTGGCCAGCTGACAGGGATCCATGGGCCTCTCAGGGGCAGAGGCTTTACATGGCGGCTTGGGAATACTTTGAGAAGTGGGATACCTGTGGAGCAACATGTATTCCCCCATATCAGACCCAGCGCACTTCCCCTTTGAGGGGGAAAGTGCCACAGCCCTGATGTAAATTGGTTTCACCAAAGACTTTAACAAAGTGTAGCACTGTGCTGGGCACAGAATCAGTACTCAGTGAATGGTGGTTAAAGTGTTAATAAGAGTGTTAGGAAGAAGACAGAAAACTAATGGCTCAAACAATAGTATTAGGTAGAATGATGCCATTTGAACAATGGGTCTATGCCTACAGGGAGGAAGGTATTAACCTGTGTGTCTGCCTAGCCCCATAGGGACCTGGTCTTGGCCTTAAGTAGGCATGGGATGGAGACATAGGAGATAAATAAATCACAGCTAAGAAGGCTGGGCCCCATGGATGGAGGTCGTATCACTCTCTTCCCTGACGAGGTTAAATTCAGCTGCAGTACTGCGCCGAAGTCCGGAAACCACGTGCAGAAGCATGTGAGCAATCAGGAAGTGCTCAAGTGGGCAACGGGGAGAATGAGAAGATGGAAATCAGGCCGTGTAAGAGATGATAAAAGAGACTAGAGGTGTTCAGCCTTAATGGCAAAGATGAGGTGGGGAGAGTGGACAAACAAGATACTTCCCCTATGTTCTAAAGACTGCAGAGGGCAGGGCTCTGATTGACTCCTGGCTGTTAGGGGATTCCAAACTTATTCAATAGACAGAGAATTCATTCACAGAAAGAATTCTGAGTCTCCCAGAATGAGTGATCTCCCTGGGGATGGCATGGTCACCTTTCAGCAATGTTTAATAGCTGATTCCAATTGCAGATGAGGAGTGGAACTAACTAACTGCTAAAATCTCAGAACCCAGAGCTAAGATGGCCCCAGAATCCTCTCTGCCCCTCTTTGTTCTCCTTTCAGAGGAAGAGCTGGGGTGCTAAGTGTGCAGCAGCTGGTTGCTCTGGAAAGCCCGGCTGCTGACTCGCAGTTCTGCCCGCCTCGGCTGCTGGGCTATGAAGAGCAACACATATGTCACTTCCATAATGCATGCTGCCTCCAGGGGAGAGGCACCTCTGACAATTGGCCAAGGGAGAGCCCTGATGTCAACTGTCAAAGCACCCAGTAGTCTGCACTTGGGAGCGGGGAAAATGAGCTCTCGCTGCTGCAATAAGAAAGCAGACAATATGTTCAAAACTAAACTAACCTTAAATAAATGTCTTAAGTTTATATGATCCTGAGAGTTCTCGTGGGCCAAGCGATATATGTCATTAAGGTGATGATTAAAATGAATGGCACATTGTTAATGTGGTAATAAATGTTGTCATCTCTGTGTTGGGTTTGAATGCCCCGGAGGCTGTCCTACTTTTCTATTCACGTCTCCTTACGCACACACTAAATAACCTTTCCAATTCATTACTACCTCCTATTGCTGAGGTCTTCCTGTCCTAGGGATCAGAATCAGAAAATTTGGGACTCAGGGAACTCTGAGAGCGTCCTTCTAAAACAAAATGTCAACACAGATTTCATATATTTCTCAAATAGAACCCAAACATTGAGTCTGAAGCAGATGCAAATACGGTAGTGACGTGAGATTCATATTTATGTAGTCTATCAGTGTCTATCTCAGTGGACCATTAAAATCCAGCAGGGAAAAATTTCGGTATCATTGCCCTGCACCCTACATGGGACCAAAAGCAGTTTGACTCTCCCTCTTTGCAGGTTTTCTTTTCAACTTTTAACTCCCATATTTGTCTCAAACCATTCACCATACCAGGAGACTTGGGAGGGTAGGGTGAGATTTTAATCATTCTTCCATCCCCTACATGGCCATTGTTGAGTAAGTGGACAAGTGAATGAATAAATGACATCTTGTTCAAATGAGTTGCACTATAAATGATCGTCAAAAGAATCCGAGAACCTCAATAGTTAAACAACTATTAAAATTATTTGGTTCTTTAATTCCATCTCCACCATCTCTGCCAAGAATACATTTTTATTTTGATGTAGTCACTGCCATTCTTGGTACTTGGTTCCAGCTTTGGATGACTGACTACGTCAAGTTCTTCCTTATGTTGGTACAATGAAGCTTCCCAGACTTTCCACCCATGATGTTCCTGGTCCTATCCTTGGGGCTATACAGAAGGATTCTCATTCTCTGCCACTTTACTTGCTTCCGTAAAATTGAAGACAGTCATTAGGAACCCGTGTGCCTTCTCTTTTCCAAGCATATACCCCAGATTCTTCATCCATTCCCCTTGAGACATGTTTCCACATGTACCCTCTATACCATGGTGCATACTGTAATTGTCTTGCTTGAAGAGAAATGGCCAGAACGAACTCCCAGATTCCAGAAAGCAGAGGAGGATCATCTGGTGCCGCATCCAATTCTTTATACTGGTTACTCCCTTCCTATTAACGTGGCCTCCTACCACTTTATTTGTCAAGGCAACCTCCTTGCACTCTTGATTCATATGATGCTTACTCTCCACATACAAACCTTTTATCTTTTTGCTGGTACCTAGTGACATCTTCCTCATACCACGTTGTTCAGGTTATTTATTTTTTAACAGAGATGGAAAATTTTACATTTATCTCTGTTATATTTCATCTTGTGAGATTTGGTTCATCATGTCGGTCTGTCAAGAACTTATTGAGCTGGTTCCATAATCCTACATTTTTCTATCCTGCTAAACCTTGTGTGAGCTGCAGAGCAAATAAAGCTACCTTCCATGTCTTCACCTAAGTCACTGAATCTGCCATTCAGGATATGACAATGGATTTTGAGTCTTTTTCCCCTTTCAAATCATTTGGCTGGAATATATCAAGCCATCCTTTTGTTGTCATTGTTGTTATGTACTCACCTTCTTGGTCCTCTGTTATTTCCTATGTTCCAGTTATCTGTAAAAGTAGTAACCCCAAACAACCACCATTTTACTGATGTTCACTGATGATGGCTCAGGAATTTGGACAGGGCACAGCAGGATGGCTTGTTTCTGCTCTGTGGTGTCTGGGGCCTCAGCTGGGAAGATGTGAATGGCTGCCAGTGACTCAGAAATCTGGGGGCTGAAATCATCTGGAGGCTTCCTCACTCACACGTCAGACACATGGGCTCAGCTGGGGCAATCCCCAAAGCACTAGCATGTGGCAAATCTGTGTAGCTCCTGCTTCTCACAGCGTGGGGCTGGGTCCAAGATAAAGCATCCAGGGAAAGAAAGTTCCAAGAGAACCAGGAGAGAAGCTGCATGGCCTTCTCCAACCTGGCCCCAAAAGTGACAACGCGTCTCTCCACTCTATTGATTGAAACAGTTCCAAGCCTGCCCAGATTCAAAGGAAGAGTATCTAGGGACGCCTAGGTGTCTGAGTCGGTTAAGCGTCTGCCTTCGGCTCAAGTCATGATCCCAGGGTCCTGGGATCGAGTCCCACATCGGGCTCCTTGCTCAGCAGGGAGCCTGCTTCTCCCTCTGCCTCTGCCTGCCACTCTGCCTGCTTGTACTTTCTCTCTCTGACAAATAAATAAATAAAATCTTTAAAAAAAAAAGTATCTATACCCCACCTCTCAATAGAAGTCATGTCAAAGAAGTTGGGTCATTTTAACAAAAAATCATATCCGGCATCTGAGAGACAACTTTCCATTCTTCCTATTCAGTCTTATAATATGAAAATATATTTGTGTTAAGGCTTTCTTCAGAGAAGGAAAGCAAGAATGAGCACACATAAGAGTTATGTATTTGTTATGTTTGGTCCATATGGAGTTTTTGTTTGTTTTAGCACATCAGTGTGGGAGGCATATTTAAAAATCAGTAGAATATTTAAAAGCATTGTCTTTGATGGGTTGAGTATATTATAGTCACTTGTGATACTCAGGGCTCTAATGAGCCATGCGTGTGATCACTGTACTTTATTAATACTTTCTTTAAAAAATGGTTTGATTTTCAACCCTGAGCATCGCCATTCATGCTGAGTCGCTGTTGAAGCCAGAAGCTGAAGCTAACGGGAAGACTACAGGTGGGGGAAATGTACTACTCCCTCCCAGGAGAGAGCCAAGGACTCATGGCACCAAGGCCTCTATGAAACTCTCACACACTCTCTGGATTAATTGTGTGGGAAGGAAGACATCAAGAACAACAGATGGCTTTTCCACTTCACAAGTGGCTCATGGTAAGTCAACCAGGAAAGTAAAACAGGGGAAGAGACTAAGCATTAAGGAGAAGATTTCTATATGAGACTTAGAGGAAACAGTGACTCTGGTAAAACAAAGACATCTTAAAAATCTTAAATCTAAAGTTTCATCTAAAGAGTCTAAGTCAGATTTCATGTTTTTGTCATTGCATGACACTGCCAGTCAGGCCCCTTTGTTCTCAAAGGAGACAGAGCCCCGTCGCCTTGTCCAACAGCAGCTCAGTGATAGCATGACAGTTTTAGAAGATGAGCTTCAAGAGGCCATGGGATCCATCTGTTGTAAGGTGAACAGATACATCATTCTTAGCCTGACCTCTTCTTTAAGATCAAATGAGGGATATTATGGATTGTGGGTAGGCCCGCTCTGACTGGCTGAACCTCGGGAATTCACCTGATTAATTGCCTGGATATAAAAATCACTGAAGAGCTTGTTATGTTTCGGTCCTAAGTGCACCTAGTAGCTTCTAGACAAACATTCCCCTTGGAACATATGTTTGAGGGGGAAGGCGTATGTTCCTTGGGAGTTCTGTGATGAAAACGCAGTTTGGGATTCCAAGCTCTCCCTTTAAGAGATACAAGCTTTAGCAGACCATTTTAATTAAAGTTCTCTAGACAGGAGGCAGAAAAACAAGATTGACTGGAATGAATATAACCTGCATGGTGCGGTGAAAAAAAAAAACAAAAACCTTGTGGGGATGGAGAGTTATACTACACGTTTTCAGGAAACAAATCAATATGTAGTCCACAAACAAAGCATGGGCTGCCGAAAGATAAAGTTAAAAATATCACATCAAGCGGCTTGAGGCATAGGTTTATTTGAAAAATACATCTTTATTGCCTTACAAATTCACTTTAACAAGAGATTCGTTTTTCCACTGAAGGACATGCTGATTATTGTCCTGTGGTTTTCAATTAATAAGTCCACAGTTAACAGTTTTTAAGTACACTGAATCATGTAAATTTCCATATCACAGTGGCTAATTTATTTGTTTATTGTGGTATAGCAGGCACCGCATGAGTCTGGTTCTGAAATCAATTCCAAGTAAAGCAGATGATTTTTGCAGGGGAGACAATACGTAATGAAGGCCCTCGAACTTCTCCCCGTGCTATTGCACTGAGAGTGGGTTTCATGCTGCCAAACAAGCTGAAAGGGGAAAGAACCCATGTTAATATCCACACTGATAGATTGGGAGAATTGAGTCCTCTTTCTGTGTGACTGCCTGTGAGTCACCGCTATCTTTTATTTATGATTACACAATTTTTTCTTTGAGAGCTCTTAATGTATTCACAGACACACAAACACAAGGATCATTAAGTTACAAGCTGGGTTTATTTACCGTTTGCCGCTAGCTCAGATGGTATGGCACTACTGAACGGCATTTGAATTTTAAGATTATATACCAACGTTTCCTCTTTTTCCTGCACCCTGTCCCACACCCAGGCATGTGCAGAGAATTTTGCTCTGACTTTAGGAAGCTGATTCTCCATCGAACGCTTTAGGAATAAGGAGGGACCCTCCAGATGTTGTGCTAGTTTCCCATAGAAGTTATAGGCAAGGGCCAGGAGGGGATGAGTGTGGAGATAAAGGGAATGAAGGGTTAGGAAGAGGAAAGGACATGGAGAGAAGAGACAGGAATATCAGAAAGTTCTGACACTATTCATTCAAAAAATTTTTGTAATGATGATCTGTTCCTTTGAAACGGATAAATGAGTAAGCGCTTGAGCATTTCAATCAGTAAAATGCACAGACCTTGAAGAAAAAGTGACACAAAGGCATTGGGAGATAAAATTGAGTAAAATGTCCCCAGTTAATTTGAAAATTTCAATACACTCTCGAAATTGCTGGCAACTGAAAGAAACCTCACAGCTGTGCAAATTGGAATTTTCTTTTCCTGTGTGTTCATGCGGATGGTGTAATTGCATATCTGAATGTATATGCTAGTATTTATACTGGCCTCGAAAATGTTGATCTTGGACACTTTTCTTATGTTACCTATTAATGTTAACATTTTCTCCCAATGCAATATGAGCTACCATAAGTGTCTGAGTCCTAAAGCAGCTTGATTTCTTCATATTTAGTGTTCCATGAACATAATGAGGAGAGCCCATTTTTGTCCTTCCCCAGAGCTGTCATTTAACATGGCCCCCACCTTCCACATGTTTGCCCCATCTGTCTCCCTTCAAGTCTGCCTTTGTTCTGCAGCAGAGAAAATGGGTAAAGTGGAGATGAAAAACACAGAAACCACCATAGATTGAAAAATATTTGAATAATGCCCTTAAAAGTGGTTTAATTGTGGATTTTTGAAAAAATTTAAGTCAGATGTAAACAAGCTAAGCATGAGTGGATCTTGCTGTGAGACAGGGACTAGGTTTTCCAGAAAGCTGGACACTCTTACTGTCACTCCTAACTCTCAAGATCTGGGATGAGGTTGAGTTAATGCCTCTTAAGAAATTACACCTGGGTAGTTGGCCCTTCTTCTTGCAGGTCACATGGCTTTGGGATACAAAGTTGGCCATGGTAATTTGCATATTAGTGGACTCCACCGCATTTCCGAGTACAAAATATAGTATCTGCAGGAGGACTTCACATTTCTTCAATTAAAATGCACCAAAACCAACATAAAATTAGTCATAACATTCGTTAGTTACCTCTGCAAGTTCCAGCGGTCTGGTAGAAAAAGGACCAGATGCTGAATAGATCAATGGGGTTCAATGGACCAGGATTGGCAGGAATTGGGGAGTAAAAGGAATGCCTATAAGAGTTTTTGAATTCAGTGCTCGAGAAATGGAAGTTCACTGCCAGTGCGGGTTATGGCCATTCTTGACTCACTCAGTCCAGGTGAAGAGCTGACATGTGATGCATAACACAATAGCCTCTTTACTGTCGACTTGCAAAAGAAAGTATATAGTTCATGCTCAGGGAGGTTCATTCTTTGCATTCCACTTCGAGAATTCCCACAATGATACCCACTGTGAAGGTAGGGGACTGCTCATGCCACCTGCAAATCAGTCATTTAACACAGATTACCTACTCAGGTTACATAAGCCAAGACCCAGCTTCCTATGGGCAAAGTGTTTGCAGGTAAAAACCCACCTGGATCACATTAAACTCACAATCTAGAACTGCCAACTCCACCTGTATTAGGAAATACACAGACCTGTTCTAAGCAAACATTTTTGATGTGAAATTTCAAATTCTTTGTTCTTATGTTATTTAATAGAGTCCTTAAAAATCTGGAAAAAATTCTGAGTCTAGAGTTTGAGTACTTTCATGTAGTATACTTTTCAATGTCAGCATTTGCTCTTTGTTGAGCGGCTAGATTATCATGGACCCTTTCAAGGTAGAGACTGAAGGAGTAGACTATGAACTTCCCAGAACTCAATAGTGATGTCCAGGTGGAGCAAAAGAGGGTGCTTATATGAGTACACAGAGTTGTTTTTAAGTCAAAACAATCTGGAGGAACCATTAGCCCACTCATTACAATAAAGCAGTGGTTTCTGGTGCACACTGGATAAGATTAATGGAAATAAATAAGTTTAATGTTTTTGCCTGGACAAAAAGGAATCTTGGTGGCCTTTGGGATGCAGGATTAAGTGTCGTTCGGCAGTAGAGGAGATGAAGATAGTGGCAGGCATTCCAAGAGATAAAGAACCCAAGATATAACTGAGAAATAAGTTTAAGGAAATTAGAAAAAGTGGAAATCAGACAGGCCTATTCTTGGAATAACATGGACAGCCAAGTTCATGACTCAGTCTAGCCTGGTTAGTCTCTAAATAGCTCTCCCTTCTGAGAGTCTAGGATTACAAAACAGTAAATAAAGTAGGGATAAAAAGTACCTAGTGAAAATAATTATAGAAAAGTGTCATGAAAATTAAATTTGATGATGACTGTAAAATGCATGGCACAGTGCCTGCCACATATTAAGTGTGAACTATTGCTATTATTAGATAACTATTATTACTTGTAACAATAATCAGTTAATAAAAGATTACAATAATAATCTTTTATTCTTAAGAAAGAATAATGGGTTTGGAGGTCCCGGGAACATTTCTGACTGAGCAATGGTCTTTAGAAATTATGGTCATGAGAAAGACTTCTAGTTCTCTTCTAGGTAGAAGCACCTACTGAATCCTTATTGTTTTTCACCCTGGCGAGATTTTGCTCTCAGGAATCTCAAGTAGATTAGAAAGGAGAATGGACCAAACAAGGCTTTTGGATGTGTAGTCTGAAAGCCTCAGGGAACCTGACTCACACTATCTATGGCAAGATGCCTGATCTACGGACATTTCCAGGTTGTTTGGAAGCTCCAGTGTGGGAAAAGAGTCATCTCCTCTTCCCACAGTATTTAAAACTCTTTTCTTCTCCCAGCTGTGCCTAAAATTATAGTCCCTGGAATCCCGAGCAAATATATCAGCTGATTGCATCCACCCTTTCTTCTCTATCCCTAATGGGATAGAGAGAAGCCTATAGATGGGCCCCAGAGCAACTGTTCAGTATCCAAGCTGAGTAGGGAAACATCCTCTCAAAAAGAACAAAATGACAGTCCTAAATAGACACACAATGCTTCTCTAGTGCTGTGAAGGGACCACAGTAAACATGCTTTATTATATCAATCAACCAATGCTGGTTAAAATTCCATCACATGAAGTCACACAGCATTTAGGGAGCTGAGGATGGGGTTGGCACAGGAACTGGATAATAGAATAACAGGATGGCCATAATTCCTGCCCCCAGTAAAATTTTAGTTTACTTATGTACAGTACTTCCCAAAACCCCTAATATATATATATATATAATATATATATATATATATTATATATATGTTATATATAAAATATATATATATATTTTACCTAATCCTGCAATTTTAGGTGCTAAGTTGTCATCTTCTTTTGGATTTACTTGAACTTTAAAGTCTCCATTTCAAATCTACATGCACCTCATGCCCTAATTAGATACTTCCCCGAAGTGAATCACCTGTCTTGTCATCACCAGGCTGGGAACCTCAAAGATCTTTGATTCCTCTTTCTCTTTCCCCCCAAGATCAGATAGCTGCCAAGTCAGGTGGGTTTTTCATCCGCCGGGTCTGTCTACTATCAATACCTCCTCTTCTATTTCCAGCTCCATTCTGCTAGTTCTTTTTTTTTTTTTAAAGATTTATTTATTTATTTGACAGAGTGAGAGAGATTACAAGTAGGTGGAGAGGCAGGCAGAGAGATAGGGGGAAGCAGGCTCCCTGCTGAGCAGAGAGCCCGATGCGGGGCTCGATCCCAGGACCCTGAGATCATGACCTGAGCCGAAGGCAGAGGCTTTAACCCACTGAGCCACCCAGGCGCCCCCATTCTGCTAGTTCTTGTACTTTTATCCCAAACTGTTCTCCCTATCTTCCATTTCTTTTTTTTCCCAAATACTTTTATTTTATTTTTTCAGTGTTACAAGATTCATGGTTTATGTACCACACCCAGTGCTCCATGCAATATGTGCCCCCATATGTGCCCTCCTCAATACCCACCACCAGGCTTGCCCATCCCCCCACCCCCTCCCCTCCAAAACCCTCAGTCCGTTGCTCTGAGTTCACAGTCTCTCATGGTTCTTCACCCCTCGATTTCCTCCAATTCATCCCTCCCTTCCCTCTCACAATGTCCTCCATGTTTTT
>CM052897.1:96704166-96786114 GCA_028534135.1 Potos flavus
TCAAAGATTATTTGACCGTAGAGTTGTGGGTCCATATCTGGGCTCTCTAATCTGTTCCACTGGTCCATATGTCTGTTTTTGTGCCAATACCATGCTGTCTTGGTGATCACCGCTTTGTAGTAAAGCTTGAAATCAGGCAATGTGACCCATCTTCCATTTCTAATTGCTCCAATACCACCTACCTCCAAATGCTAGATTCATCTTTCTAAGGGATTTATCTAAATGCGTTCAGAACGGAGAAGTCATCGTGCTAAAACTGAGCAGTCAGTATACTAATATGAAAAACAGGCTTTTGCAAATTTGGCTGCTGCAAATCAGCTCACCAGTGCTTTGTCACCTTTGGATGAATGGCTATAGCTGAGTTTCTGAAGGCTCAATGTGTGAAATGTATGGTGACCGCATTGAAGTGCAATGTCATATGAGCCTCAGTCTGGGACAACAGTCCCTTGAAATTGTCATGCTAGAATAATATCCCTTTTGATCACAGGACTAAAAATGCAAGCATTTAGCAAAGGCTGTGGTCTAGGGAGCCAGCCAGAATTGATTCAAAACTCCAGTTACTCTACTTAAAAACCTTAGGCCTTGGGCAGGTCATTTTGCCTTGCCAAGCTTGAATAATTGTTTCTGGGTTTGTGTGTTTGTTTTGATCTATAAAAGAGAAATATTCATACCTACTTAATGGATATGATAGAATACCTAGTACATAGTGGCTGCTTTATTAATAATAATTTTTATAAGTATTATTGATTCCTTTGCTGTTTGTATCTTAATCCTGAAACTAATACTAATTGCACCTCTCCTGAAATGTAATTCCTCTCATGTCAGTTTTAAATGCCAATTTCCCTTTTGCCCATATTCCCAAAATGAGAGGAACTACAAAATCTCATTCAGAGTAGTGGGGGAGGGGGCTGTTGGTTGCTGACCTTGGAACCACTTTGGAACTTTCTTTTCACTGGAGCTAATAAGGGGAAATACTGAGCCAGTTTCCTCCAAGACATGTATGGACTTGCTTCTGTATCACTTCTTTCTTCCTACTAATAATCACCCTTTTCCCCTCTAGAGAAAAAGTTTTCTCTCAGTGCTTGAAAAAGCATTAGGAAAAAGAAAAACTCTAGTTCTCTTCTCCTGAGCAACGGGCACCAGCACCTCCCTGAAAACCTAGGTCGGTATAAGAGCAAGAAGAGAGGCATTCCTTTCCCCAAGGGAACAACCCATCTGACGCCATTTTGCATTCCAGTGAGTTCTTCTCATGATGAGCTCCACTAAATGTACTCAATAGGTAGAAATGAGAAGAGAAGGAGGAAAAATATTAAATCACAGGGAGCAGTTTTCCTGCCAGAGAAATTTCAATGCTAGTGGGAAAGGAGAGCTTGAGCTACAGACTCTCTATTCCCTGATCTTTTAGGGATGGAGAAGCCCTGGGGCTGGAAGCTGTGCCTCAACAGTGAAAGACATGCCTTCAAGTTAGGAAGGACAGTCAATGGAGTCCTGATCCTCTTCTGAGCAATTAGGACATGTCTTTGGTTTGGCTTCCTTTCAGTCCACTGATGTCAGTGCCTCCTTGTCTTATGTCCAAAATCTGTTCTTGCCCTGCCATCTCACTGACTCACTCTAATTTAAGAGCCTGTGGGGGTGGAAGGATGACTGAGCCAGGAAGGACAGGGCCAGCATTCTGGTTTCTGCCCCAGAGCTGACCTTCCAGGCAACCTTGGGCAGATTTCTTTGCCCAGACCTTCCCTGTCTCTTCTGCTGCAGTGGAGGTAATAGCAAGGGACTCACCTAGCAAGTAGGGTCTACATGAAAACCAGATGAGACAAGGCAAGAGTGAGTGTAGAGTGTTGTGCAAATAGGCGGCCATTTTTTGATGTCCTTTCACTTAACCATCAGTTTCCTTTTCTCTCAGATGGGACTAATAATGTGAACACACTTCAGGGGGTGTGCTTCAACAAATAAACACATGATTCACCCCTTAATGAATAGAATAGGAAATGTGTGGAGCAATTGGATCCAAATGAACACAGCTGCTTATTTAGTAGCCACTGTTTAGAAAACTACTTGAATCTAGACATTGCAGACCTCTTTAATAAATATCTTCTTAATTATCTGAGCAATTGAAAGCCTTAGACAGGAGGAAGAAGCCTGTGGATCAGTGTTCAGTGGGACAGGATGGTCAGGCAGCTGGGCTTCTGAAGGCACAATTATATTCAGGATCTTGTTCTCACGGCCGGATTATAAACACCCAGAGCTCCTGCTAAGAAGTATGAGAGCTGGTATTAAAAGCAGGAGTGGGGGAACCTAACTTCATCATGTGCAGACCAGTGCCAACAGGGAAGGGGAAATGAGCCAGGAGCAGGGGAAGATCATCTGTAGGCCTGAACTTGAGGAGTTTCTCCAAAAGGCAGGAAAGGCTGGAAAAAAAAACAAAAAAAGGGATCTTGAAGTCAGTTTAGGGAAGGATTTTTCTCACGTGGAGAACACTTGATCTTAAGTTTGTGAGCCTCTTTCAAATTTCTTTTTGCAAATTCCCTTTGAAAGTTCTGATCTGATAGGGTAATTCTGAGGTGAAATAGTCAAGCAAGAAGGAACAAGTGGTTCAGGGTCAAGCAAGAAGGAACAAGTGGTCGATGGAGACAAAATAGTATAAAGCAGCAACTATTCTAGAAGGAATAACATGGGAAAGGAGAGTGGTAAGCTGGTGTGAGGGCCAAGTTTGTGAGACAAGTTTTGGAACAATGGAGTTGAGGTAGTAACAACTGCACCTTCTCATTGACTCAAGTCCTTTGTAAACTCCCCTTTGCTTTTACACTGGAGTACTCTGATGCTCAAGCGACAGAGAGACAGATGTAGCCCTGGTAGGCATTCCCAGGTGAGCCCTGCTTTGCTTCATTTTCACCAAGAAGCCACATCCAAGGGGGAATGCGGTGGTAATGCTGGAAAAGTTCTAGGGAGTAGTTATTCTAACTAGCCCCTAAAATATTCTTAAAAATATATATATTTATTTATTTATTTTAGAGAGAGAAAGAGAGAGGATTCTCTCTCCCTCTGCCCTCTCCCCCCCAGCTTGTGCTCGCTCTCTCTCAAATAAATAAACAAATAAATAAATCTATTAAAAAAAAAGATGGACAAATATTTCAATAAACACTTTACAAAAGAAGCTATACAAAGTCAAATAAACACATGAAAATGGGCTCAATATTAGGAATCATCATGGGAAGGCAAATTAAACCCACAATGAGATACCAGTACCCACCTACTGGAATGTTTAAAATGAAAACAAAAAAGACTGACAACTGTCAATATTGGTGAGGATATAGAGCTACCAGAACTCTCGTACATTGCTGGCAGGTGTGTAAAATGCTATGCCTACTTTGGAAAATTGTTGATAGTCTCTCAAAAAAATTAATCACGACCCTGTGATTCTACTCCTGAAGTTTATCCAAGCAAGCAAAAACAGATGTCAAAAAAAAAAAAAGCCTTATGCAAGAATATTTATTCGAATAACATTATCAATAAGAAAACCTAGAAAGAGTATAGGTGTCCATCGGCATGAGAATGAACAAGCTTTGGTATAGTATTATAATGAAATATTACTCAGCAATAAAGAAGAATGAATTACTGATCTATGTAGCAACATGGATGAATGTCAGAAACATGCTGACAATTGCTCTACTAGGTATATTTACTCCAAAGATACAAGTATAGTGATCTGAAGGGCACCAGCACCCCAATATTTATAGCACAATGTCCACAATAGCCAAACTATGGAAAGAGCCCAGATGTCCATCGACAGATGAACATACACAATCAGCTATCAAAAAAAATGAAATCTTGCTATTTCCAATTATGTGGTTGGATGGATAAGGTATTATGCTAAGTGAAATAAATTGATCAGAGAAAGAGAATTATCATATGATCTCACTCATATATGGAATTTAAGAAACAAAACAGAGAATCATAGGGGAAGAGAGGGTAAAATAAAACAACACGAAATCAGAGAGGGAGAAAAACCATAAGAGACTCTTAATCATAGGAACAAACTGAGCATTGCTGGAGGGGAGGGGGGCGAGGGGATGGGGTAACTGGGTGATGGACATTAAGGAGGGCACATGATATGATGAGCACTGGGTATTATACAAGATTGATGAATCACTGAACTCTCCCTCTGAAACTAATAATACACTACATGTTAACTAATTGAATTTAAATTTAAAAAAAATGGTAGAATTAAAAAAAAAGACACATGCTGAGTCAAAGATGACAGACATAAAAAAGTAATTATTGCATAGTTCTCTTTACATGAAGTTCTAGGACAGGTGGAACAAATGTATAGTGACAGAAGTCAGAAAAGTGATTACTTCTAGGGATAGAGAATTAACTGAAAAGGAGCATGAAGGAATTTTCTGGAGTATCAGAAATATGCAATAGGGAGATAGGACTGTGAGTTACATAAATATACACATTCATCAAAACTGTCTTAGTCAGTTTGGGTTGTTGTAACAAATTACCATAGGATGGATGGCTTAAACAACAGAAATTTATTTCTCCAAGTTCTGAAGGCTGGAAAGTCCAAGATCATGCTGCCAACAGATTCAGTTCTGATGAGAGCCTGCTTTTTGGCCATCTTCTTGCTGCATCCTCACCTGGCAGAGAGGAAGCAAGCTCTTTCATGTCTCTTCTCTAGGGGCACTAATTCCATTTATGTGGGCACCACCCTTATGACTTAATTACTTTCCAAAGAAAGACTCCATCTTCTAATATATCACATTGGGAGTCAAGATTTCAACATGCAAATTTTTGGTGGACACAAATATTTAGTTCATAACAATGATCAAACTGTTCACTGAAGATCTGTGCTTTTTACTGCAGGGAAGTTATAGCTCAATCAAAAAGTGAAGGGAGATAATACACTCCTGGAGCTACTCTTCTTCCCCTAAAATATAAGATTTCTCTTCTGTCAGGAACTATTTTTTAACATTTTTAAAACTCCAGCTAATGCTAAAGTCATCTCTGAAGTATGCAAGCAAACCAATCTGTACCATGCCAAATGCTAATGCAATGTCCTTCTTGAATGGCCACAGACACTGTAAGGTGAAACCAGCTTTTTGATAAGAATGTATGTATAATGGATCTATCACTTGACTTAAGGTTAGGAGACTGACTGGTTCCAGATCTCCAAGTAGGTCACCGGGAAAATTTAGGCAAGTCACTTAACTCCTCTACTTTCTCGAGGTTTTATATCCTCACTTATTAAGTAAGAGGTCTGGCCTAAGTTTCTCTAGAGTTTTCTAGTTCGACAAGAATCACAGAATCACTGAATGATAGCGTCGAGATGAATATACAGCTGACTCTTGAACAATGTGGAGGTCTGGGGTGTTGAACCCCCGTACAGTCAAAAATCCATGTATAACTTTTGACTCCCCCAAAACTTAACTTCTAATAAGTTGACAAGAGGCCCTACATAACATAAACAGTTGATTAACACATATTTTATAGTACTATAATATATTCATAAAAAAAAAAAATCTGCATTTAGGTGGACCTGCACAGTTTAAACCTGCATTGTTCAAGGGTCAACTGTATTCATAACTGCTTCTTTTTTTCTTGTAGGATGCAATTTCTATATTATCTCCTCCAAGAGGAATATCCTGATATCCTAATTTGATATAGGTTCCCTACTTATTCTCTCTCATTACAGTCTGTTTGATTAAGCTATTTTACTATAAAAATTCTAATAACATATTTACTGTTTTAGCAAGTTGTAGATAACAAAATATAAAAATCATTGTCTGTTATGACCAGTTAGAATTTATGTTAGGAATGAAAAACTGTCCTGCCATTCAAAAAGATAATTGATTGGTTAAAAGAAAAAAAAAAAAAAAGAAAAAAAGTAGGGTTTATAATGTATGTAGAAGTAAAATGTATGAATTATTATCTCAAGATAGAATGAGAATAAAGTCTAAAGTCTAAAGGAATTACAAAAAATAAAAAAATAAAAATAAAAAAAATTAAAATAAAAAAATAAATAAAAAATAAAAAAAATATATAAGACATAGTCAAAAAGCCAATAGTGGAGATGTAATGAAATGCTAAAAATAATTAAAAAAAAAAAAAAGGCAGGAAAAGAGGAAAAGGGACAATAAAACAAATACAATAAAATAGAAAATATGTAGCCATATAGTATATTTAAATCAGGCTAGATATACATTCTATTAAATGTAAATGGTATAAAGTAGTCAAATTAAAAGGCAGAGAGTATCAGCCTAGATTAAAAAGCAAAACCCAACTCTGTGCTGTCAATAAGAAACTCACTTCACAATTGGATAAATGTAAAATGACAGAAAATGGAAGACAAGTCAAACAATAATCATAATACTGGAATGGATATATTAATATTAGATAAAATGAACTTCAAAAGAAAGAATATTACCAAGAATAAAGAATGACATTTCATAATAATAAAAAATTCCTTAAGAAAATATAATCCTTAGGATAACCCTCTCAAGGTTCCCTCCTTCTTTGGGAGCTCTGCACTATCACTCAATAAACTTAAAAAAAAAAAAAGAAAGAAAATATAATCATTACATAATCATATATTACCTAATGACAGATCTATGAATAGATACAGTAAATTTTTGCAGAACTAAAAAGAATAATGGATGAACTGGTAAATACAGTTGGGGATTTTGCCCTGCTTATTCTGTAACAAGTATACAACAAATCTGTAAGGATATAAAAGGCATGGACAACAATGTCAATTAACTTGACCTATTTTACACGTGTACAGCAGAATGTACATTTTTTAAGTGGATGTGGAACATTCCCCAATGGTTCACCAAATGCTGGGCCAAAATTTTTCAATAAATTTAAAGGATTGGGATCCTACAGAAAACGTTCTTGACCACATTAGAATTAAATTAGAACTCTATATTAGAAAGACGTCTAAAATATTCTCTAATTTATTTGAAAATTAAACAACAAACTTTGAAATAACTCATGAACCAAAGAAAAAAATTACAAAAGAAGATAGAAAATGTTTTTAATTAGATTGAAATAAAAACAAAAAATGTAGGTTGCAACTATATCAGTGTTTAGAAGAAGACTTAAGGGTTTAAATGCTGATATTAAACAAGAACAAAGTCAATGATTGAACCTTTCACTTAATATGCTAGAAAAAGAAGAGAAGTTAAACCCAGGGCAAATAGAAGGAAGCAATGGCATAGTAAAGATAAAAGCAGATTCCAGTGAAATGAAAAATTAAACAAAAAAGTCAATGAAATCAATGAGATCCAAAGATCTTATTGGATCTTTGTAAAAAACAAGCAAAAAATCAATAAAATTGATTGACTGACTAGCCTGACTATTTAAGATAAAAGGAGAATTACCAATATTATGAATAAAGAGCGGACATCATTCCAGAGACTACAGACATTAAGAGAATAATGAGGGAATATTACATAAAACTCTTGCTAAAATTTGAAATGTGTTGGCAAACTACAGCAATATACCAAATCTGGACTATTACTAAATAAAGTTTTATTGGAACACACCCATACCCATTTGTATATGCATTGTCTATGGTTACTTTCATGCTACAGTGACAGAGTTGATTTATTGTGACAGACCGTATGGCCCACAGAGCCTAAAATATTTAGTATGTGTCTCTTTACAGAAAAAGTTTGCTTGCTCTTGATCAAGATGTAATGGAAAAATTCCTTGGAAAATGAAAATTAACAAAACTGACTTTAAAAAAGATAAAAACATATGAATGTCCAATATCTATGAAATAAATTAATGTCATATTTATAAATTTTCCACAAGATAAACTCCAGGAGATGGTTTAACTGATGGAATCTATGCAAAATTTAAGGGAGAAACAATATCCATCTTACACAAAAATCATTCAGAAAATAGAAGACGAGAAAATCTGTCAAAACTCATTTTATGAACTCAGAATTCTCCTAATACCTGAAGTAGATGGTATTACAAAAAAAGAAAACTATAGATCAATATTCCTCATAAATAAATGCAAAAACCCTTAAGAAATATTAGTAACTAGATTCTAGCACAATTTAAAAAGAATAATGTTCTACGACTATGTGGGATTTACTCAATGAATGCAAGACTGATTTAACATTTGGAAATCAACTGATAGAATTAAGAAATTTAGATAGAATTTAGAAATTTTTAGAAATTAATAGAATTTACCAAATTGAAAGATTTTAAAACATATTATCATCTTAATAGATACACAAGATTCATCTAGCAAAACAATTCATGATTATAAAGAATAAAATCTTTCAGCAAACTACGATTAGAAACATACTTCAAACCTGATAAATGGCATATATGAAAAATCTAGAGTTAACATAATTCTTTATGGAAAAAACTGAAATGTGTTCCACTTAGGATCAAGAATAAGATAAGAATGTCCACTCACCACTTCTTTTCAAAACTATATAGCAAAAATTCTAGCCAGAGCCAGAAGGCAAGAGAAAAAAAAAAGTTGACAAGGTAAAAAGGAAGAAGTAAACTTTTAATTTATAGAAAATATGACTGTGTATGTGAATATGTGAAATGTCCTTATGAATCTACAAAAAAAAAAACCTGATAGAATTAAAAAGGTGAATTTAGTATGTTCACAGAAAATAAGATCAACTTAAAAGAACAAATTTATTTCTATATCATAAGCAATTGGATTGAGAAACTGGAAATTAAAATAAGAAAATATATTTTAATAGTATCCAAAATATGAAATACTTAGAGACAAATTTAACAGATATGCTCAAGACCTATAGATTAAATACTATAAAACAAACCTGAGAGAAAGTAAACAAATCTAAACAAATGGAGAGCTATACCATGTTCATGAATTGGAAGATTTAATATTATCTAAATGACAATTCTCTCTATATTTTTCAATAGATTCAATGCAATATCAATCAAAATCCTAGTAGGCAAGCTGGTTCTAATATTATAAAAAAAATATTATAAAAGCAAAGTAAGTATAAAGGCCAAAATAGTTAAGAAAAAAAAAAAAAAGAAAAAAGTTGAAGAATATATACTACCAGATTTCCAAGAGTTAACCATAAAGCACATTCATCAGGGCAATGGGGTATTGACATAAAAATAGACATGTGTTTTGGAGCAGAATAGAAATTCCAGAAATATATCCACCCTTCTGTGGTTAACTGATTTTGAAAGAGATGTCAAGGTCATTCAATGGGGAATGGAGCCTGTTATAAAAACATATTTATTGTGTATTCATTCGCTTTAAAATTTATTCTCTAGCTTTATTGAGGTATAACTGACAAAATTGTATATATTTAAAGTGTACAACATGATGATTTTATATGTATATGTATATGTATATGTATATATGAAATGATTGCCATGATCCAGTAAACACATCTATTACCTCACATAGTTACCATTGGTGTGTGGGGGAGCAGGGGCTGAGAATGCTTAAGGTTACTCTCCTAGCAAATTTAAAGTACACGATACAGTATTATTGGCTGTACTCACAATGCTGTATGTTATACCCCCAGAGCTTATTCTTCTTATAACTGAAAGTTTGTACCTTTTGATCAGCATCTCCCCATTTCCCTTACACTCCCACCCTACCCCTGGAAACCACCATTACACTTGGTTTCTATATGAGTTTGGGTTGTGTTTTTGTTTTTGTTTTAGATTCCACAAAAAGTGACATCATACAGAACCTGTCTTTGCTGGCTAATTTCACTTACCATACTGTCCTCTAGGTTCGTCTATGTTGTTGCAAATGTCAAGATTTCCTTCTTTCCCATGACTGAATTACAATCAGTACCACATCTTCTTTATTCATTCATCCATTGACAGACACTTAGGTTGTTTCCGTATCTTGGCTATTGTGAATAATGCTGCAATAAACATGGGAGTGCAGATATCTCTTTGAAATAATCATTTTGTTTCCTTCAGATATATACCCAGAAGTGGAATCGCTGGATTATATGGTAGTTCTATTTTTAATTTTTTGAGGCCCTCCACATTGTTTTTCATAATGGCTGTGCCAATTTACTTTCTGCCAACAAAGCACAAAGGTTCCCTTTCCTCCACATTCTCACCAACATGTTATCTCTTGTCTTTTTGATAAAAGCCATACTAACAGACCTGAGGTGGTATCTCATTACCACTTTGATTTGCTTTTCCATGATGATTCATGATATTGAGCATCTTTTCATGTACCTATTAGTCAATTGTAAGTCTTCTGCAAAAAATGTCCATTCGAATCCTTTGTCCATTTTTAAATCAGGTCGCTATGGAGTTATAAAAGTTCCTTATATATTTTGGATACTAACTCTTTAACAGATATATGGTTTGCAAGTATTTTTTCCCATTCTGTAGGTTTCCTTTTCATTTTGTTGATTGTTTCCTTTGCTGTGCAGCAGCATTTTAGTTTGATGTAGTCTTACTCTATTTTCACTTTTGCTGCTTCTGCTTCAGTATCATATCCAAGAAAATCATTGTCAAGATCAAAGTCAAGGAGCTTTTTCCTCTTCATTTTCTTCTAGGAGTTTTATGATTTTAGGTCTTACATTTAAGTCTTTAATCCAGTTTGAGTTATTTTTTGTGATTAGTTGTGTTGAGAAAACAGCGATTTTGAGTTGTTGCCAAAGCATTTACAATATGAAAACCCAACTCACACCCGGAGGCCAAACATTTAGATAAAGACCCGACCTTAGGGTTCCTGCCTCCAAGTTCTCTTTGATTTTCCCAGGTTACCTTTTAAAATAACCACTTAGAGCTGAGTCCATGAAAAATTAATGACCTTTGCCCCAACCACCTCATAAGTAATAGGTGTGTACTACCCTGCTCTCTCCTGCTTACTGGTTACCTGGGATGGAAGATTGCCTTTTCCCTAGTTCACTGTGCCCCCCAATCCCTCCACCCCATTTCTGGAATCTGTAAGTAATAAATCTTGTGACTTTATTTCCTTTGGGTGAGTGTATTGAAACTATGCCTTCAATCAAAACCATCTCAGGGTTCTCATTTCCCCAAAGTAGGAGCTCGGATGCTGAAGGAGCTACCTTCATGTGGGTAGTTTTGCATCCTCATTTAGGAAGTCATAACCTGCATATTGTTAATTTAATATGCCAGCTACAGCCCTCCTCCAACACAATGATGTAAAATAGGGGTCCAGTTTCATCATTTTGCTTGTGACTATTCAGTTTTCTTAATAGCATGTAGTGAAGAGACTATCCTTTCCCCATTCTGTATTCTTGGCACTCTCATCAAAGACTAGTTGGTTGTATATATGTGGGTTTATATTTGGATTCTATTCTATTCCATTGGTCTTTGTGTCTTTTTAAAATGTCAGTACTATAATATTTTGATTACTGTAACTTTGTAATTTGAAATCAGAAACCGTGATATCTCCAGCCTTGTTCTTTCTCAAAATTGTTTTGGTTATTTTGGATCTTGTGAAGATAAGACTTTTAGGATTTTTTCCTATTTTTGTGAAAAATGCCAATGGAATTTTGATAGAGATTGAATTGATTCCATAGACCACTTTGGTTAATATAGACATTTTGACAATATTAGTTCTTCCAATTCGTAGTCACGGGATACCTTTCTATTTAGTTCTATCTTCCTCAATTATTTTTATAGGTTTAGTATACAGGTCTTTCACCTCCTTGGTTAAATTTATTCCTAAGTATTTTGTTGTGTTTGATGGTATTGTAAGTGGGATTGTTTTTTCTTTATTTCTCCTTCAATTCGTTCATTGTTAGTATATAGAAATGCAAATGATTTTTGTGTATTGATTTTGTATTTTCAATTTCTGTCTATTAGTTCTAACACTCTTTTGGTGGAGTCTTTAAGGTTTTTGGTATATCATCTGTTTTTGGTATATCATCATCTGCAAATAGAACATATTACTTCTTCCTTTCCTATTTGTATATCTTATCTTTTATTTCCTTTCCTTTCCTAATTGCCTTGGCTAGAACTTCTAGAACTGTGTTAAATAGGGATGGTGAGGGTGGACATCCTTGTCTTGTTCTTGAGCTTTTCTTTTTTTTTTTTTTTTAAGATTTTATTTATTTATTTGACAGAGAGAGAGAGATCACAAGTAGGCAGAGAGGCAGGCAGAGAGAGGGGGAAGCAGGCTCCCTGACAAACAGAGAGCCCGATGCGGGGCTCGATCCCAGGACCCTGAGATCATGACCTGAGCCGAAGGCAGAGGCTTTAACCCACTGAGCCACCCAGGCGCCCCATTCCTGAGCTTTTCATCATTGAATATGATGTTAGTTGTGGGCTTGTCATATATGACCTTTAAAATGTTGCACAAGATTCCTTCTATACCTAATTGTTGAACATTTTTATCATGAAAGACTGTTTTTCATGCATTTTGTCAAATGCTTTTTCTGCATATATTGAGATAATGATATTATTTTTATTCTCGATGCTGTTAAGGCAATGTATCACATTTTTGATTTGCATATGCTGAACCATCCTTGCATCCAAGAGATAAATCCATCTTGATCATGATTTATGATTCTTTTAATAGAAAGAATAGTCTTTTCAACAAATGCTGCTGGAATGTCTGGATATATATATGGTAAAATGTAAAAAAAAAAAAATTCTCAATCCTTGACTCACGTCATACTCCAAAATTAATTGGAAGTGGATCATAGACCTAAATATAAAAGATAAATCTACAAAACTTCTAAAATATGGGTTGGCAAACTATAGTTCACTGACCAAATCTACCTATTCCCATTTGTTAGATATAGTGAATGGATGTTTTTGTGGCACAAAGCAGAACAGAGTAGTTGTAATAGCAATCATTTGTTTCTTAAAGCCCAAAATATTTTTCACACCATTTACAGAAAAATTTTGCTGTCTGCTGACCCAAAAGAACATGTAAATATTTTTGTGAATTTGTACTAAGAAAAGATTTTTTTTTAGATAGGATACAAAGAGACACTAACTATTAAAAAATAAACAATTGGAATTCATTAAAGTTTAAAAATTTATGCTTCAAAAAACACTACTAAGCAAATGAAAAAGCAAGGAGGCTGGGAGAAAATGTCTGCAATACTTATATATCTTAAACAGGTTGCATTCAAAATATATAAAGTACTTGTTGTACAACACAATAATAACAAAGCAAGTGATCAAACTTAAAAAGGGGCAAAGACTTTAACAGAAATTTCAAAAAATAAGATAAATAAGTGGTCAACAAATATATGAAAGATGTTCAACATTGCTAGACATGAGTAAACAAAAATTAAAACACAATGAGATGCCGCTGCACACCTACTAGAATGGCTAACATTCAAAAGACTGGCAATACTAAATATGAGTGAGAATGTGGAGCAAATGAAATGTTCATATATTGATAGTAGCGAGAGATCTAAATGATCTAACCACTTTGAAAAACAGATTGATAGTTGCAAATATACTTCCCAAGCACCCAGCGTTTGTATCCTAGGTATTTATGCAAGACAAATGAAATGAAGAATTGAACACCTATGTTCATCACAGCTTTATTCCTAATAGACAAAAACTAAACCACTCAAATGCTCATCAGTTGTGAACAGATAAATGGAATGTGGTACATTCATGCAATGGTATACCACTCAGCTATAAAAAGGCACAAACTACTGATAAAAAGATATGGGTAAATCTCAGAAACATTGTGTTGAGTGAAAGAAGCCTTGCACAAAAAAGTGTGTACCGTATGATTCAATTCATTCATTCATTCAATTCATTTGACTAATCTATAGAGACAGAAAGCACATCAGTTGTTGCCTGCAGCTGGAGGTAAAGGGCAAGTTGGAATTAACTGCAAAAGAACAGAGAGCTTTGAGAACTTCAAAAATGTCCTATATCTTAATTGCAGTGTTGGATACATGAATGCTTCCATTTGTCCAAACTTAATGAACTTACTGAACTGACTTTAAATGAGTACATTTTATTGTATGTCCATTTTATTGTAAAACAACCTCAATAATGTTGCTATATATGTCTTTCTGCTGAATATATTTGCGAACCATTTATTTTAACGTCCCCTTTATACTTCTACGCTGTGATTTAAGTAGGTTTATATCAAAAGAGTTAGGGCATAACCTCCCTCCTCCCCCAGAAACTTTCAGTTAATGTCCCATTAGTCACCAGCGTGCTCTGGAACACAGCATTCCTATTTGCACCATCCACAGCTGCGGAAGTCTTTTGCATAGAGTCTGGACCTGCTTGGATTTATGGCAAACTCCTTTTGTTTAGTATTCTGTGGACTTTAAAAATGGCTCCATTTCCTCTATATAAAAGCTTATTGGTTTGAGGACAATTGAGATCATTTTTCTGAGGCCAAGTGAACCAGTGTTTACTAAGTCCTTGTGCCCCGTGTTCTGGGTACTCTGCAGCCCTGAGGGCTGGGACTCATCGCCCCCAAGCATGGAAAGATGATCCTCTGGGAGAGGGGAAAGACAAGGTTCTGAGTCAACAGCAAAGGAGAAAAAGTGCTTAGGGATACAAGCTAAAAATCAGAATATGCAATATATTCTAAAGGTTTTAGGAATTCAGAGAACTGGAAAAGCATCCTCAGTTGGGTAGTCAGATATATTTTTATGAAGGAGATGAAATTTAAGTAAGCTTGGAGCAACCTCAATCCCATTAAACGTTCTTCCTGGGACCATTAGTCTATCCCTTGGGTCATTTCAGGCTCTCTTCTCTGGAATCTGCAGGAAAAGTGGGGTCATTTCATAACAAAGCTGGTGGTGCTAGGGTACACCTGAGGGAATTTACTGAAGAAATATGCAAAATGGGCATCTCTCTGGATCGCAGCTGGGTGATTTTGCAGGGATCTAGAGAATAGGGTTTTCTACTTTGGAGTGTGTTTTTGTCATATTAATTTCCATTTGCTTGCTCTGCAGCTCAGGACGCCACAGGAATATTAAGATCTAGGAGTTAGAAAAACAAGCTCTTAGAAGGTAAACTTTTTTGCTAGATCTGGTTGAAGGTAGGAATCATGTGTACCAGGAAAGATGGCAGGATTTATAAGTAGGCATCATTAGTAGAGAATATGCTAGGAACACAGCATGCTATGTCAGTCTTCTACCCCTTGGGTTCATTAGGCTTTTGTCTGTAATAATTAAGGTGAAACAGCTCTCACAGTGAAACTGGGAAAATATACTCTGTCAGTATCTACTTCCTAGTATTATCAAAGCTTCTAAAGGGCTATTATTTTTCTTCCCACTAATCATTATTACATCTGATATTGGTTGTCCTATGTTGAAACAGGTATTTATAGCCAAGTAGACATACCTTCCAATAATTATTGTGGGCATAAACACACCTCATCTTCACTTAGTTGTGGGGGACCTAGCATAGTTGAAAATAATCACTGTTGGTCTTGGCTAGTTTCACCTTGGACAAAATAATTCCAAATTTCTACAGAATATGGGATATTATCTATTACGCCTTCCAAAAGACCTACTTCAGCATTCTTACAAAACCCCCAAATTTCATTAGCGAATTAAAAAGGTGTTTCTAGGACCTGAAATTAACTCAAATTTCATGTCTTCTAGGTAATAGTACCGAGAGGAGGACAATGTATTAATCTTCTCTTGAATTCACAGAGTAGCTTATTTTGTCTGATGGAGAGAAAGGGCATGAGAAGAGAAGGGTGCTAACCCTAAGCCTGCATCTTCATACATACATAACCCACCCATGGACCAGGTCACCAGAAGCCTGAATATATGAGCCCCATGCACTAAAATCCACTTTGAGAAAATTACTTAATGCCCTTACTCCATGGTCATAGTGATGGTGGTGGTGGTTGTGTTTTTCTCCTCAGACTCCTGTGCCTCCTCCTCTTCTTCCTGTTGTTGTTCTCCCTCTCCCCCTCCCTATCCTCCTCCCCCTCCTCCTGCTCCTCCTCCTCCTCCTTCTCCTTCTTCCTCTTCTCTTTGTTGCTCTTTGCTAATTCCTGTTCTGCTAGCTTTTCCCTCTTTGCGTCTGATTTTAATTCTCTAATATCACTTTTATCTCTTGGGATTAACAACAGTTATTAGTTTCCTTGAATTTCTTCCATTTAACTTTTTAAAGGATAGGATTATATTCATTTCTGACTCTCTCTATCTTGAGTAGTTAGGACATGAATTTTATGCTATTAAAACTCTGGTTCCATGTGCCAAACCCAAAGGCCATTTACATTTCTGAGCTCTTTTTAGTTGGGAGAGAGGGACTGGAAACACGGGAGAGGTAAAATTAGAAGGTTTAGAGGACACTGGAGTGATCAAGATAGAAATATCCATGCAGAAGCAAGAACACTATGCCTAACAGAAGGCTGTGAGGCAGACTTGGTCTGGTATACCACATGGTTTAAAGTGCTGGTTAGGCACCCAGGATTTATCACTCAGGAAAGAAAGAATTGATTTTTTGCCTTTCACGGTTCCCTAATGGTTCAACAAGTAGACCTCAGGAGTGAAAATCTAATCAGAAGGAGATATAGCAATGAAATTATAAAAACAGAAGTGTTTTGTCAACAGAAAAGTATTTCTAAGAAGAAGGGGATTTTGATTAACCTTATTCTCTCAGTTTCCCCATCTGTGAATTGAGAATAACTGCACAACCTACTTCATAGGATAACAGAGAAAATCTTGTAAAAGAATAAATATAAATGTGTTTCATAATACATTAAAAAGTTTTCAGTTTTTGAGTTGGCAGGAGAAATAGAAAATGTAGACTCCCTCTTCTCACACTAAATTCGTGGAAATAAATGCATATGCATTATCTTCCTTGGAAAAGAGACACAAAACTATTAGGGAACCAGAAACTGTGACAAATCCTAAAAGAATGCAAATGGAAAACAGTAGAGAACCCACCAGCCAGATAGAGAAGCTGGAGGCCAGGACAAGCATAGGGCAAAGCTGCAATGTATAAGTTGAGGTGGTAGAAGCTGGGCATAGAGCTACTGGGAGACGAGTTAGTTGTAAGACATCAGGAAGATGGACTAGGTGGGCTTACACTTGCACTTTGCTTCTCGATTCCACTAGTAGTAACAGATGTATTGACTCATAAATGGGAAGTGACTGTAGGATCTTAGGAAAAAGAAAGTTTGCAGAGCCTCAGCTAGCTTTCAACTCCCAGAAAGTGCAGGGTTTCATCTTATGGGAGACTAAATACTGAGGTGTCCATGCTAGAGCAGGCCTTCCTGATCCCCAAATTACCCTGGAAGCTCAAATCAAGCAGCAGAACAATCAATGGACTAATCAGGGATCTCAATACAGAAATAGGCACTCAAGTGAGAATCCCCCAATATTTGACATAGTCAGTATTATGAAAGAGAAGCAATAACATCAACACATGGAAGAATTTATAAAAGACTACAAAGTCAATAGAACAATTAGAAGAGGACTTAAAAAAAATCAACATTAGATTTCCCATCTACAAATACTTGATAAAAGAAAAATATGGAGCAATATCTTATACAGAAAGGAAATAATTGTGAATCTGTGTGGCAAGCACTGCTAGTTTGCTGCATAGTCTCTATGTTAGTCTAACTTCTTGCTAACTAACAAAACTCCAATATTACTTAAGACCATCAATGTACCCACTTAAAATACTCACTTCCCCAAACTCCCCAACTAGGAATGCCCATGAGACACAGAAATATAAGCAGAAAGTTATTTAGGTGGTAGTCCCCAGAAGTCTACTCTGTAAAAAAAGGGACAGATATGGCTGACTTGTACATGTTGCCCTTGTCCTTATCCTATCCCCTCTTTCTGCCTGGAACATAGACATAATGACTATAGATATATGAACCATTTGTGACAATGAAAACAAAACCACATGGTGAGTATGGCAAGCTAGTGAAGTAGGAGGAATTTTTGATGACTTTCCTGAGCAACTGCAATAACCTAAGACTTCCATCTCCAGCTTCTTACTACGTGAAAAACAGAGCAAAACAAAACAAAACAAAACAAAAAGAGCAAATAAAGATTTGAGAAGCTTGCCTCTCATGCCACCCTTATTGACCAAATTACTATTCCTGTAGCCAAACGCAATTC
Organism: Potos flavus; assembly: GCA_028534135.1. Taxonomy (NCBI): domain Eukaryota; kingdom Metazoa; phylum Chordata; class Mammalia; order Carnivora; family Procyonidae; genus Potos; species Potos flavus. The sequence continues at coordinate 96,722,214 of CM052897.1, forward strand.
CCAACTCAAAGCTAGAATTCTATACCTAGCTAAACTGTCATTCAAGAAGTGGAACAAAAAAACATATTCAGGAAAAAAAATGCAAAATGTTTAATCATGCATAGACCTCTGAAAAAAAATTACAAGGAGATAATCTCCAGCCAGAGAGAAAGGGAATGCAAAAAAAAAAAAAAAAAAAAAAAAAAAAAAACAGTGGAAAATGCAGTTTAATATTACTTGCATAATGTTAGAAAGTTAAAATTATATAAAAAGATATTAAATGCAAGGTAATTCATACTTTTGGTTGTCAAAAGTGGTCACTAAAACAGTAATATATATATACCATGAAAGTGAAAATTTCTCATTAGGATGTGTGATTTCAAATAGTCATATAATGGTTCAAAATATTCAGTACACTGTATCTTCCCAGAATATAAGTTTGGTTAGAGAAAGAGATTACTGTGGGTCTGCAGAACCCTGAACTACTCCTCAAATTCATTCTACTTATTAGTTAAAGGCTAATTAAGTTAAAGGTTAAAGAGATATTTGAATGACTATAACAGGATTTAACATTCATTCATTCATTCATTCATTCATTCTTGATAACAAAACTGGAACACAGAATGTGACCAAGTAGCCAGATTGCTGGTTGGAGATGATGATAAGGACAGTGAGGAGGAAGGGCAAGAGGAGAGGAGGAGGACAAACATGATGACAAGAATGGGCACAACAGCAGTGAATAGTTACTGAGCACTGCCTAAGAGTGAGGCCCTGCGCTCAGTGCTTTATAATCATTATCTTATTTTTCTGCTTGAAGCCTCTCTGTGTGCTCAGCAATTGAGGACGTGGGTCATTCTTAGGTCAGTGAAGGTGGCAGGTTAATTCAGCAACTAAGCAACAGGGTCAAGAAGAGGTGAGAACCTCTGCAACTATTCTTTTGTTGGGGAAAGTTGCAACACATGGAGACCCACAGATGCCAAAGTCATGCATATGAGCCCTTAACTCCTCCACTTCTCAGTTGCTTTTAAGATGTATGGTGAATGGGCCTCTTTACAACTCTGCAATACATAGATCTTTAACATCCAGATTCTGTGTACTTTGGCTGACTGGGGAGGAAGAACAAGAGGGAAAATGTACTATAGAAGAAATATGAAACTTGACTTCCAACATCTGGTTAGAGGAATATTGCTCTCCAAAGTTTTCCCCCTCAAACTTACCTGCCAAATTAACTTGCCCTGCTCTTGTCTTGGTTAGCAGCTCTTGGGCATGCCATTGATTGGCCAACACTTGTTGTCACCTCCGAGCTTCACAAAGGTCCCATTCTCCCTTCCCTTCCCTTCCCTTATAGAACCCAAATGGAAAAAAAGCAGAGGACTACAGAAGAGGAAAAGGCAGGGAACAGAGTAAAGGGGGCAAGAAAACATTTGTTCACTCTTTGCCATTTCTATAGCATAATATGGACTTGCTGTGCCTTCTGGAAGATTATTTACAACTTTATCAGAGTTTTTTCTTCTCTCTTCACCTACATTGTCACAACCCACCTTTGGGTGGGGATTTCTCTATGTCATGTTCTCACACTTCTAGGTCGCTGGTCATGAGTGGTATGCATAGTTTCTTGTCTGGAGGTTATGGACCTCCTTGACTAACATGGGAGCGATTCAGCAGATTAATCAGAAGAGGCTTGCAATTTAAGGGTAGGCAACACAGTTATGGACTCAGCTTTCCCCAGTGTAACATTTAAGTTGGAATTAGTGATTTCATATCCTGAATAATTCTTTTTTTTTCAAGATTTCAAGTACTACTCCACATTAGCCAAGCTCCTTCTTTGCTAAACTATTTCAGTTGATCTTATCTCCCAGTTGCTTCCATTTTCACTTCTCTTTCCAGTTGAGGGTCCTCTTTCCTTTCCCTCCTGGCTTTAAGCCTAACTTCCTAGCTGCCTTTCTGGCCCAAGTGGCATGACTTTTGGAGCACCAAATGAGGATTTAATCTGAAATACTCCTCTCTATCCTCAAAGAGCTCTCCTTGGACTTTCATTTCTTCTTAACTCTTATACAAATTAACCTGGTAGTGCTAGAGAAAACACTGGGTTTTGAGGACATCAAGATTTGAACACAGTTCCACCATGCACTAGGCATATGAGTTTGAAAAGTCATTCCCCCAATGTGGGCAAATCACTTCTCTGATAAGCGACGGAGTTGGCCTAGTGGATGGTATTTAAGGCACCTTCCAGCTGCAACATCTCAGCATAAGTGTGACTAGCCTTTAACTTGTGTTAGACAGATGGCTTCCACGTAAAGAGATTGTGCAATTAACATTGTTATAGAAATGATGCATCTTCAAATGCATTTTGCTTTGAGCAGGGTGTATATAAATAGATACATAAACATACAGATAATTTAAAAATCTTCCTTAAAAAAAAAACACAGTAGAATTTCTAATTTGACATGTTGTTAATGATACGGAAAAATAAGGGGAAATCATGCCTTTTCTTTCCCACATTGAATGGCTTAGTCCAGAAGAGATTTTGTACAACCTGGCCTATGACATGGGCATTATTTTTGCCCCCAACACCCACTGCACCTTGGATTCTGTTTTATCTTCTTATTCTCAGGTCTACCCACAACAGACGTTTTGTTGGTGTTTTTATGTTAAAACCAGAGAGAAAGAATGGGATCTTTGTGAAGCTCGATGGTGACAACAGTGTTGGCCAGTTGATGGTAGGCCCAAGAGCCACTTAAGCAAGTTCCAGGGTCCCCATCTGATGGATGGAATCGCTGTGCGAGCCATGCCCCCCACAGCGGATGCTTAGACACAGGTCCCTCCGGGGTCACAGGCAGTCATTCTGCCTGAGAGAACTTTGCCCTGGCTGAGGGACCACTGGCAAGCCTGTCTCAGCAAGGAGTCTCGCTTATCACCATTTTTATTGGTCTAGTAATTCGTGTTGACACCGTGTTATTTTTCAGGAGGTGGTATTTCTTTCTGGACAGCCTCTGTGTAATCGTGGGCACTGCAGTCATGACAGCAACATGAATGTAATGGAAGTGGCAGCAGGCCCTTGGAGCATAATGAAGGTGGATCTGGGTGAGGTTGGAAGATCTGGGATAGGGGGCCCAGATGACTTGTCAGCGGCCATTAGCCCTCCCCCGCCCCCTGCATTTCCCTTTCCATTAGGTCTCAGAGCTTTGTTTCAGACAAGTTGCCTGCGGCAGTTGGTTGGGGAGATGACTCTGAAGGGGCTTTGGCCCACACAGGGACATGTGTGACAAATTATCCTGACAGGGCTGCCACTGCATTATTAGAAGCTCGTTAGAGGAGATGGGCAAAATTCATCTCGGCTTTGATCAATTTTCTGCTAGCACTTCAGGGCTTTAAAAGAATCCTATCTCCCCCACCCCCTCCCACCTCCACCGCTCATTTCTCCTAATTTTTTGTTGTTGAGGCCGCACTTGGCAGGGCTTCCCAAAGACTCAGAGTATCTGGTAAGAGACTGAGCAAGTCTTGTAAGAATTTATGCCCAATAGGAAAAAAAAAAAGGGAACGTGAGCCTGCGTTTTTACATTTATACTTGAAGATAGAGAAACAAAGAGCTTGGATGATATAATTTCGAAGGTTCTATCCAACTCTCACACTCCGTGATTCTACGAAGAGAGCTAGAAGACAGGGTGGGGAGGGGACAGGCTTTTCTCACTCCCCAGTGCTCTGCCTGGGGAAGCTTGGAGCTAGACAGGCTCACTGAGCAAGGCCAGTCCAACCATGTGGCTGGTGAAATTCCTGAGAAGATGAGATGAAGATCTGGACCTCCTGATTTGCAACGTGATGTCCCGCCCACTCGATGGCATCACCACAACAGAGAAAAATGATCAAAAGTAAATATATCATGTAGGCTTCTCCAGAGAAAGGGAACCAATAGGAGATATTTTAAGAAATTTATTTTAAGAAATCATGTGACCAGGAGGACCAGCAAGTCCAAAATCATAGGGCAGGCTAACGGGCTGGAACCTCAGACAGGAGTTGATGCTGCTGTCTTGAAGCAGAATTTCTTCTCCAGGAGCATTTGCTTTTAGGGCCTTCAACTGATTGGACAAGGCCCACCCACATTATTGAGGCTAATCTCTTTTACTTGAAGTCAGCTAATTGTAGATGTTAATCACATCTACAAAATACCTCCACAGCAACATTTAGGTTGGTGTTTCATTAAATATCTAGGTACCGTAACCTAGCCAAGTTGATATATAAAATTAACCATCACAGCAATCAGGTAGGTACACATGTACCTACCTTGTATAATACACATTGTTTAAAAGAAGCAAACATGTATGTAGGGCTTTTCATGTACCAGAAACTATTCTAAGATTTTAAAATAGACAGTTGATGCTCATCATATGTGGATTCTGTCTATACAAATTCACCTACTTGCTAAAGTTTGTTCGTAACCCCAAGACCAATACCTGTGGTGCTCTGGTGATCATTTGAGGACACAGATAATAATTCGCATCACCTGATTGGCATGTTTTCCACTAAGGTTGAGCAAAGCACTATTCTGCCTTCTTGTTTCAGCTCTCATACTGTAAACAAGTGTCCTTCTTGCTGCCCCTTTAGTGACAGGCTTTTTTGTAATTTTATGCTTTTTGTTGGTGGTTTTTGCTGTTTAAGATGCCCCCATGTCCACCCCCAGAGCATAGCATCGAGTGCTGCCTAGTGCTCCCAAGCACAAGACAACTGTGACGTGCCTTACAGAGAAAATATGTGTGACAGACAGGCTTTGTTCAGACATGAGTTACAGGGCTGTTGGCATAAGCTCAATTTTAATGAGTCAATAATATATGTGAAGTAAGATGTCCTTAAATAGAAACACACAAAAAACAAGGTTATGTATTGGCCAATCGGTGAAAATGTGTGACCAGAGTCTCACAGGAAACTAACCCTCTGTCTCTTAGGAGCTGTGGCCCAGGATTTGCTAATTCAGAGTTCTGGGTGACTTTATAGCACATAAATACTGCAGATAACTGCAGATGATAAGAATCAACTGTGCATATTAAAGCATTTAATCCTAGAACAACCCCATTATTCCCATTTTAGAGGTCAGAACTCCGAGGCACAGAGAACTAGAGCTTCCGTGGGTCAGGTGCCCCAGCTGCTTCTCTATGCTGCATCCCTGCAAAGGTTCTGCTTATATTGTTTCTACTGGTTCTTTTGATCATCACTTACCCCTTTACACGTTATGTCTTTTTTTAAAAAGACTTTATTTATTTATTTGCGAGAGAAAGCGCACGCACACACAAGAGCGTGGGTAGGGAAGAGGCAGAGGGAGAAGCAGACTCTCCACTGAGCAGGGAGCCCCATGCGGGGCTGGATCCCGGGGTCCTGGGACCATGACCTGAGCCGAAGGCAGATACTTAACCCGCTGAGCCACCCAGGCACCGTTTTATATGTTACGTCATATCCCACTTTCCAAAATTTTAGTGTTCTGTGTGTTTTCTTTTATGGTTTTTGTTTCTTTGTTTTTCGTTTTTTGTTTTGGTTTGGTTTGGTACTGTAATGCACTTAAAATACGAATATGTAGAATAATAGAAGGAAGATGAAACCAAAAGGGGACTTGCTATTGAGCCTTTAGAATTTCCTAAAAGTTGTGGGCCTTGATGACAAGCTAGTGTAAAGACAATGAAGAGAGACAAACTCTGACTGGATTGGGAATGTTAAACCAGAAGCAAGAAGAGACAGGTTAAACTGTGTTTGGGTAGATTCCCACAAAGCATTTTTAATTGTATATCACTAAACATTTAACCTTAAATCTCTCCCTCTCTTGATTACTTGTATTTCTGGATAATGTAAACTGGGCAAAACAGCAAGATGGCATGCTTTCCAAAGACTTTTATTTATCTGTGCTGTGAGGCATGGTGCTGAGAATTTCATTGTATTTGAGGAAGTAGACTAAAGCAATAATTTTAATCAATAGTGGAGGTATTTCAGGCAGAGGCAGCCTTGTAGACAAAGATATAGAAGCAGGGAAGTTGTTGCAGGAAAGGTAAGTAATACATTGTGATTAGAACAAGAAGGTGTGAGGGTCAAGGCCGTCATTCTACATGATGCCAAAGGCAACATTTCATTGTTTTCCAGGTGAACAGCATCTTCTGGAATTGTCTAGTACACAGCCTGAGCAGAGAGGCCCTGGCTAAGTAAGTTTGGGAAGGAGCATCCATACTATTTTTCTCTTTTTATGTGATGTATGAAAAGATTTGAAGGGGGAACTGACATCAGACTCGCTTATTGTTAAAACGACGAAAGCCGTGTATCTTTTTGTATCACCGAAACTGTCAGCTAGAAACGACGTGTTTGTAACTAATCCCCAGGGTACCCGCTTGAAATATTACTATTGGTGGGGAAGTGAAAATGCCTAGTCATGTAGTCTCCATGTGCAATAAAGGCTCTGATGTGAGGTCGAGAACCAGGAGAGAAAAACAGCCTCTCCAAATATTTAAGCATTTTCAGAATGAAATGCCCAGGCCGTCGGAATATGCTCCACCAGAGGTGGAAGAACTTTCAGAGAAATCCCAGTGTACTCTACAGACGAGGCAAATCGCTTTGCAGATTCAACCTTCGGCAGCAAGAGTAAGGAGCCAGGATTCAGGTCTCCAGCTTTTACTAGGGCATCCTTCCCCCTCCTCGGACCTTTTGCTAAAATCAGTAACAATAGTACACCTTCTCGCACTTTTAGCAGGGATCAACCTGCCAGGCCAATCTCCTAGACAATTTTTTTGTTTCTGTTTTCCATTGCCTCAACTTGATCTCAGGTTTGTCCTGGAATGGGGTCCAAACAGGATAAAATACCATGAGAAGCTTTGTTCGATTGCTGCAGCCTGGCCAGAGACAGGAAATTCTAGAAACCATGAGAGAGCGCCTGTTCTGACGAGAATTCCAGCAGAGTTCGGTTCAATTCAAACAAGTTCCCAAACAAAAGAAAAATCCTTACATGATCCGCCAATATTTCTAGGGTACTCCTCCAAAACAAACAGAAATTTACATCTTTAGAGAGTCCCTCATGCCTGGAGCCCCTCTACAGCCCGAGCTCCCCTGGCAGCCCCCTCTCTCTGTATCAGAAGAGGGCTGGTGATGGGCAGTCTCAGTTGTGTGGACCTTTTGTGAAGCTGCTGCTTGTCATGAGCCTTGTGGATAACTCTGACAGCGAGCGCTTTCCTGAGGCTTTAACAGAGAAAACTATTGAGTTTCATTTTTCTTGTGCTGGGTAATATGCCAACATTAATTGATATGATGCTGTCATTCTCTCACCCTGTAAAAGAAAATCACTACAAGTTCATGGCTTAATCTTTGCTCATAGGAGACATAATAAAAGCTCAACTCCGAAAAAAGAGAGGTGAGCATTGTTAATCACTCTGTCAGTGCAAAAAGAATGCTTTCTGGGGCACGGTTGTTCACTGACCTAAGATAAATTTGAAGAAGAGGTCCAATGCTCATCTATGCTCCAGGGCCATATTGTTTTGCAGACGGTGGAATAAATAAAATATTTCCTGAGGAGCGAACACGTGCAGGAAAGAACGGGGTGTGAGGACATGCTGCAGTGAGACAGACTGGCCAGATGTTAGTGCTGACCTCCACTCGCTGGAATCTGATTGACACTGGGGTTGGATTTCTCCAGCTGTTTGGAAGAGCTACATGGGAAGTCGACTCTTTCCCAAGAATAAAGGGGGCCACCTGCAAAATATCCCCTTTGTTGCCATTGGGATTTCTATTGTGTGCGTTTCTGAGATCCTGGATCCCTATTTTTCAATGTATAGAAATGTTATAAAAAGGATTACAGATTTATCAGGAACCAGAACTCTTAAGGAGAGCTCTGCATTATTTCCACCATGATATGTGCTTCGAGTGTCAGCAGGACCCTACTGAATCCATATTTAATATTTAGTTTCAGTATAATTTGAACTGTGGATGGCACGTACTGAAGCCAAGAAACTAACAAAAAGCATACACGCAGACACACACACACGCACATGTGTGTGTTTATGAAAGTGGGATGTGTATTGTGAACAAGTTCCCGCAAATGAAAACCATCTATAAAACTGTGCACTGGAGCCAATGGAACACTCACTAATTAGAATCATTTCTGGAAACTATTGTTTCAAGAAAATGGTCGTTCCAGGAAGCCTTGTAGGTTTTACTTATTTATGTATTTATTTATGTAGATTTTTATCACTGCAGCCTTGGCTAAAATTAGCATTGTGAAGCAAGGACAGCAAAATCGCATATTTTAAACATGCCTTAAAACTGAGCATTAGTCATAATGAAACACTAGGTACCCCAGGATTCAAACCCAGCAACTTTGTAAAAATCACAGAAATTTGGATCTCATGTATAGATCAGTTAGCTGAAATTTACCTTTGCATTATCTACAAAATAAGGGGTTTGGGAATAAATTGAGAATGCAAATTAAATTGCAGGCCAAGGTTTAAAGAGAACAAACTGGCTTCAAACAGACCCTTAAGCATTTCAGAAGCAGCTATTTACATATAAGCAATTAATGCCTGAATTACAAATCATTCTTATCTGTTCATTAAAACAAGCTCCCCAGGACCTCTATTAGACTTTTTAAAAATCTAGATATATAAATTGTATACATTTGAAAGTAGGAACACATTCTACTCTTCACCCTTCACTGATTCAGATTGTTCTTTTTGACAGTCTGGGTGAGAAAGGTTTTTGTTTGCTCTTGGAGCAAAACAGCTTTTAGTGATCACCCTGACATTGATCCCTGATGTCTTGGGGATTTAGAAATGACCTCCTCAGAGTGTGAAAGCAAGTCACAGAGGAGAGAGCCACTTATGTGGGTTTAGGGGTTCAACTTGCCCCAAATAGGGACCCACCCCATGTTTCCAGCATGTCACATGTTTGTGATTGGACTCATTTTGGATGATGGCAAATAGTTCTTTCAAGAGGCCCTTGTTTAAATGAGCATATGTTCTCAGAGGAGACAATACAGGAGCATGGATGGGTGGGCGGACAGTAGGGCGGCAGAGATGCGTGAGAATGGAAAACATGGTTGGAGAGGACAGGTCTGAGTCACAGGAGAATCTTTATTCTTTATTCTCAGAACTAAGAAGAGAGCACGTGTAAATATCGATAGCTTCATGGTTTCAGGCGAACAAAGGAGATGAAGAAAGGAAGTGCTAAGTATAAGTTCTGTCTACTCCGTAATCGTGCGAAAGGTCAGTCTTGGTTCCAACTCGTTTGATGAGCTCCATCATTCCCAGTGGGTTGGCTCCAAGGGTGGGGGAAATTTGGAACCTCTTAGACTTTGCTGTTCCAAGGCTGAAGCCCCTTGCACTGCCTCATGCCAGTCCGTCCAGTGTGGCTTCTTCTAGCTCCTGGTAAGCCCTCTAAAATACTGAAAGACAGACTTTAAATACCATTATGGTTTCTAGGCAGGTACTTTATCACCCCTGATCAAGCGTGGCCCCCACTTCTGCATAAACGTCTGGACTTCTGTAAGAAAATTTTTCAAAATTAAAAGTCAAGCCCAAGCAAAGTATTTCTGGGATACTGTGAAATATGGTTGGCAACTATAACTTTTCACATGCTGAGAAGTCAAATAAAGTCAAATACATAAAAAGCCCATGCATTTATATGACCTACTGAACATTTACACATTGTCCAAAGATTTTATTATAAATGTTATTTTAGCCTCAGGTGATGTATCTGTGAAAAACCTTATGATATTACAACCAAGCAGATGTTTTAAAACATAATTGCCTATTGACCAGTTACCTTTTCTACTTAAAGAAAGCTGGAACATCATTTTTTAAAAATGTTTAAAATTTTAATTGCAGTGTGGGTAACAAGCACTGTTATATTAGTTGCAAGTGTACAAAATAGTGATTCAAAAGTTCTATATATTACTCAGTGCTCATCCAGATAAGTGTACTCTTAATCCCCTTCACCTATTTCACTCGTTCCTCCCCTTCCCCCCCTCCCCCCGCCGTAAACATCAGTTTGTTCTCCGCAGTTCAGAGTCTGTTTTTCAGTTTGTTTCCTTTTATCCTTTGCTCATTTGTTTTGTTTCTTAAATTCCACATGTGAGTGAAATCATACAGCATTTGTCCTTCTCAGACTGACTTATTTCACTTAGCATAATACTCTCTAGCTCCATCCATGTCATTGCAAATGGCAAGATTTCATTCTTTTTTATAGCTGAGTAATATTCCATTGTGTTGTGTATATAAAATACATATATAATATATATGTATTATATGTATTATGTACATATATATGTCACGAGCACGCTAGGAAGATGCACACATGAGTTGTGTCTTTCCACAATGTCAGCTTTATTCAATCATAAAGCAAAGTTCATCACAATTATATAGCAGGCTCGGGGTTCCAAACTCAATGACATTTCACCATGTGATTAAACTTGGCTTCTTACATGGCACACACAGCAGAACACAAGACAAACCACACAATAAACAAGATAACAGAAAGGTGTAGGAAGTTAACGAACCAAATGTGAAGTCGGTCTGTGGGTGCGTAATTGAGATAAGGCCTTGGTGCCGTCCCAGTCACTGCTTCTTAGGTTGAAGCAGTGAAGTTTCTCTGGTTCTGCTTATTATCATTCCTGGGTGTCAGCTGATGCTGTATTGTAAATAATACTGCTACAAACATTGGGGTGCATGTATCCCTTTGAATTAGTATTTTTATATTATTTGGGTAAATACCTAGGAGTGGTATTTTATACAATTGCTTAATTGTAGGGAAGCTTTATTTTTAACTTTTTGAGGAAACTCCATACTGCTTTCCACGGTGGCTCCACCAGTTTGCATTCCCACCAACAATGCAAGAGGGTTCCTCTTTCTCCACATCATCGCCAACACCTGCTGTTTCTTGTGTTGTTGATTCTAGCCATTCCAAAAGGTGTGAGGTGGTATCTCATTGTGGGTTTGATTTGTATTTCTCTGATGATCAGTGATGTTGAGGAACTTTTCATGTGTCTGTTGGCCATCTGGATGTTTTCTTTGGTGAAATGTCTGTTCATGTCTTCTCCCCATTTTTAACTGGATTATTTGTTTTTGGAGTGTTGAAATTGATGAGTTCTATATGTATTTGAGTTTGATAAGTTCTTTATATATTTTGGATACTAACCCTTTATTGGATATGTCATTTGCAAATATCTTCCCCCAGTCTGTAGGTTGCCTTTTAGTTTCGTTGACTGTTTCCTTCACTGTGCAGAAGTTTTCATTTTGATGCAGTCCCAATAGTTTATTTTTGCTTTTGTTTCCCCTGCCCCAGAAGACATATCTAGAAAGAAGTTGCTATAGCTGATGTCAAAGAGGTTACTGCCTGTGTTCATCTCCAGGATTTTAATGGTTTCCTGTTTCACATTTAGGTCTTTCATCCATTTTGAATTTAGTTTTATGTATTATGGTCCAGTTTCATTCTTCTGCAGGTGGCTGTCCAGTTTTCCCAACACCACTTATTGAAGGGACTGTCTTTTTTCTATTGGAAATTCTTTCCTGCTTTGTCAAAGATTAGTTGACCATATAGTTGTGGGTCCATTTCTTGGTTTTCTATTCAGTTCCATTGATCTCTGTGTCTGTCTTTGTGACAGTACCATACTGTTTTGATCACTACAGCTTTGTAATATAACTGAAGTCTGGAATTGTGATGCCTCCAGCTTTGCTTTGCTTTTCCAAGGTTATTTTGGCAATTCAGGGTCTTTTGTGATTCCATAAAATTTTAGTATTGTTTGTTCTAGTTCTGTGAAGAATGCTGTTGGTATTTTGATAGGGTTTTCACTAAATGTGTAGATTGCTTCGGGTAGCATAGACATTTTAACAACATTTATTCTTCTAATCCATGAGCATGGAATGTTTTTCCATTTTTTCTGTTGTCTTCAATTTCTTTCATCATTGTTTCTTAGTTTTCAGAGTACAGGTCTTTCATCTCCTTGGTTAAATTTATTCCTAGGTATTTTATTGTTTTTGGTGCAATTGTGAATGAGATTGTTTTCTCAATTTCTCTTTCTGCTGCTTCATTATTAGTGTATAGAAATGCAACAGAGTTCTGTACTTTGATTTTGTATCCCACAACTTTACTAAATTCATTTATCAGTTCTAATAGTTTTTTGGTGGTCTTTAGGGTTTTATATAAAAAGTATCATATTGTCTTCAAAGAGTGGAAGTTTTATTCCTTCCTTACCAATCTGGATGCTTTTTATTTCTTTTTGTTCTCTGATTGCTGTGGCTAGGGCTTCCAGTACTATGTTGAATAAAAGTGGTGAGAGTGGACACCTTTGTCTTATTCCTGACCTTAGGGTAAAAACACAGAGGTTAGATGAGATTGGGTGCAATCAAGGTGGTATGGCTGTAGGCAATGGAATACTACTCAGCCATCAAAAATAAATGAAATTTTGCCGTTTGCAATAATGCGGATGGAACTTATTATGCTAAGTGAAATAAGTCAATCAGAGAAAGACAATTATCGTATGACCTCACTAATATATGGAATTTAAGAAACAAAACAGAGGATCATAGGGGAAGAGAGAAAAAAATAAAACAAGACAAAATCAGAGAGGGAGACAGACCATAAGAGACTGTTAATCATAGGAAACAAACTGAAGGTTGCTGGAGGGGAGAAGGGTGAGAGGATGGGGTGGCTGGAAGCTAGACATTAAGAAGAACATGTGATATAATGAGCATTGGGTATTATATAAGGCTGACGAATCACTGACCTCTACCTCTGAAATTAATAGTACATTATATGTTAATTAATTGAATTTAAATTTAAAAAAAAAACACTCAGGTTTTCCCCATTGGGTATGATGTTACCTGTGAGTTTTTCATATAAGGCCTTTACTATGTTGAGGTATGTTCCCTCTAAACTTTCTTTGTTGAGGGTTTTTATCATGAATGGATATTGTACTTTGTCAAATGGTTTTTCTACATCTACTGAAATGATCATGTGGTTTTTATCGTTTCTTTTATTCATGTGATGTATCATCTTGATCGATTTGCAAATATTGAATCACCCTTGCATCTTGGGAATAAATCCCACTTGATAGTCATGAATAATTTTTTTTAATGTATTCTCAGGTTTGGTTTGTTAGCATTTTGTTGCAGATTTTTGTATCTAGGTTCATCAGAGATATTGGCCTGTAGTTTTCTTTTTTTGTGGTGTCTATATTTGGTTTTGGTATCAGGGTAATGCTGGACTCATAAAATGAGTTTGGAAGTTTTCCTTCCTCTTCTATTTTATGGAATATTTTGAAAAGAAGGTATTAACTTGTCATTAAATGTTTGGTAGAATTCGTCTGTGAAACCGCCTGGTCGTGGAGTTTTCTTTTTTGGGAGTTTTATAATTACTGATTCAATTTCATTACTGGTAATCAGTCTTTTCAAATATTCTATTTCTTCCTGCTTTAGTTTTAGGACATTGTATGTTTCTAGGAATTTATCCATTTCTTTTAGGTTGTCCAATTCATTGGTATATAATTTTTTATAATACTTTCTTATAATCCTTTGTATTTCTGTGGTATTGGCTGTTTTTTCTCCTCTTTCATTTATGATTTTGTTTGAGCTCTCTCTCTTTGATAAGTCTGTCTAAAAGTTTATCAATTTTGTTGATCTCAAAGAACCAGCTACTGGCTTCATTGGTCTCTCATTCTTTTAGTTTCTATATCATTTATTTCTACTCTAATCTTTATTATTTTCTTCCTTCTGCTGATCTGGAGTTTTGTTTGTTTTTCTTTTTCTACCTCCTTTAGGTTGAAATTTGGGTTGTGTCTGACATTTTTCTTGCATCATGAGGTAGGCCTGTATTGCTATAAACTTCCCTCTTAGAACACCTTTTGCCACACCCCAAAGTTTTTGGACAATTGTGTTTTCATTTTCATTTCTCTCCATGCAATTTTTTATTTCTTCTTTGATTTCTTGGTTGACCCATTTTTTGTCTAGTAGCATGTTGTTTAATCTCCATGTATTTTGGTATTTCCAGATTTTTTTCTTGTGGTTGACTTCTAGTTTCATAGCATTGTGGTCAGAAAAGATGCACGTAAGGCTTTGATCTTTTTTAATTTGTTGAGGCTTGTTTTGTGGCCCAATATGTGATTACCCTGGATAATCTTCCACATGTACTTGAAAAGAATGTATATTCTTCTGTTTTAGGATGGGATGTTCTGAATATATCCATTAAATCTATCTGGTCCAGTGTGTCATTCGAAACCACTGTTTTCTTGTTGATTTTTTGTTTGCATGATCTGTCTATTGATGTAAATGGTGTGTTAAAGTCCCCTAGTATTATTTTATTACTATTGATTAGTACCTTTACGTTTGCCATTAACTGCTTTATGTATTTGGGTGTTCCCATGTTGGGTGCGTAAATATTTACAATTGTTACAGCTTCTTGATGGATTGTCCCCTTTCTGATTATATAGAGTCCTCCTTTGACTCTTGTTACAATCTTTGTTTCAAAATCTGTTTTGTTCTCTTAGCATAATACACTCTAGCTCCATCCATGTCATTGCAAATGGCAAAATTTCATTCTTTTTGATGGCCGAGTAATAGGCCATTGTGTGTGTGTGTGTATGTGTGTGCAGATATATAGATAGATGATAGATAGATAGATAGATAGATAGATAGATGATAGATAGATATAAATACAGCACATTTTCTTTATTCATTCATCAGTCAATGGACATTTAGGCTCTCTCCATAGTTTGGCTATTGTTGATGATGTTGCTATAAACATTGGGGTGCATGTACCCCTTTGAATCTGTATTTTTGTATCCTCTGGGTAAATGCCTAGTAGGGCAATTGCTGGGTCACAGGGTAGTTCTATTTTTAACTTTAAAAAAAAAGAGGGAGGGAAACAAGCCATAAGTGACTCTTAATGATAGAGAACAAACTGAGGGTTGATGGAGGGAGGTAGTTGGGGGAGAGGCTAGGCGGGTGATGGGTATTAAAGAGGGCACTTGTGATAAGCACTGGGTGTTGCATGTAAGTGATGAATCATTGAACTCTACTCCTGAAACCAATATTGCACTGTATGTTAACGAACAAAATTTAAATAAAAAAATAAAGACTATTTTGTTTGATATAAGATTGCTAACCCAGCTTTCTTTCGAAATCCTTTTGCATGATAAATGATAAATGCATGATAAATGTTTCTCCATACCTTCACTTTCAATCTGCAGGTGTCTTTAGGTCTGAAATGAGTTTCTTGTAGGCAACATATAGATGGGTCTTGTTTTTTTATCCATTCTGTAACCCTATGTCTTTTGATTGGAGCATTTAGTCCATTTACATTCAAAGTAATTATTTATAGATATGTATTTGTTTTCATTTCGTCACTTGTTCTGTATTGTAGTTTTTCTCTGATTCTTTCTTCTCTTGCTCTCTTTCATAGTTGGCTGGCTTTCTTTAGTTGATACATTTGGATTCCTTTTTCTTTATTCTTTGCATATCTATTATTGGTTTTTGATTTATAGTTACCATTCAGTCTGTATATAACATCTTCTAAGATGCAGTCTTAGATTGCAGTCTTAGAGACTGCAGTCTCTATTAAGTTGATGGTCACTTAAGTCTGAACCCATTCTTTAAAATAGGAACATCTTTTAAAGGAAATCCTAGTTTTCCTTAGAGAAGGTAACTGACAATCCTGCCTTACTTCCATTGCAGATGATATTACCCAATCTTAGAAATGTCCTCTTCCTCTCAGGCAGGTGTGTGTCAGGCAAATGACAGGCAACTCATGTTGCCTTCTTTTCTAACTGGACAGTTTCTATGAATGATCAATCCTTACAAATTGTTCACTATTTATATAACTACAGCGTTTGGTTTCCATTTCCTTTTCCATAAAATGGAGCTATTGGTTTTCATTCCTGAGAGAGTTCTACTGGGTGTTTTGAGATGTGAAATGGTTTTGAAGATCATGTTAGATATATGGATAGGGGAAGGTCACCTGTATTCAAGAACTCCAGTATATCAACGAAGACTTTCTATGCATAAAATGCCTGTGCTACCACCATCCCAGAGAGAAATGGTGAAAGGAATTTTGAGATGTCTCGTAAAGACACTCGATTAGGACTCTTAAGATGCTTGACCAAAAAGAAAAGCACAAAATGGTTCAACGGAATGGGTGTGAGGAAGATGAATCAGACTGTCTCTAGAAGGCCAAGAACTTGCCATATGGTAGAGACATTTGAAGAACATACATCCCTTTCCAAGATATTAGCATATGGTTAGAGGGAATGCTATTGATGTGATTCAATATGATTCCAGTCTTTTGTCCTTGGAACAAATGCTGAGTGCCAAGTGTGTGGATCCTTAGTGGCACCTGCATGGATGAGCAGTGATATGGTGATAACAACCCAGAAGGACAATGCAGCCTGGGTCACAGGGTCCTCTCAGTAGAGAGACTTGGAATTCAGTAACAAAGCTGGGTGGTGTCTCAGTACCAAACACCACTGTGATTGTCACCCAAGCCCTGGATGATCCCCAGACTGATAGAGTCTGAGAAACCAAGAATTAGGTATTATAAAAGGTTGTCTAAATCCTACCATAAATATAACACAAATATGCACATTATCCCAGATCTCACCACCTATTATTCTTGATCCTCTAAGTCAGGCATACACAGAGGAGCAGGGGAAGACAAAATTCTGTTGTCCCTAAACAGAACTCTGTTTTTCACTGTCCACTTGAAACTTTAAAGCGGGCTGAATGTTTTATTACTTAACCCACTCATAGCTCTCAGTACTAATAAACTGTTAATTTGATTTGATTCCTAATGGAAAGGTGCTAAAGATGAGAATTTCAAGTGCAAATCAGCTGGTTGGTGTGAAATATGCCTATACAAACATATGGAGCTTTATCTCTAAAATTATTTTTCTCTTTGGCATTTTGAACCAAAACAGTGTGAATACTGAAATCCAATCTGGAATGGTTATGTCCCTGAGCCTCAGAAGCAGTAACTGAGCACACCCATGCTCCTCCCCAACACACAAATCACCTACTCTCTGTGTCCCCCCTACCCCCCCACTCTAGACAGTGTCTGACTCTTAAAATCTAAACAGGACTCATTGCCGTTGATATAAACATGCCAAGTCAGAACAATTGTCCCATCTACTTTAGAGGGAAATTCAACAAAATCAACAAGATCAACAACTTTTGTTTACTTTTTCCAAAGTTGCTGGATTTTTCAACGCACTCCCACAATACCTACCAAAAAAAAACCCCAAAATGATGGCAACCAGGAAGAAAAATAAATTTGCTAATTTCACCTCACATTTTATTTCTCTTCCTTGTCTGTCTCCACCTTTTTCCCAAGAAGTTGCTGATCATAAATTTGAGGTCATTTGACTTTTCTTATGATAAGGTTTTGCACTAGAAATTATCATATGTTTTGTTAGAAGAGTGCCTGTCTCCATCTGCTTTTGAAAAAGTGTGAACATAACCATAAAGAAAATCTCTTGCCTTAAAGACATTTCTGCAAGATTCCTCAGAAATTTTGCTAGCTAGTGGTTAAGTCAGCCTGATCACAAATATCAAATTAGCCAGGGCTCACTGAGTCACGTATGGAAGAGAAATAGCATGATTTTGAGTTCAATATAGAGAACACTTAGGGAAGGAAATAAGAATTGTGCACATGTCAACATCTAACCAGGAGCCAGATTTGCCCCACATGATGCTGTGCAAAAGTTTTTAAACTCAATGTCTTTGACCAAAATGCCCAGACTTGTTTGTCAGTGGAAAACATTTAAATATCAGATGAAAGAGCGGGACTTACAGCTTGGCTCTCATCCCATGAGGTGTTGGAAGAACTGCTAATCTGAGAGAAAATCATTTGGCCGGAACATAAAATAGTATGTTTATTGGTCAGTGTGGTCATGTTTTTATTGAGGAAATAGATTATCCAGAAATGTATACTGTTTATAGTTCTGTCAGAGGCAAGGGCCACTTCTAGGTCACATAACTTCTTTATTGTCAAATATGCAGCCCCGGCCATCTTCCTCAAGAAGATAGCCCATGTCCTGAAGCCCAGGATCTTAATTCATTCATTCATTCTTTCATTCATTCATTTGCCAGTGGCTGAGAACCAGTGATGTGCGAAGATATATTAAATTTGATTATATAAACAGAAAAATCAAAAAATGATCTGGCTGAGGATATAGCCACAGAAACAGATAATTATTATTTTGAACCCACCACATGAAATTACCATTTTTGTGTCAAAAATGATTAATATTGGCAATTTCATGCGGTACAACTTTTTAGTGCAATTTGTTAAGCTCAGTGACAAATATGCATAGAGTTTTCCTTGTTGTTTGCTTGTTTGTGTATAGCATAAGAAAAGGAAGCTTGAGCTGGAGACTGTGGGTTGGAGAGTGTGGATGAGAGCATCTGGGTGGATTTGCTGGAGGACACCTCGTTACAATAGATGGAGAAGATGTGGATTATGCATTTGAGAGAAACTTCTGGAACAGATTGCCTTTAGAAAATTATCCTGAGGTGGCCTTAGTTATTTAATCAGGAAAGTTGTTCAAAAAGAGGAGAACATTAGGGCAGAAGTGCTGATGCCCTAGGGTACTGACACAGAAGCCAACAAGCAGCTAATCGACCCCTTGATTTCTTTGCCCTTACTGACCTTGAGTGTTCCACACCCTCTATTCACCTACCTGCCACCTTAATTCCTGGAGTGGTTCCCTGATCAGAAATCCCTGTGATAAGTGGTAAAGACCTTGAGCACCTCAGAGCTCACAGTCTTATGCGAGGAGCTCTACTGCTTCCCAAGAATGGCATCATCAGCAGTAGACTTTGACTCTTGCTTTCCAAAATAGTCCTCATACCTGGTGTCTGGATTCTAAGCCCTGATTTGTTGATTCAAGGTTGATGACTCCAAGCCTCTAAATGCTGACCTTGGCTGGATTTAGTATTGTCCTCACCCTTGCAAAATCTTTTGGTTTTCATTTCCTGACTTTCAAAACCTCCGCTCTTAATTCAACTGGTTCCTGCCGTGGAGTAAGCAGGCCCCATTCTCAGGTTCTGCTTTCTGTTCTGAGTGAGCAGTCCCAAGTCCTGAGAAAGACATTTTGAAGATCTAACACATGAGCACAGGGGACCAAAGCATATTGAGTTAGACTCCAGGAAACTCTTGCTGCAACTCGAGTTCTCTTAAAAGTTCATTGAAAGTGTGTTACCACATCACTGTCTGGGAAGCCCTTGATGGTTCAGGCTGCCAATGGTTTCACTTTACACTCTGTGGCTTACCACACAGACAGTTATGGGGGAAAAGAACAAGCTTGCAGCCTAATAATTCATTAGAACTGGAAAACGCATAGCTCATGAAGATAAAATGTTGTATACACAGACATATTTCTGGATATGCATTGCCACAAATGATGAGAAAGAAAACATAGCAGTTAAGGGGAATTGTATCCTTCAGGGACCCTCTAGAAGACTCTGCATCACAGAGAGGCTAGGCTTATTGGATTTGATGCCTCTTAAGGTTTTGTCTGATTTTATGATCCTGTGACTTGCAAAAGTTTATCTATCTATCTATCTATCTATCTATCTATCCGCATGTGAAATAGGATCCTTCATTACCCAAGATCACGAAGGTTATATTACTATATATTCTATGAGGCATGTGCTGCATTTCTGGGGACATTTTAACTCATATACTACCCCAGGCTTTTAATGATCCCATGAAAGGCCTGTGACCCATTGACAAGACCCGAGTGTGTTTGTGGAAGGTGGCAACGCCCTGTGCGATGAGGTGCTTTGAGATACCTTTGGAGATGTCACTCATGGCCATCCTACTTGCATTTTTCCTGCCATCAAGGAATCATCACTTTCTGTGTGGGCAAACCCATTTTGATGCCCCATTCTTACCTTTTTAGTCAAGTCTACCTGTAACTTGTTTTCTATGATGACAAGATGCATCCCAAATTACTCTAAAGATGATATTGATTTTCCTACAAATAATAAGTCTGGCCGCAGGAGAACCATAAAACTCCAAGTTGTTGCTTCAGTGAGTGTTACCATGTCATGTCAGTAGCTTTGGTTTTTATTTAATTTTGTGATTAAAGTTTTTATTGATTTCCCTGCAGGGTGGAATATATCAATACCTTTGGTTTCAGAGGAGCATTCAGTAACAAGAAAACATAAAAGGAATCAAGTACAGAAAACTGGTGCTATATTTTAAAATTTAAGAAACTGCCACTATGAATCCCCAAGGTGTATCTTTGGATCTAATTTTGGATGGGACCACTCAGCCTTGTGTGTTAGCTAATCCCTCCAGTAGCAGCTGGTTCATGGTCCTATGAAGTTTAGTTGAGAAATGCTTGGCTAGTAGTTATGAGAGCTAATACTATTTTGCCAGAAGCTGATGCACCAGCAAGTGAATCACAACCCATGTTATCATAAATCACATGTGTTCCTTTCTCTTCACTGGAGGACAAGTAGCTTGATGTTGCCCAATCTCCCGAGGCCTCACGTGTGTGAGAGAGATTGTTCTTCTCAGAGACATTGCATCACTGAGAAACACAGTCAATGCTGAGACTGACTCTCTGGCTCAGAATGGACCCCACAAGGATTCTAGAGCATCTATGAAACTATGCAGGAAATGTGTGGTTTCCTTTAAAGTTAGAAATGTTCCTGGTACTCTCAAAGTCACCCAGTTTTGTGTGCTAGCTTCTCCTCCCCTGCCAACCGGGGAGCCCGACAGGGTGCTTTCCCTTTTGTGGGATGGGCAGGGGGGACATTTTCTGAAGTCTGAACTACTTCCTATTCCACAGATGGACTGGTTACATATCTCAACATGTACAGTTAAAACTAGTTTTTCACAAATGACGTTTTGCCTGATCCTCCTGATGGCTCCCTCGGGGTGGGATTTTCCCATCCTTCTTCCGCTCACTCGGAAAAGAAGGCTCTGGGGGATGCTAAAGGTGTGTTTCCTGACCTGCAGGTAGCAGATGGCAGAGCTAAAAATTAAACCTAAGTCTCTGGTCTACTGACACTTCTACCCACTCTACCAAGCTGAAGTCACACGAATCAACCAGCCTTCTTCACTTATTGGCCTTGGCTGGTTGGGTTGGCTGGGTTTTGTTTTTCTGTGTGAGTCGACGGCTTGTCCTGGAGGGGGAGAGCCATGGGGGCCTGGTCATCTGCCAGTCTGTCTTTCTAGTAACTGGGGGAGCCCGTCCTTCCATGCTAGAGAAATGGAAATGTGGGCAAAATACCAGCCAGGCAGATTTTGCAATCTCACCAGTTGTTGATCTGCAATCAGAAAGAACAGCAGTTTTGTTTCCCTTCTCCCTCCTCCTTAAAAACACATTCTCCTTTGTTTGAAATCCCACCAGTTTTTAAAAGAATGAGGCAGGATGATCTCTGTCGCACACAATCTCAATTCAACATAATTGAGTATACTGCAGCTGGGGAGAGAGCCAGGAAATGGAGTTAGATGGCTCTTCATCAACAAAAACAGTATTAAAAAGGAGACCCTGTCCTCTGGCCTCACCATAGTTCCCTTGCCTCTGTGGCTTCATCCTGCTTTAAGAAAAACAAAGAGAAAGGGAAACCTCAGTTGGAGTCGAAGACTAAGGAGGAGATTCATGCTTGATTCTCCCTACTAGACATGAAATCCGTATTCTCATTTGATCTTTCATCCACTCATTGCAATGTGCATGTCAGCAGGGAAAGGTCCGCAGTCTCCAACAACTCAGCCCGGTGGTATAGGCCGGGCAAGAGGCAGAAGAGAGAGGCCGAAAGATAAAGAGAAGTGAGGTGACTCAAACAGATTTCCCACTCTTGTCAGACTGAAGGATCCATATGAATGACTTTTTGGCTAAGACATTACTGAAGAGACAGCAAAATGTTAAATGCTAGGGCTATTGCCTGAGCTTACTATTGTGTGTCAACTCTGAATGAATGCTTGTTGAATTAACTAATCCCATTTCTTTTCCCCACAAAGACCCCATGGAATTACACTTATGGGAGGTGAAGGAGAAATGGTCTGTAGCCTCTGCTTTCCGTCAGGGGTCCTTCGCTGTCTGAAGAGAAGGGAACGTGGGAAGGGAGGTGCCCAAAAGGAGCAAGGAAAGGGAGTAGAGGAACATTATGGGAAGCATTCGCAATTTATCTGTCGGCAAAGCCTTAGTTGGGTAAACTCAGGTTTCCCTAACTGGGCCTCCCCAGTCCTGTTTCTTGTCGCCGTTGTGAAAATCAGTCCTGCGAGTACCCTTGGGCTTTTTTCAAAATACCCTGAGAATAGGCCAAAGAAAAGGGCAGAGAGTGGTGTTGCTGGGACAACGCCAAAACAAAGAAACTTTTAGATTTCTGGGGACAAGAGGCCATGTGAAAGGAATTTTCCCTTTCACACACGCGCACACACACACACACACACACACACTCATGCACACACACACACACTCACACACACATACGTCCACATACACTAAAATTCAACAGAGGCTCTATCTGGGCATGTGGCTGGCAGAAGTTTGATTAATTAGCTAGCGGCATCAGCTTTAAATTAAAATAATTTCAAATGCAGAAGGAGAAAACATGGAACGGGATACAATTTTTTTTTTCCTGAATGGGACACAATCTTAAAATGAGCACATGAACATAAATGGGGAATTAGAGGCAGAGCCATTTCGAAAAGTGAATCCAGACCATCTGGAGATGGGGACTAGAGGAGTCCACGAAGCTGCAAGCATATGGGATGCTGAGTTTCCTCTTGTGGATGGGGGCACAGCGGGCTGCGGTGAGAGGCAAGAGCAAGGGGTGGAAGCCAATCCATCAACAGGTGGGGCAGCAGGGCCAGATGGCCTCCTACCCAAGGGCTAGGTTCTCATGACAGTGCGTGGGGTAGGAGGGGAGCCGAGAAGCCCCACGGTCTCCCCCAAGACGATAAGGAGAAACAGACCCTGGGGCTGTGGGCTCCTGGGCCTGCTTCTGGCCTGCAGATCGGATGCCAAGGCTCCCCGGACAGGAAATGAGTGAGGCTCTGCGGGGAACATTTCAGGGGTTGGAGAGGAAGCCATCGACCCTGGCAACAATAGGAAGAAGGGAGGGCGGGGGTAGAGGAAAGAGTTTGTTTGCTTCATGTTGATCTATTAAAGGTCAGTGATAAATGTTTGCAAAGCTCCTCGGGCTGCATGCACAGAACTTCAGAGGGCTGCGGGGATCGAGTTCCCTGAGCGTGGACCCAGGGGATCAGGGTCATTTAGAGCTGGAAGAGCAGCCATGATCCCTATCACTCAAGCATCCCCCTGCCTCTCCCCTGGTCCTTGCAGCCTGCTCCCAAGTAAGACCGAATGCCTGCCATTGTTGGGTGAAATCAGGCACAGTTCACTGTTTCACAGCTCAGTCCAGGCAGCGAGAACTCGACGTCCTCTTCCTCACAAAGGTGATCAAATGACACCTTGGGCAGGTAGCCTCAGTGCCTGCATCTGTAAACTGGATATAGCTAGTTTGTAGAGTATTTTAAAAACGTAGCCTTTTACCCAACACTTAATCACTTCTGAAGAAGAGGTAGCCTTTCTAAATTGTTAGTATTCCTCTTTAGTCAGTCGTTTCCATCTTTCACAATTACAAATAATTCTTGAATATCTTCATGTGTAAATCTTTGTCTGAATCTCTGATTATTTCTCTAGTGGAAATTTCTAAAAGTGGGTACACTGAATTAAAAACCAGAAACTTCTTGCAGGTGTCAGAAAACACTGCCTGATGATTTCCAGTCGTGCCTCTGCCGACATCCCTGCCCACGCGGGATAACCACGATCATCCTGAAGTGAGCCACTTAAATTCATTCACTCCACACATATTTAATGTGGGCTAGGTACCGTTCTGGGGGCTTGAGATACCTCCATGAACAACAACAGAGAGAATTTCCTGTCCTCGAGACACTCAGCTCCTGTGGGAAGACAGAGAAAATAAATAAATATATAGTGGACTGTTACGCAGGGATAAGTTCTATGAAGAAAGTAAAGCAGGGGGAGGGGCTGGTGGGGTGTTGCAATTTCGGGGAAGGTGCTATCTGACTAGTTGAGGTAGGAAACACCTGAGCCCAGGACAGAGGGAACGGAAACCCTGTGAGGATCCAAGGACAGCGGGGAGAGCAAGTACAAGGATCCTGGGGTTGGGACGCCTCTGCAGTTTCAAGGGCTGGCCAGGAGGTTACTATAGATATAGCAAGAGAGGGAAGGAGCTGAGTAGGGGCTTGGAGTGCAGCCAGCGGGTAGGAGGTGATGGAGGGTTGTTCCTAGTGGGAAACCAAGCTCCAAGAAGCTTCTAACCAGAGGACAGACCCCGTGTTTTTCAAATTTTATCAGCATCACTCAGGCTGCTATATGCATCTTAGCTGAGACTATAGGGTGGCAAGTATGGAAGCAAAACCAGGTAGCAGGCTGTGTACTAGTTGCTAACTTGATAGACAAGAGACATGTTTCTCCTTTTCATCTGTGTTCTTGATTACTTGTGAGGCCGCCTTTTCCATAGACTTATTGAGCATTCGCATGAAGTCCTCTGTGAGCAGTGGACTGACTTTAGCCCTCTTCCGGGATCACCCCTGCTCTGCCTTCTGTGGGATGGAGACCTTTCAGCTCCTATCCTAGAGAGGGACTTAAAAGGCAGCATGCAGAAAGTTCTGTCCAGTTTCTAGTCTATGTGGTCTCCATCTTGGAGGCATTTGGGGGAGTCCTGTGCTCTGTTTCCGGTTTCTTTCACTGATTCCTAACAGCCGGCGTTTAAAATACGTCCTTTATTAAGCTGTGATTGTGCAAATTGGGGGATGGGATGACTTTGGATGTATTAAAGCTGAAAATTCAGACTGGATAAATATTACATTGGATTTACTCTTTTATTATGCTTTTAATCATTCTGTGAATGCTTTTTCAAGAACTGCTGGCATCTCAGGAATGGAGAATCATTCAGCATCATGCTCTTTAAATGCAAAAAACTACTAGATAAACTGAATCTTTAAAATAACTAAACGAAAGTGTGCATTTGTTATGCAACATCACACAATTGTTCCATTGGCACACCTTCCTAATGGCTTCTTTATGCAAACGTTATCGCTTTTGTGCCATTTTCCACTTCTGCTGTTTCCAGTACATTTATTTCAATGAAGACTGCTGCAAACCTTGCAAGGAGTTGGGGAGCCTGGCCCTTTTCTTCCTGCGTCAGGTTATATGCATTTACACGAAGAACTTGCCGAAACTACCACCGGTGAAATCGGAAAGGGGCGCCCTCCCTGCTTAAAGATGTCAATCTATATATGGCTGCAGAAATGCCGAGCACGTGCAATCCGTTTCGCTATTTCAAATACTTACAAAGATAGGTAATTCAATGCAGCGCTTACATTGAATCTGGTCTTGGGAGGAGCTTAACTTCAGGCCTCATTTATAGATTTAAGAAATTTGTAGGGAGGAAGAACGTTCTACGGGCGGAAGATGGACGCCTTTCCCCCGTCCGGACTCGGTTTTCTGTCTCCTTTACGACGCAGAGCTTCACAAAGGCACGCTGACTTGATTAGAGGTGTCCTTCCAGGATGCCTCATCGTTTTTGCCCCATTTCCTTTTTTTCGGAGTTCACTCCGTGCTGCCAACTAAAGCCTTTTATGTTACAGACCTTTTCGCCTTTATTCGCGTGTTTTCGCCTCTTCTGACGATGTCTGACGCAGGCAAAGCCGGAGCCTTTGAGAGGTTGAGCTTGGCGCTTTGCAGTTCTAACGTGTCCTTTGTTCCCAGCCTACATTAAGATATGGCCACTGGGAACGCCTGGGGTGAAAAGAGACGTCACTGTACCTGACCGTACTCTGGGTCTGCGCCTCTGCTAGGAAACCCACACACGTAGGCAGTCCGCCCATGATCACTGATGCACAGGAGCTAATTGCTTTAGTGCAGAGCTTCTAGAACTTTTTTCATTTTTGACATCATTTAGCTGAGCAACATATTCCCATTAATAACATCCCTCACTTCTAGGAGGCAGTGTAAGGGAAAGGTCAGGAGTCAGGTTCTTGTCCGCCAAAAGAGGTAGAAAGGCAGGGAACTGTTCAGACCATTTACACTCTACGCAAGTGCTTACTGTCCTATAAAGAGCATTTCCACAGATCTCTGAGAAATATCGTATATCTTTGTATTATATATCCTCAGGATAGATTATATTTCCTTATATATTTATATTCCTATAAAATTTGGATATTCTTATATTTTATCCATGATTTAACATTTTTAGAATATAAAAGAAATTGCAGCGAATTTGGAAAAGTTAATTAAAATTTATTAATCGCTTGTGTGTTTTTTTTGTCACAGCTATCTTTATTGGGTTGCTGAACTAACATAACCTTTGTCAATGAATGAAAATCCTCTAAATTTTCCTACACAAGGTGAGGTTTCTCACGTTCAAAAATTCTTATATAATGCAAACTGTTTCCATTAATTTCATCTCTAATGGAGGTACAGCCTCTTAATCAAGCAATAAATTTATTTTGGAAGTGGAATGATAAACATATTTTATTTCTGAATTCAGTAAGAGAATTTTCTTGCAGGATGTCGGTGGATTTTCATTTCTAGTGAGACCCTATGCCTGAATTAATGGTTTTGCACGAGCATGGAAGGAGTTTATAAGAATGCTCCTTGCTGGTAATGAACGTTGTAATGTTTTTAAATTCAGAAACGTACAGATAGTCTCATTCTAAACCAGAAGTTGGCAAACTATGTCCCCAGGCCAAATTTGGCCCGCCACCTGCTTTCGTAAATAAAGTTTCATTGGAGCACAGCCATGCCCTTTCACTTACATAACCCTATGGCCCGCAAAGGCTAATATATTTACTAACTAGTCCCTCAGGGAAAACATTTGCTGACACCGGAACAAACAATACTGGGTAAAATAAGACCAACATTAACCAAACAAGTGAGTAAACAAATCGCATTTATCTTGGGACTTGGAATGGAAATGTAGTTAAAAAAATTCTAGTTTCAACAAGATTTAGATCTTTACTCTTTGACTGTTGGACACTTGCTCCCTCTCAGGATCACAGAATTCATGGGTTTAAAGATATGTGCCTCTCTGGGTCAGTCCCAAGTGCTCTGTCTCCCATCCTTTAAGAGGTCATGGAGGGAGCAACATGGGCAGGTGGGTGTGCACAACCCATGAACCCCAGCCTGTGGCTTTCACCAGCTACTGAGAACACGGAACACCATGGGTTCTCTGAAGCATGGTCTTTCTTACTTCTAAATTCAACATCTAAATTATCTGCCAACATGGCACCTCCTATGTTTTCTGGAAACTGGTACCTTCGCCAGTAAAACTGGTTCTATTTTGTGAAATTGAAAGAAATCTTTAAATGTATAGTATTACTTAGCCAGTAGAGCCGGGAATTCAGGGTGCCATGCTCTCCCGTGGGAACAATCTCTCTAGATGAAAATTGACCTTGTTAGACAATGAGATGAGGTTGGCATTGTGATAAGTAGTAGAATTATGACATTGGGACAAAAGCCAGGAGACTTAGCTTCTCTCTCTTGTCATCACTTCTTGGCTGTGTGACCATGGGCGGGTCACTTTGAATCTCCATTTATTTGCTTATTAGTGATTATTTCTCATCTGGAATACCCTACCACACTCGCATTGTCGTGAGGATGAAATGAGATGGTAATCATAAATTTCTGTGTAGGGGAGCCTGAATGGCTCAGTTGGTTAAGCATCTGACTCTTGATTTCGGCTGAGGTTGTGATCTCAGGGTCGTGGGATAGAGCTCCATGTCAAGCCCTGTGCTCAGCTGGAGTCTGCTTGTCCCTCTCCCTCTGCTCCTCCCCCTGCTCCCTCTCTCCCTCTCTCTATCTCTATCTCCAAAGAGAATACATAAAATCTTTAAAAAATAAATAAATAAAATAAATAAATGTTTGTGTAATGGCCTGAACTAGCCTGGGACTTAGTTCAGGAACTAACCATATGTGATTTGAGGAACCATACTGAGAAGTCTTGTTTGATATTGATTGGGCAGATTCAAGATATTGGACATTCTGGAACATTCAGAGTCTAATGTGGAAGAGGAATACATTCGGATAGACAGTACGAGGAGCTGGAAAGTTAGCCAAGATGCAGGCTGGGTCTTCTAGGGAAGCCAGCTGATCTCATGCTAACTGAATGTAGGTCCCTGCCAGTGGGTCAGTACTTAGGGTTCTGGCAGGGAGAAGAACCAGCTTTCTTGCAAGGGGACTCCAGTCAGCAGCAGGTGTGAAGGAGTAAAGAACTCTTCCTTTTGAGAGAGGATGTGGGTAAAGTATCAGACCAAAGTGAAGCAAGAATTCTGAGACCTCAAACTCGGTGCAGAGAAGAACGAATCAGCATGGTCACCAAATAGGGGAAAGAGGGAAAAGCTGTGGTTTGCGAGTCACCTTAGTGTCAGGGACTGGACAGCGGTAAAGCCAACTCCAAATCCCATCTGGGGGTGAACTGAGGCAGCTGACATGCTCCTGCTTTGATTGGAGTGGTCAGAGTTGTCTTGTCTGAGAGGCTGGAGGAGAAAGCTCCTCACTCAAATACAGTTCCTTCACTGGCTGCCGCCCTTCAGGTAGATAGTTCCAAATTTTTAATCTTTTTTTTATCAGAAACATTTGAATATTTCTGAGAGCTTCTCAATAAAAGATAAATCAACTGGGAGATAGTACATTAAACTATTAATAGCCATTCTTGCTTTAATGTGAATTTACTTCATTGGGTTATCGGTTTCCACCATGACATCTCTGAGGAAATGAAATCGAGAATAGGGAGTTTATAAAGCACTAATGACAAACTTCACCTACTTGCATGCTGTGACTGGTCCTTGTGAGGAAGGCTGTCAGGAACAGACGTCTGTGTTGGGTACTACGCAAGCTTCAGTAGATAGTAAGCCTTCCTACCGGCCGCCGTGCAGAGAAAGGTGCTTCCCAGAGCCATGGCTAATTGCACCTGCCCTGCCTGGAGGACACATATTTTTCTAAGCCTCCCGAAGGCATCCTAAATGCTTGGAAACATCAAGGAAGCCCAGGCCCAATAGTTCAGGTGCACGGCTTTCCAGACTGCGAGGTCAGAAGAATGTGGAGGAATCCGCTTCTTAAGAGTTGGGGTCCCTTTGCGGTGAGCTGGAAGGTAAGAGAGGGGTACTTTCTCCTTCGTTGCCTGGAGTTCAAGAGGAAAGGCGGCCCAGGGTGTCAGAAGGTCAGAGCAGTCAAGAAACAGCCAACCACCTTCAAAGACTGTCTTATTTTTAGTGGAAGTTTCCAAGCCATAATAACATCTCTCAGTATTGAGACTTTGAGAATGAATTTACAGCTCCCCAGTGGTAGATAAAACACCATCAGAAAGTGTGACAGTCCCCTGCATATCTAGCTCAGTCAAAGGAAATTGATCACACTCACGGAAAAGAAAAATTACAAAGCAGGCATCCCAGAACATATTGCAATCATAACCCAGGAAAACCCTCCACCAAATTTCTCTTATCTACAATGTGCCTGGCTAATTTTCTGCTGACAGACAGGTGCCTGTGTAAATGGGCTTCATTAACGCAATTGGAAAAAATGATTTTGCAATTTGCATGGGGCTTAAGAGTGTAATTAATACAATTCATAAAAGGCCAATGCCGCTTTGCAGACATTAGTCCCATAGGGGATTATGAAGTAGTTTTGTTTGAAAAGAGTTCTTATGTCTTCAATTCCAATAGCCAACACTGCCCGGCCTTCTTGGTGAGCCATTCTCATCTTTATCAACAATAAAACTAGACCTGCATTGGCTTTTTCTTTGGAATTTCCCCACCAGTCTGTCTCCCCAGTCTTCCTGCCGTCCAGGGGCAGGTGCTGCCATTTGAATGAAAAGAAAAGAATGCTTTCAGGTTAGGGCTCAGGGGAGGAGTCAGAAAGAAGCCATGTCACTGGGCAGCTCACTTTTCATCCAGTTTTCTTGTTGTGTGTCCATGTCCTAAGAGGTTAGCTGAGTGCTGATGGCCTATGTTTTTCTTGCCCACAAAGAACAGTTAACAGGCCTGACTTTTTAAAAATTTAGGTCCAAAGGGGGACTACTTGGAATTTAGGGAGGGGGAAGGAGCAGTTAAGATGGAGACTTCAGGCTTTGAGAATTAAGGGGGAGCAAGGTGACCCCACAGTGTTTGTCTGTAGGTGAGGAGAGGGGCAGTTTGTGAAGGTGGTTATTGAGAAGTCTCACCTTGGTGGAAGGCAAACATAAATCTGTCTCTCTTTCTCTCTCTCTTTTTTTTTCAGTATGTTGACATCAACCATATTCTTTCAAAAATCTCTTTCCTGTCCCTCAAATTCAGGGCAGACACCATCATTTCCATATATTTTCAGATATTTAAAGCCCATCTAGTTGCTCATCACTAGCCATTAGGGAATCCAAACCACAATGAGATACCACTTCACACCCATTGTTGTGGAAAAAACAGTTCTGACACTTGTTAAAATGGGAAGGAAGAATTTATTCAGGATGATTGCCATAGGTGTCTAGACTATTGCAACAGAAGAGAGAGATCTGCTCCATTTCAAATATAGAAAGACAGTTGGAGACACTAAGCCATCAAGCAGAGTTGGGGGGGCATGATCAATGGGTGGGAAGTCACTAGGAGGGGACACCAAGGTAAGGGATTCTTAGTACAACTGGACTAGGGATTCCAGGCTGAACAAGACCCAAGGATGAGGCCCAGTTGAAAAGAGGGCTCAGAGGGATCTGACTGAGATCTCTGTCAGATCTGAAAGAGTTTCTGTCACCATTAGGATGACTACTATACAAAAATGGAAAATGACAGGTGTTGGGGAAGATGGCGAAGAAATTAGAACGCTGGTGCATTTAGGAACGTAAGATGGTGCAGCCACAGTGGGAAACTCCTTGGCAGTTCATCAGAAAATTAAGAGTAGAATTATCATAGGACATAGCAATGCTACTTCTAGGCATTACCCAGAATAATTCAAAGCAGGGCCTCAAACACATACTTATACACCAATATTCAGAGCAGTATTATTTACCAAAACGCAAAAGTAACCCAAATGTCCACCAAAAGATGAATGGGTAAACAAAACATGGCATATGCATATAATTTATTCAGCTTTGAAAAGGAATCAAGTTCTGATACATGTTCCAAAATGCATGAGCCTTGAAAACATTATGGTAACTGAAATAAGCCAGACACAAAAACACAAATATTGTATTATTTCACTTATATGAAGGACCTAGAATAGACAAATTCAGAGAGAAAGAAAATAGACTAGAGGGTCCCAGAGCCAGGGTGGTGGGAAGGAAGGAATAGGGAGTAATTGTTTAATGGGGACAGAGCTTCAGTTTGGGCTGAGGAAAATGTTTTGGCGATGGTTGCACAACAATGTGAATTTACTTAATGACACCAAACCATGCACTTTCGTTAAAATGATGCATTTTAGGTTATGTACAGTCTATTACAATTAAAAATATATAATAAAAATGCCTATTCAGCTTAATGTGCCAACCTCAAACCTCAAACCTCAAACTCAATTTAAATCCCAGGCCCCCCTTCCGTAAGGTGGGTTTGGCAGGAGGCTGGTGGCATGTGGAATGAGGAGGAGCTTCACCTGCTCTTTCCTTCCTCCTCCTCCTCCAGCACCATTACTCTGAGATATATACCCATAGCTCCTTCTTGCCCTCTTGAAAAGTTGAAGGTGGAGGGAAAAAGGGACAGGGTGTGATCTTTTATGATGGCTAGAACAGTCATGGGGAAATGTCTAGATCCTCTCTGGTTTATTGGCTTCTATTTCAGCTGAAATGGAGGTCTCCACTGTGGAAATTCAGTTTTATTCCCTGTGCTGAAGATGCTCGTCAGGAGGGATGGCTGTGTCCCTCTTTACCTGGCCCCCTCACCAGTTCTCTCTTCCAGCCTAGTCTTTCTGTTATTGCCATGCTACTTCCTGTGGAGCTATAGAACCTCTAAGGTCTTCTTTTTTCCAAGGCCTTGGAGAATCGAAGGCCCATCACCCTGTTATTCCTTCTCAAACCATTTTCTCAGTCTATCCCAGCAAGCCTACTGCCTTTGGAAATCTCCAGGTGTTTGGAGATCTCTCTTTCTGTTCACCTGCATGTCTAAATGCCTGAGGACCTGTGTCAAGCTTTCTCAAGAAATCCCCTAAATAACTCTTCTCTAGTCCCTTGGCAGCAGCAGAGTGGGTTCAAAGTTTAATAGCTCAGCAAGCATCTAGTAAAGAAAGAAGATGCCTGTCTCTCTTCCTTGCAGGCAATCTCAATCTCTAACAAGTCACAAATATGGTCGGATTTTTTAAGACCGTGGAACACTTAATATTTCTTGACACTTACTGGTGGGTTTTATTCTCCAATACCTGTGTAACAGAAAAAAAAAAAATACCACTCAGAAGACTATTACATGAAGACTCACTCCATTTGCTTGAGCTCCCAAAGGTGCTCTGTGTGAGAACCAAGGAGAAATGGCCATTAACTGCCAAGAAAAATGTCCCTTGGCAAAGCGTGTAGTCGGTAGAGAGGACCCAAACATCTCATGCATTCTAAGTATCTTGTAGAAATTCCTCTTTGTTAAGCAATCATGTTTTCATTCGAAACTCACAGTAACCCTATGAATGGGTATTGTTCCGTTTAATAGAAGAGGAGACTGAGACTTAAATAAATGTACTGAAGATGACACAGCTGGATTATTGTGGAGCTAGATGAAAATCCAGTTCTGAGGGATTTCCCAGACTGCTGGCTTAACCATTATGCTACACTGTCTTACGTAGCTAAAATCCACAGGATCTAGAGGATGCAACTGAGGGTGTTAGAACTCTCTAGATCAGGACACTGGGGAGTCCTGACTCTATGCCCCAAATCAGGAGCATACATCCTCCAGGCCCTGAAAGTGTGAGGGAGACTTCTTAAAGATGTCACAGATTCAGGACCCCTGCAGCTGGTGATCTCCACCAATAAAGTGACAAGACACTGGTTGGTTGCTTAGTTGAGATGTGGAAGGGAAGAAGTGGGTCTTGGAATAAACACTTGTATCCAAGGCTGAAATCACAATTTTTTTTCCCCAAGAGTGCCTACGGAGACTGAGGAGAATTTGAAGTTTGTCTGCTGGTGAGGATTGAGAAGTGAGGTGAGGTACCTGGAAAATTTTGAGAGAGGGTATAAGTCAGATGCCTTGAGTGAGGCCAGCAATGGCAAGCATGGTAGTACCTCAGTGTTGTCCCTCCTCTCTAAGCCTAGGAAGAAGGAGGAGGCCACCATTGGTCCCAATGGGGAGGCAAATGGGACCACTTTGGCATCACATGTAACCTGTACGCTTGCTCATGATGGTCTTTAGAGGGATGCAGACTCCTTTGGGGTGGTTCTTCAAGAGAAGAAACAAGTTGGGTTAGGCTGAATCAACCCCATGAGAAATAAAGACCTCCACCCCCTTCTCCTACTGGTTGTTCAGGAGGAATCACCTGCTAGAGCAGAATTTCCCTGAACTAGAGAGGAAATCTTCTTCACCTTCTGCCCTGAGAAGAATCTGTTGGGAAATCAGATTCTTGGGGTGTCCTTAGGGTAGAGTTGGAGGCTGACCATGCAGAGACTCAGTTTTGGGGAGTCTGCTGAAGTTCAATATTTAGTGCACCTGACCTCCTACAGAGATTTGAGCAGCTCTTTTCAAATGGAGATCAGAGACAAACAAGGCTGACAGGTCTAGTAGAGTGGCAACTAATTTAATAAGCACTAATTAAAAGGCACAATTGTTGGTCCATTGGGGTTGTACCAAAGTGGTAGTTTGAAAATGTCCCCTCCCCAGTATATCCACATCAAATCTCTGGAACTGGTGAGCATTCCCTTATTTGGAAAAAGCCATCTTTGCATACATGATTCAGTTGAGGATCTTGAGATGAGAAGATAATCCTGGCCTAAATACCATGAAAAGCGTTCTTGTAAGAGAGGAGAAGTCAGATCCACAAAGGAGAAAGCGACGTGAAAGATGGGCCACTGAGATGCAGCCACAAGGCGAGAGACACTGCTGGAGACAAGGAAAAGATTATCCCCTAGAGCCTCTGGAGGGAGGGCAGCCGTGCCAGCCTTCAGTTTTGGGCCTTTAGCCCTTAGAACTGTGACAGAATACACTTCAGTTGTCTTAAGCCCCCAGTTTGTGGTAATTTGTTACAGCAGCCACAGGAGACTGCTGGAGTATGCAGTAGGTGCACCTGACCAAATCTGAGTGAATGAAGGTCAAGAAAAGCTTCCAGACTTCAGAATAAGCTTTGAGCATATTTAGGAGGAGGGGAAGGAAAAGAAATAGTCTATGCAGGAGTAAGTAAAAGTCCATGAGAAACCCAGAGCCGAGAGAGAGAGAAAGAGAGAGAGAGAGAGCGAGCATGGCGTGGTCTCCAGAGTGGGGAGAGGGTAGCGGGATATTCCGCTGACAGGCAGAGGTGTCTTGTGGAAGGGAGCGTGGGCTTGGAGGGCAGTGAGGGGAAGCAGTGAGCCACAGCAGACGGTGTCTTGGTCAGGTAGGAGTTCCATGAGGCCCTCTCTGGAAGCCTAAATTAGAGCAGTGGAAAGAGAGAGAAATGTACATCCTGGCAAGGTGAATAAGCAGGAAAATTGGCAGGATTCAGATGGGGGAAATCTGGGAAAAGGGAAGTGTGAACATTGATGTTCATGCTTCTGGATTCAGAGCCAAGATGGTGATGATCTCTCTCTTGAGGTCAAAAAAAAAGAAAGAGAAGCCTCCCAGTAATGGGCATTTTGGAGCAGAATTATTGGCCCAGGCGAGGCTCATTTCATAAATGGGCAGTTAGTTGGGGCAAAAAAATCTTTCATGACCTCCAGCGTCCTTCTCTTTGGCCCTGATGGTTCCAGCAATTTGCGCAGTATTTGTTACTTGAGATCACAACAAACACCACTTTGGAAGGAAGCCTGATTTGCCATGACCAGCCTTAAACGTTTTAGTTTGAAAGAGATTATCAGCTTGGCCCTCTGGCAAGGGGAGGCCTTGGAGGTGGAAGGAAGGCCATTACTATTTCCTGAGGGAGGACCAGAGTTCCTCACTGGCCCTTACCAGTGAAGGCAGGTGAGAACACATTGGGAGTTCAAGTGGGGGTCATGAAGGCATGATTGAGGGAGCCCTGACAAGAAGGGTGTGGTGGCGAGGATGAGCTTGAGGGAACACATCTCATAAAAAGTTAATGCTGTATTCCTTTTCTACCTTGAGCATGTGCAAATGGACAGGGTCCTGAGCTTGGCATTATCAGTCCTGGGCTTAGAACAACGCCCACATGCACAGTTTAAGGTATCCTCCAACACATTAACCTAACCTGTGATAAGAGGTAAGACAAGTAACAGTGCATAGAGAGTGGGCTTTACCTATGAAGGGGATCAAAATATCTCCCCCAAATCTGCTACATTGGTGTAGGGATTATTTTGAGCTGAAGGCAATTAAGAAACAGCAAACTCAAAAATAGTTCTCTGCCCTCCCCCCATCTGCCTAAAAGTGGAACATGAATTTCCCTTTGTGAAGGTTTTCTCCCTCTCCTCTCCCATACCAGGCAGAGAGAAAGCAACCATTATCACTAGAAATGTAAAGTCAGCACTGAGATGGGTCTACACAAACAAACCTTATAAAAATCATCTTTATCTTGTTACTTTCCCTATAGATTTATCTTCCCACAATTCACTGCTCCCAGAAGCCCAACCTCCTTTTCCTTTCTCTTGTCACTTCTCTGCAAATTTGGTACCCTTTGTTAAAATGGTATAGAAGGCCCCAGGTAAAACCACCCCTTTGGATCTTCATCTTTTTTTTTTTTTTATGAAGGCTTCCATGCATGTAAAATTAAAATATTACCATCAAATAAGATCTGTATGCCTTTTCTCCTGTGAATTTGTCTTTTGTCAGTTTAATTTGCAAGCCCCAGGCACAAATATAAGATAGAGGAAAAGTTTTTTTCTGTATACTTACATGATCTGCACATTATTTTTCAATGTTATAGGGCTTTTCAGCAGGAAAAATGTTTCTACACGTAGTCTTACCTTTTAAAAAGGCTTCTCTTTTTTATTTCAAATGTAATAATTGCTATGAGTTGAAAGAAAAAGAAAAATAACTTTTATTATAATAATTTATTACTGCTACTATGATTTATCATAGAATTATAAAGTGCCTGGAGTTGAAGGAAACACAGACTTCTACCTGATTGTATTTTTGTGGCTGGGGTATGTTTAATTAATCACACAACTAAATCATGATTGTTTCGTCATCTTCCTTTCCCTAACATTTTTCTAACACCTTCTAGAACTTTCCTAGAACAATCAGTGTGTTAGAGTGCTCCTGGAGCTTCTGGTCCCATGACTCACATCCTCACAATCTCATCTCTGATTTTAGCCACCTCTGGGTAGACGTTTCATTGTTGGCTATCATTTCCCAACGTGAACACTTGCCTCAATATAGACCTCCGTCTTCATTTCTGTCCCCTGGGATCCACCACACCTGCGGGGGAGGGATTACTCTGTCTGGTGCACGTGTGCTGAATTAACACCCCTGGGGGCCACTCTCAACCACAGAAGAGTGGGCACTAATGGGTGAATGCTCCTGCCTCTTATCACTTGGGTGGACAATTCTGGGAGGGGAGTTGTCAGTGATGCATTCTCTGCCTGTACAAAGTCCTTGTCTCAGGCTCTGATCTTAGGGAACACCAAGCTAAAGTATTCCATGAGAAGTGTATAAGACTCATATTCAGCAAACCTAGGTTCTAGTTGGTCTCTGGTCACCATTAGAAACAAATCACTTGTTCACACTAACCCCTTGTTTCCATTTATGTAAAATGAAAATATTAGACTAATCTCTTTGGTTCTCATTCTTTCAAAT
The DNA here is from genome assembly GCA_028534135.1 of Potos flavus. Classification (NCBI taxonomy): domain Eukaryota; kingdom Metazoa; phylum Chordata; class Mammalia; order Carnivora; family Procyonidae; genus Potos; species Potos flavus. The sequence continues at coordinate 96,759,054 of CM052897.1, forward strand.
ATTCACTCATTCTCTCATTTTTTATTCACTCTTTTTTCATTTACTTATTTTCATCCATCAGTAATTTAGCCACTACACTTTCTGCCACTCATTCTTTTTTTTTTTTGGTAGCTAGAGAAAACACCCACATGTGTGAGTAGAGGGGCAGGCAGAGGGAGAGAGGGAATCCCAAGTAAGCTCCACGCTGGGCATGGAGCCCTATATGAGGCTCGATCCAGGACTCTGAGATCATGACCCGAGCCAAAATCAAGAGTTGGGTGCTTAACTGACTGAGTCACCCAGGCATCCCTGTCATTCACTCATCTTTATTTATTCACCCACCCATCCTTTTTCTCATTAATTTACTTCTTTTCTTATATATTTTCTTTCCTCATTTATTCACTTATCCACTGATTTTAAAGCAGACACTAATTCTTTTATTCATTTATTCATTTTTTCATCCATCAGTAACTTTGTATTCATTCACTTTTTTCCTTCATTCTTTAGTGTTTCATGTGTTCATTCTTTATGCTGTAATTTGTCATACAGTTCTTCTTGTACTCTTCCCCCCTTCTTTCTTTTCTTCCTTCTGTATCTCTTTCTTCCTCTCTCTCCTTTCTTCCTTCAAATGGTAGCTGAAAATCTGCTAAAGGACCAACTAGCAATCTACTATTTGAAATAACACTGCTTTGTGAATACTTGCTTCTGTGAATCAGAGACACGCTACAAGAGATGGGTGAGGGTAAGAATAGTGTGTTCCCCACACACTACAAATGGGGAAAATGTAGGCTTCTGGGTTACTCAGTTGGTTAAGCATCTGCTCAAATCATGATCCCAGGGTCCTGGGATGGAGCTCTGCATCAGGCTCCCTGCTGGGTGGGAGTCTGCTTCTCCCTCTGCCTCCCAAACTCTACCCCTCCAACCAGCTCGTGCTCTCTCTCTTGCTCTATCTCAAATACATAAATAAAATCTTTAAAAATAAATAAACAAACAAATAAATAAATAGGGAAAATGTTCCAAATTCAGGTAGCATTGTGTATTTCTTTCTTTTCTTTCTTTCTTTCCTTCTTTCTTTCCTTCTTTCTTTCTTTTCTTTCTTTTCTTTCTTTCTTTCTTTCTTTCTTTCTTTCTTTCTTTCTTTCTTTCTTTCTTTCTTTCTTTCTTTCTTTCTTTCTTTCTTAGAGAGAGAGCTAGAACACATTCTCACATGGGGTAGGAGAGGAGCAGAGAGACAGAATCTTAAGCAGGCTCCATCTCACAACCTTGATCTGAGCAGAAACCAAAAGTCCAACACTTAACTGACTGAGCAACCCAGGCACCCCCAGCATTGTGTATTTCTAATAGATAACCACTCTATTCAGTCATTTTTATTGTTTCTATTATTTATGAAGACTACAAGAAGTCTTATTTTAGACACTGAGGAAATAAAATTATTTCTGCTGTTTCCTAACCATATAAAAGTTATTCAACAGCTTTATGGGAGCTCATACTCTTATTATATAAATGTTTATAAATTTAAAACCAGAAGAGTACCCAACTGAAAATGCAAAATAGAATATAACTGGACACATGCTTTCTCCCAGGAGAAAGTCTTATTACCAAAACTATTTATTAGCCTTCATACAAAAAAAGTATCCTTAAAGAATCCTTAAATATTTTTATGGGCATATATCTATAATTAAAGTCATGTTGACATATAAAATATGGTGTTAAAACAATTTTTTAAAAACCGAGTATTATAATCAAGAGGTTCACATCATTAAGGTAATTGGTAAATGAGCAACTGAAGATGTAATGTGCCAATACGCAATCTCCATATTGTATTTACACTCCCACAAACACAATCCACAAACTTTAAAGAATGAGGTACAATGTGTATGTGTGTGTGTAATTCTCTAAGTTTTTAAAATTAAATTGCGAAAATCTTTTTTATTGTCATACTTTATAATGCAGTCCTATACAGAAAATTACATGCAACATAAATGTACTTTTTATTCAATTATTATAGAACCAACACCCTTGTAATTATCACCCAGTTCAAAGAAAGAGACCATTGCCAACCCCTCAAAACCCTCTGGTTCGTCTTCTCAGCCACAGGTTCCTCCTGCTTTGAGCTGACTTTGTAGTAATTAGCTCCTTGCCTTTCTTTATGCTGTTTGCCTGTTTTCAAATTTGATATAAATGGAATCATACAATATTTATCACTTTCTGTCTGGCTCTTACAATCAACATTATGTTTGTGAGATTTACCTGGCTTTTACATGTACTTGTACATTGTTCATTGCAATTCTGGCATAATAATCTATTGAATGAACTTACCACAATTTATTCATCCCTCCTTCTGTCCATAGACATTTGAGCTTTTTCTGGTAGCTGGTTATTATAAAGAGTGTTCCTGTGAATGTTCCTGTATATGTAATCTGGAGGACAAATATGCAGATTTCTCTAGGACATTCTTTAAGGTAGACTTGAATGGTCATAATTAAAGTATCCAACTTTAGTAAAAAGTACCAAACTATTTTCCAAAGTAGTGTGTGACACTTCTCCCTTGCTTTACATCCTTGCCAACATTTGCTATTGTCAGTGTTTCTAACTTTAGCAATTTGGGGGCAGGGGTGGTACCGCACTGTCGTTTTAAATTGCATTTTCCGGGATAATGAGATTGAGTGCCTTCTGTGATTTTATTCACCCTTTGGGTAGCCTCTCTTATAAGGACTCCTCGAGGTCTTGGCTGCTGGACTTTTTGTCTCTTTGATTTTGGTTTAAGTTTTTATTATTTTTTTTAAAGATTTTATTTATTTATTCGATATATAGAGAGAGTTCACAAGTAGGCAGAGAGGCAGGCAGAGAGAGAAGGGGAAGCAGGCTCCCCGCTGAGCATAGAGCCCGATGTGGGGCTCAATCCCAGGACTCTGAGATCATGACCTGAGCCGAAAGCAGAGGCTTTAACCCACTGAGCCACCCAGGCTCCCCTTGGTTTGAGTTTTTAAAAGAAATATATTCTGAATACATAACATAACATAAGAGGAGGACTTTCTCTATCAGATATTGAGGCTCATGGGAAACCACAGCAGATAAGGCAGTGTGGTATTGGTGCAAGGATACGCAGATAAATCAGTGGAACAGAATATAAAATCCAGAGACAGACCCACGTTCAGATGGAATCTTATATAGGACAAAGGTGACCCCACAGAGTCACAGAAAGAGGACTAAACAGCGCTGGCACAAATGAATATCCATATTGGAAGAATCAGTTCCAAGTGGATTCTTGACCTAAAAGTAAAAGTCAAAAGAACGGAAGTTTTAGAAGATAATATAAGAGGATATATTCATGACCTTAGCTATGGAAATATTTTTTTAAAACAGACAGAAAAGCTCTAGCTAGAAAAGAAAACAGGTTAACCAATTATTCATCAAAGAGCATCTCTAAGAGTATAAAAAGCAAGTCACAAAGTTGAAAAATGCTGCAACTATTGTGATTGTAAATCTTTCTAAAAACCATGATACTTTTTTTTTTAAAGAAAATGCCTGAATAAAATATTTTAGCCCTGTATGAAAGTAAGACTCACTGGGTAAAATTCATTTACTTCTCAGATGCAGAAAAGTACCCATAAAGTGTTTTTTGGAAGTGCTCCCCTTCTTGGAAGATTCTAGAAGCAGCAATCCAAATTTCCTTCCTTTCTTGGATGTATCTTTTTCATCCTTTCCTACAGAGTAGAATGTGGATAGGACTTTCAAGTCATTCGGCTGATGTGAAACTCCTTAGGGATGCCCCGACAGGCACGCACAGCCTTTGGATTTCAACAAAGAGTCTGCCAAACTTGTGTTGCTTTCCATTCTCATCAAGGTTGCAAGGCCTGGGGTTGGTTAGTCAGAAGAGGGGAAATTTACTGAGTATTCCTTTGATGATGTGATTTTTAGGAAAGCTCGTACGCCTGATAGCTCATCAGACATCAAGATTCCTGTGTTAGCAAATCATTGATTGGGTGAGACACCTTCACTGTAATTGTGTTTTTATAAAATCGGGCTGCAGAGCCACCATCTTTTCTTTCTGCACATCTGCACATGATAAATTATTTCTATTCCCTGTAATCCATTTTTTATTATTCTTCAAAAATATCTCATGCTTTTTGTCCCTGGTGTTGGAAATAAATCCCTGCCAAGACCCTGCTCTATTTTCAGGAGGCCAGCATCAGGCAGGACGCCTGTTTCCTCGAGTTAATGAATTAGTAAATTAGCAAGTGGTGAGATGAAATTAGATAATTGCTTTAACTTGAAATCTATGTATTCATGAAGCCCATTAACTGAAAAAAAATATTTATTGTCACTGACATCTTCAGTGGCACTCGGTGTTTCTGGGCTTCAGTGCTGACCTCTTAAGGGGAGTCTGGGGAGGGGTTTGAGTGTCTGGTTTTCTGCTGGTGCCAGCCGTGAGTATATCAGCAACAGGCCCATTTAGAGCTTCAGATAACCTTCCACCTGGAGTAATATATTCTTATTTCATTTCCATGCTGGTGGTTATTATAGTAGAGACTGCAGCAATTCCCGGCTTTCCTATAGCCAGCTTTTTACTCTCAAGTACCCTGAGGAATTAAATGGATGTTTGTAATTTTCCCCATTATGGAGAAAGTTCTAAATTGTATTGCAAATAAATAATAATATTGAATGCTGATACAAGAGCCTTCTCCAGGCACTTTCCGAGCCTTAATTAATTAAGCCTCCCAAACACCCTGTCGCCTTGGTAAATGCATCACCTTATTTTAGAATGTCAAGCCTGGTAACTGGTAATTACTGAGAAGTTGAGGAAAGATCATTTGGATGGAAAGAGATTAACAACGTGCTGTATTTTCAAAATGGTCAGAGGAATGGAAATGTTCAGCTTTGTGATGTGAGAGACTGGACGGTGACTTTCCGAGAGAACTGAGAGCGTCTCTGAGGACCACGGCTGATGTAGCAGAAGATACCTGAGAAAGCGGCGTGCTTGACAGGTTTGTGCGTGCTGTGACATGGGAAGGGCACCCACATTTCCAGTGAGGTGGACTCCAGAGGTTTCTGCGGACAGGGATGCCATTTTCTGTAGAGAGTGGGTCTGTTCTGAAGTCTAAAACAACATTCTTTGGATGCCATCCTCAAACTGTAGTGAACAAATTTCCCATAAGCCCAGATTCTGGGGCCCCACTCCCAGAGTCTATTTGGAGCAGTCTAAGTTTGACCTTAGAATTTTGCCTTTTTTTTTTTTAATCAACACCCAGGTGACTCTAATACAAATGATCTCAGAGATGTTACCAAAACTAAGCAAACACGATTACAGCTTGAGAAGATTTGAGACAGGTATCTTAGTTTTTCACCTTTCGGATAAAGACCTTCATCCTGGGGTGTATCTGATTTTGATCAGCATTGCCCACCGGTAGGCCTGCTCAAATGAATTAATTACAAAATGTTCTCTCCGGTCACCTCAGTGAATTGATCTGCTAGATGAAGTTGTTTAGTACTTTGCGAAGTCTGCTATAAACAACAATGAAATGATATCAGGTTGTCCTTTGTCTTCAATTTACCATGCGTAAAGTTTCAGGCTTCAGACATCATCGAAAGTCAGTTGGTCATTTGGTGACTGTCATAGGCCTGGTATGTTCCAAGACCTGACCTAGAAACCATGCTCAGAGCTCAGAGTGAAGCTGGTGACCCAGATGATGCATACTTGAAAACAACAAAAGCGACATTTAAAACATGTGAATGCAGAAAAGTACTTAGTTCATGAAATCTGGAGATGTTGGTCTGAAGTATTTTTCTGACTCTTCCTTCGAAGAGACTCACATAGGAAGCCATAGTGAAACAAAATGGCAGTTCAAATCTGAGTTGCCATCCATGGCTCTCCTATGAAATGCTTGACTGTGGTATAGACTCAGACTCAATGTTTCAAGTGCATTTGGATATGAAAACACCCAGAGCAAAGCTAATATGTATTTGTAGCACTAAACTTGGGTGTATATGTACCGGGGATGGGAACTTCCAGTGCTCTTTCCGTGCGTGATACGTGAACAGAGCTTTGCTTGACTCAGGGTTGATCCAAGTTTGCTGTTGCTGTTTTTTCTGTAAATTGGGATGGAGTGTTTTATCAGTTTAGGTAGAATTGTTAGTCTTAAAAGGAGACCAGTGAGTATAAAAATAGACTAATGAATATATATATATGTATGTACATTCTCTCTTACAAAGATCTGTGAGATTTATACAGTTTTGTTTATTCCTCTGTGTATATTTATTGATATCCTTTATTTCAATATTCAAAAAATATTTTCTATATTACTTCTTACAGAGCAATCAACCCTAATTTTTTAAAAAAACCTCATTTTGCTTTGGTAAATAGACTCTATTTTGTCAAATGAAGTTGTTAGGCCAATTGTTTTGAAACTATAAGCTTTTTATTTCAGCAGTTTCTCAAAATGTTCCAGTCAATAAACTGTAGTAGAATCATTTTAAATAATAATCTCAGAATAATCTTATCTATCAGAGCCTCCATATTTCTTTATAAATCTATAATAATTTTTTGAAAAGCTTTAAGAAGGTAGGCTTGAATTGTGTCATGAGTAAAGTCATCCCTGCTATTGTACCGAAACTGAACAAGGATTACCTCGTTCCACCCATACCCACTACCAATATCATCCCAAAGGATCCTCCTGTCTCCCACTTCTCCAGTCCTCTTGCACCCACTCTAGACCCATCTATATTGCTGAACAGATGTTTACCTTTCTGCAGGCATGTCAGTCTGTTTCTTCACACATCTATGCCATGGCTCCCACAATCCCCTTAACCTAAAATCTCTTTCTCCTTATTCATCTCACATGTCTACTTGTCCTTGAAATTTAGTGCATAAGCCATGAACTTGATGAAGCATTTTCTAAAATTTTCCTGGCCTTCCCATGGCCTCTTGTCTCTTGGGTCCCACTGTGCCTAGGCTCTCCCAGCACCTGTAAGAATTTGTGCAGAGATGTGTCTATCCTCTTGCATCTCACTTATGATCAGCTCCTTTAAAGGGGAGACTCTATCTTATTTGTGCTTGCATTGCCAGCACCAAGACTTTTCTGCTGCTCTGTAGATGAGGAATATACATTTGATGAATGCATGAATGAATGGATCAAAGGTGAGGTATAGGTAAGGAAGCCAATTCATGCATATCTTCTTTAGACCAAAAGAAACAGCACCATAAAATTTAATCATCTCTTGCTATTTTTATGAAGAGCACCTATGTGCCAGGCTATAAAGTTCTACCTTCAGATACACTGTAAACTGGTTAATGGAATTTTACAAGCCCATAGTAAAGGTAGGTAAATTAAGGTGGAAAGGTAGGAGAATCTCTAATTACTAGCCACCTTTTTAATCACAGACCATAAAACTTAAGTGACACACAGGGCTTCCTCGAGTTTTTCTAGATTTTGAATTCCTATACTTTTGTGTCTTGCACATAGTAAATGGTTAGTACATATTTGTTTTAGGATGAAGGAAGGAGGGTAAGAAGGCAAGCAGGCAGGCTCTGATGTTGCCATGTATCTCTTAGGAAGAAATGGGTTCCATTTTCCAAACATGGGCATTTGTATTACAGCAACAGCATTTGAATTAAATTAAGATTCCTCATTTATTTGTACCTTTCATGGATCCCGCTCAATGTATAATCTTCAGGTTTTTTTAATAGGCCGGTGAGGCTGGTTATAGGAGGGCTTCTTCTGTTGGACCACCGTGAATACATCTTCATGTTTGCCACTTGCGTTCCCCTGGGGAATAATGGGATGGTGGAAGCTATTTTTTTTTTCTTTTTACTTTTAATGTTCTTAGGCAGAAAGCAGAGATGTGAGTTTAATAGTACATTATTTATTCCTGCATCTCAGGGGGAGGAGGATAGAAGAGAATGGCGATGTGTTTGTGAACGTAATATAGTGGGGATTAAGGTATGAGAAGCTTTTTATCATGAATAGACTTGTTACAGATGTTGCCAGCACCTGTTGAGGATGAACTGCATTAGAGAAATGTCTCCTCATCTCGCCTCATTTGGGGTTTCTCTTTGCATTACTATTCTAAACCCCGACTCTCGAGGGCTTCTCCTTCGGAGCTAAGCTTTGCTCTTCGTTGAAACTTGGCAAACAAAATCCCAGCTTGGGAACAGTCTCTTCCCTCTGCATCCTCCTCATCTCCCAGATTTCTTCCCAGAACTGCCCAACTGCATTTAATTGGGTACAAATTTTGCTTGATCCCCCTTCTTTATTTTAGGCTTCTTCTAATTAAAGAAATGTTTTCATTACTTTCCCCACTAACCCCTCAAACCAAAGAGAAACTTTAAAATAAGTGGTGACACCCCAAATACTCCAAGATAAATTCTTTTCAAGTCTGGAGTTGAGCCGGGGTCCAATTCCATCCTATGTGTCCTGAAGAAATCTATTTTTTTTTCCCCAGAGAACAAAAATCCAGATTGAAGGTGTTAACACAGCTTTCAGGTACGCTCAGGCCTAGCTTCCAAGAGCAATCCTCCCTCTCAGAGCCAGGCCCCCACGTGCAAAAGATGGGGCCCTGCGGCAGGGCTGGCCCTCTCCTTGCCTGACCCCTTGCAGCACCTGCTATTCCAGAGCTCACACGTGGGGCCGTGTTGCCTTCTCTGCGGGCACGCTCCCAGTGGGCTGCCTTAAGTGCACAGCCTCTGGCCGAAATCCCATCCTCGTAAAAGGTCTTTCGGCAGAACTAGTGTCTCCCAGACCCTCGCCATGCACCTGTGCCCCTCGCTGTGCGGTCGCCCCTTGTCCAGGCTCTGCCTCCGCAGCCACCTGCGACCCCTGCTCCCAGCCGCTGTGGGACTCCCCACGCTCCCATTGCAGGCATCGCTAAGCATTGCGGGCCCACTGCCCTCTCCAGATCCTAGTGCCGGGAGAAGATCATGCTGGGCTTTCCTCCTTCTCCCCACCTCACTCTGGAGTTGGCTGACATTCGTCTCTCATTCTTCATCTACAGCACTGATAAGCTGTGGAAAATAGACTAAAATACACGCGACGATTCACTCACAGCCACACCTAAGAAGTTATCATCACTTCAAATTGCAAATTCTAGCATCCCACTTTCGAATCATGGCCTTCCGTCCTGTCACCTCTCCCTCTCAACCATACTCTGGTCAAAGGCACAACTGCCTCCCCTCAAGCTTACTGGGTCACCTTAGCTGTTTTCTCTAACCAGCCTTTGTTTTTTTCTTTCCCCATTCAGACTAGAATCCAGGATCCGTCCTTTATGCTACTTCTCACCGATGCCCTCAATTCTTTTCCCCTCATTCTGCTGTCCAAGGCTGAGAAAATGCCAAACCAGCCATCTGCCTTTTCCTCTCCTACATCCAGGCCCATGAGATTCCCTGGAGGAAAAACACAGCAGTAAATCCTTGTTTCTGCAATTCTATCTGCTCCTACCTGAGCCAGGTAGTCCTTCTGTTTGATTGTGATTAATTCTTTCTCTTGTTTCTTGTAAGGTTCCCTCAAGCACTACCCTCCTCTCATATACTTTCCATAATGCCTCCCCCATCAATCCCAGGGGACGACTTGATTTCCAGTCTCATATAGGAAACTAATAAATGTCAACCGTATCTATCTCCTGTACCCCGGGAGAACACGGCTATCTGCCTCCATATATACCGTTTTCTCTTTCCCTTCATCCTTCTACTTCACAAGAACAGGTGTCCTGATCACAGCTCCTTCAGTTTCCCAAGGGCCTTGCCCATCATCTGTATTCCAACCATCACTTCTCTCCTCTTTTCCTCCATTACCCTTTGCCCCCAATTTCTCTCTCTTTCCCCTCACAGCCGCTGGGTCTTGAGAGCAGTCTCTGTTTTCTGCCCGTACTGTGTCACTTTCCGTGGACTGTTTGGCTCACAGGCTATGAGCTTCTCCAGCGCCCCATGTCTCCACTGAAATATGTTCTCAACAAAGCTACCAGTAGTCTTTGAGTTGCTAAACCCAGTAGAAAACTTTTGATTCCTGTTTTGCTTAACTTTTTCTGGATCACTGTTGGATGTCATCCCTGAGTTCCTTTAAATCTCCTCTCATGCTTCTCACCTGGCTCTGTATGCCGAGAAGCTGAATGGTACCAGTGCCTTCAATGGACTTCCTTGTCCTGTGGCTGCTAGTTGGGTTTGGCCAGTGGGAAGCCCCAGAAGACAATGGGAGGGGGAGAAGGGTCATGGCCATGTGTATATATCCCACTTCTTTCTAATGGACATGCAAGAGGAGGCTGCTGCCCTTGATAGAAGTTCTTAGGGGATCTTCTCCATATAGCATCTCTCTCTCTCTCTCTCTCTCTCTCTCTCTCACTTTTGCTCTCTGTTTTTCTCAGGCTCCCAGAATCTACTGTCTCTTCTCAGCTATTTAGGCTTAGAGTGCTGACCCTACTCTCTGCTGTTACCTGCCCCTGGGTATTCCATTAGTACTACTGGGTTCCCTACACCTGTCCACACCTTTGTAAATAGTCCCTTTATTAAACTTCCCTTAAATTTCCCAATTTCAGGGGTATCCTTTCTCTTCCACCCGGACCAGGACCTGTATCAGGTAACATTACCAAGCACTCAGTCCCTTCTGGGTCCCATGATGGTGTTTTTTGTTCTTCTGCTAACCCTTCAGCTCTGCCTCACCATCCCCTTTGGACAGCGGCTGAGTGGGATGGTGAAGGAGATGGGCTCCAGAGCTAGACCGCCCATGTGGCTGGGCCACCAACCAGCAGCGTAACCTCGGGAAAAGATGGATATGATGCCTCCTTTCCCCAAAGCGTTACAGAGGTGAAATGGCTTAAAACATGTGAAGCATGTGGAATCGTGTATGGCGCACAGTAAGTAAACCATAGATACTGGTTGTTGTGTCCATATTACTGATTGCTTTCTTTGATCTTCTTCCACCTGCCCCCCAGTGGTTGGTGTTCCCCAGAAGTATTTCTGTAGCTGCCTTTCTGGTCACTATTTTAAAATATCCCTGGGATGATCTAAGACAATTACGATAATCGCTAACCTGTATCCCACTTTTCCTATATAGGTGGCACTCTACTATGTGTCATCAAATTCATACAAAACCCTCTGTGCTGGGCAACCAAGTTACCTCTCTGAGCCTCGGTTTCCTCTTCTGTGACATGGGGATAATATTAACACCTACCCGATAAAGGCTTTTTGTATGAATCTGATGACTTACTACTGAAAAAGCCTTTATTAGACAGGTACTAGGATTATCCCCAAGGTATATAGAAGAAGCAATGAGGCAGAGGGAGGTAAAGTCACTTCCCAGGGTGGAGGAATGGCTCAATGCTCTTATTCGAATCCAACCAGGCTGAGTCCAGGCTCCTGTTGGCAGCAAGGAATAATTCAGGTGGAGTCCAGTTCCCCAAGGCAGGAAAAAAATCACGAAGTGGCAAACAGATGAGCTTTTGAAGCCAGCCCTATGATTTCCTAGAATGCTAATAAAAATATTTTCGTTCCCCTAACTGATGAGTGCCTAGGTAGCACACAGACATATCTGTGCTGTTTCCACAGACAAGAAATCAACCCGGGCAGCGCTTGACTGACAGCAAGACTGTTCCGTCATTTTCCAAACCCAGTGAAATGAGAAAAAGAAACCAGTAAGTTAGATATTCCTGGAGCATATTGCTCCCCTTGGGCATCAGGTTCACACTGACTTCAAAGGGAGAAACTGCTCAACTGGAGAGGAGGGAAACTGGACCCAGAAGAATTGGGCTTGAAGAGTATAAATAGTGACAAGGAACAGAGTTTGGGAAATTGGCTTGACTACTCGGCAGTGCGTTCTAGCAATATACATGATTAAGTTTTCCATGTAAAGTGTGATTTTCTTTTATCTCACAAGTGTCTTCTTAAACAATGTTTTTAATTAGGACCCTTGTTTTTCCTTTACTTCTTTATTAGGGAAGCTTTACACTTAGTCTGACATTAGAATGTTCTCAGAAATAAACAGTTTCCATAAAGGCAAAATTTCTCCATAAGATCATTACTATTATGTTGTGTGGGAAATGGAATAGCACCTCTGGGAATTTAATGCTGTCAAGAGTCTATTTCAGTAATACGTGACGTTCTCCAGGAGATCCGCCCTGTCTCCATGTGCTCCTACTTCCCAGGAAAGGAGAGGAGAGAACCAAACCCGTGCCGCTGATTAAAATCAAAGGCATTTTCTTGCATGAATAGATAAATGATCTTTTTAAAAATGGAGCCCTTCGTTAACGTTAGAATCCTCCAATGCCCGTTGGTTGAACCCTGTGGTAAAAATCTGCCAACATGGCAGAGTGAGGGGGAATCCCTGCGAAATGAAAACGTGCCCACTCTTGAAGATGTCATTCCAGCTTTTCTTTTTCTTTCTGCTTTCATCTGAGGATCTGGAAGAACAAGGAGAGAATCTGTCAAGATGAGACACCCTTTCCACTGTACAGAATTTCAGATCTCTGTAGTATCCTGTAGAATTTCTCAGTTCACAGATTTCCTGAGGACAGACTCTCACCAACTGCCCATGACTTCAGCCTGAAGATGGCTGGGGCTCATTCTGGGCCTCAGGCAGACCCCCCCAACCTCCCCCAATAACTCATGTGTAATATAACATCTGAGTGTGAATGTAAGCATTTTAATATGAAAAGGATTGATTTTTGCCACTGACATGGGATTCTAATGATTAGAAACAATATATTGATTTTTTTTTTTTAATTAAAGCCATCTTCCCACTCATAATGGAAGGTCTTGACCTTTGTGAAATTTATATCCATAGTCCTCGGTGATGTCTGCAATTACAACTCCCAGTGGCTAGCACCACATTTGGGAAGGAGAAAGGACTAAGAGGAGAGAAATTGTTCTCACTCCCTTCTTGGTAACGGGCTTTTAGTGTTGGTCAAAGGTGGCTGATGGAAGACTGGATGAATGCTGAAATGTCTCCACCCCACAGCACAGCCCAGACGGACAAATTCCCCAGGGCTTCAAGGCTGCTCCTAACTCTTGTTCTCAGAATTCCCTTTATCCTTGTCCTGCTCCTTGAAGCATTTGGAATAGGCAAATAAAGGCACTTCACTTTGAGAAAATGGTTTAAGTTTAGTCCCCATTTGGTGAAAGCGTCACTTCCTATCACCAATGTCATTCAAGCACTGTCACTGGGATCTCTTCCCTAGATCCCACAGACCACAGGCTAGGCCCACCCCGGCTGGCTGGAAACAAATCATGAAATGAATAACTGGGAAGATCTATTGGGGGCCCATGTTAGCCCTACGCCACTCTCAGCACCCACATCCTTCATGCTCACATCATTTATGTGCATGCGCCAAGGTCACAACTATTGTGACCTCCCGGGACTTACTTACTTATTTATTTATTTATTTATTTATTTATTTATTTATTTATTTATTTATTTTCTCCTGGGACTTTAGACGTGATCCCAATGAAGTCTTTTGTTTTATACCTGAAGACACCAAGGCCAGGGTGGTTAGTCCCATGCCCAGGCTTGTCTGTGGCAGAACCAGGCCAACACAAGCTCTCTTATCTCTAGTCCGGTATCCTCTGTCCTATACCACATTCCTTTAAGCCCCAATATGCAGGTTTTCCCCCAAATTCTCTTGGTGACTGTGGCTCCTAACATTGGCCACAACTCCTTCCCTCATCTCTGGTGAGCTCTCCTTTCTCTCTCTGCCCTCTTACCTCCTGCAGATTCAGGACCCCAGGATTCATTCTTCCTACCCCCACCATTTCCCCAATGTCCCATCTGGTCTCTCTCCTCCACAGACCCCCTTGCTCCTTTCTATGTCCTATTCATCTATTCATCTACATCTACATTTATTCATCTACACTTAGCTGTGTGTGACGTATGTGGAAAGGGCATCCAGAGTCAGGAGACCCGGGTCTAGCCAAATCTGGCTGCCACATACTTACTTTATTATTCTTTTACATACTTGATTTCTCATCAGCAAGGAGAAGTCATATTTGTTTATCTCTTGGGTTGTTGTGAAGATCAGCTAAAATAATGTCTAAGAAAATACATGTAAACTAAGAAATACCCCCCAAAGTTAGAAATTCTTATGAGTATTCTCCCCTCAGCTTTGCCAACTGATATGAGAACCTAAGATGAGCGTGGATAGATAATAGTTGTAAGTGGATTGGTATTTATGCCTCCTGAGTGACATGTTTGCCCCGGTAGTGTCTTCTGAGGGCAAAGTAACTGCCCAGTGGGCGACTCTAATGGGAGTATGGCGGGCACCAATGCAGGACTTGGAGGAGATTATTTGGCATGCAACAGTTCTAAGCTTTAGAACCCTCTTTCTCCACCATGTTTAAGGCAGGCACTTGTTTTATGAGAAAAAAAAAGGGGAGAAAGACATTAGCTTGAAGATGCACATCCCAGAAAAGGGGAAGGCATTCTTAAAGTGAAAGGGTGGCCACCGTAAAGCCCTAAGGCAGCGTTTCATCAGTCATACGGCCCAGCAGGTCTGTGACCAGGTACCTTCTTCATCTCCAGGCTTAGCAATTGCGGGTAACTGAAAATAAAATTGTTCAAACTGGTCTGTTGCCTCAAACACAGATACCACGCTAGCCAAGAATGTGGACAGCATACTAAGAGATCCTTATGATCTCAGAAACACATCTGAGAATTAAATCACTTGTCAGGCATTTATTCTGTGGTGTGGCTGGGTTTGTTGTTTCATTTCTACTCGGTTTGGTATAAGAGATGGGTTGGGAGAAAGGTGGGTCTTTTGGTTCAAAAACCAAGAATTAAAGTTTGTACCACTTAATCCCCATCACCTTTTTCTCCCATCACCACCCCGTCTCTCCTCCCCTCTGGCAACTACCAGCTTGTTTTCTGTGTTTATGTGTCTGCTTCCACTTTCTGGTTTGTTTGCTCATTTGTCTTGTTTTTTACATTGCACACATTAGTGAATCATATGGTATTTTTTTTCCTGTCTGACTTATTTCACTTAGTGTAATACCCCTCCAAGCCATCCATGTTGTCATGATGGCAAGATTTCATTCTCTTTTCTGTTTGAATAATATCCCATTGTACGTATCTACTACATCTTCTTTATCCATTCATCTATTGATGGACATTTAGATTGTTTCCATATCTTGGCTATTATAAATAATGCAGCAATAAACATAGAGGTACATATAACTTTTTGAATTAGTGTTTTCATTTTCTTTGGGTAAATACCAAGAAGTGGAATTAATGGATTATATGGTATTTCTATTTTTAATTTTTTGAGGAAACTCCATAGTCTTTTCCATAGTGACTGCACCAAGTCCAGAGTTCCCTGTTCTCATCCTCGCCAACACTTGTAATTTCTACAGATGATAACTATACTTAACATAGATTTCATAATGTACAAAATTGTTGAATCACTGTATTATGCAACTGAAACTAATATAATATTGTATGTCAACTCTATTTCAGTTAAAACAAACAAAGAATGAGCCTCATCACTGATGCCCTCTCGTCTAAGGAAATCCAAGCATCTCTATGAAGGAAGAGAGAGGAAAAACAGTAGCCAGGGAACTGACTGCCTCCTCTGGCTCTTCAGCAACTCAGGCCAACTCTGGAAGCTTCCGGGACATGAGCTTTACTGTCCATTAATCAAAGGCCCTGTCAGGCAGACAGTTGAGCCAATGATAGTCTGCAAAGACTTGGTTTATTTATGATGGTGGTAAACACGCCCTCAAGGACCACTAGCAAGGTAATAGGTACTGAGTTATGTTCCTCTGAAGACTGAGCATGTCCCTCTGGTCCACCACTCACACTATCCTCCAGTGATTTCATTTCATGCCCGCTATACAAATTTCCTACCAAGCCCCACTCCAGTTCCTCTTTGCAAAGATGTCAAAACTCTATGGTTCCTTCCTCTTTACTATTCCTGAGACTCCAAGTGTCTTGCTGACTGAGGCATGTATTGTTTTGCTGACAAAAATGTGTTTGCCTAATTTCACTTATTCAGTAAATTCTTTTTCTACTAACAAAGCTTAAGAAACATAGGATCATATATGGAACCTTTTTCAAGGCCCAGTTTTCTTTACTTAATGGTATTTCCCTCCTTTGGAAATATTTTCCTCCTATCCATCCCATCCATCCCAGCTCCATTCACGGTGCCACACATGCCTTTACACATTCTGTATCTCCTCACAAAAAAGTTCACTTCCATGCTTCCCTTCCTTAATAATTGCCCCATCACATATGTCTAATTCACATTCTGACCCAGCACCATACTAGCCGTGATTTACCTTGTATCATTGGCTGGTCTCCTAAAATGCTAAGAAATCATCTCTGGACTTCTAGACTTAGGACATTTAACTAACAAGTGAAATGTGTGTGCCCCCTATATTACCTAACTGCTGCAGGTAATTCTGGGAGCAGGAGTGGCCAGAGAAAAAAGGAAACAGCTGTCAAACTGGCAGGGACCTAATAATGAAGGAGAAACCCTTCTCTTCCCTTGACCTTCCCCATTTATATGGAAGATCTACAAAAGCCATCGTAGATGAGCAATGTGACTGAGATACCAGCAAATTTGTTTTTAAATGCAATCGTGTAATAAAAGTGACTCTATTTCAGAATGCAGTGAATTTGGATTTGTTTTCAAAGGAAAGTCTTTAGATTATTCTGGGTTTTAAACTGATAGGCAAATCCCCACAAGTGGAAACCTGAAGTTCCCTTGAACCATGGCCAGATCTCACACAAGACAGAAAGTGGTAATGGACTCACAGGAAGCAATGGCTAATGTTTCTTACAAGTGTTAAGAAGCAACTCACAGAATCACTCTTTTTCAGTGCACCACGGTGCCCTATGAAGCCCTCGGGTCCCACTGATCTATGCATGACTTTCCATAGACTCAAGTTTTGATGTACTATTTATAGACAAATGTGGGAAAACTGGACACTCATTCCAGAATTGAAAGTAACAGCTTTACTTCATCACTGTCACAAAAATTGTATGTAACGAGAAATTTGGATTCTGATCCAACATCCTCATAAAAAAAAAAAAAAAAAATGTGTTCGTGCAAAGTTTTCTAAGTGTTAAAACTGAAGTGTGATTTGAGTACTATTGGAGCCCAGTAGAAGAAGAAGTTTGGTAATCATGTGAGAATAGACTGTTTTTATACCTTCTGCTCATGGTGACCTCTACAGAAAGTTAGTCACTCTGAAGAGTAACAAAGGCCATCTGCTAGTGTCTACGGTATTCCCACTAAAGGCTGACAGGGACTAAATGATCTTTTGATGTTTAATGCAAGCCTCTGGCAGTGAGTTTTCTCTGCTTATCTGAAATGGTATTTGGTAGTGGTTTAAAAGAGCTAGAGACAGGTGGGCGACTTCACTCACAGGAGTGACAGACACACTGGGCTAGAGGAAAGCATCTCAGAGGAGAGTGCTTTGAAAGGGAAATCCCTTTGATTAGGTTTTCAAATTACTGAAGTAAAGTGTTGGTGAAATTCATGACTCTTCCTAATAGAATCCTGAGTTTATGAACTGAAATTATGCTACCGGAAGCCAGGTTTTGTTCATCTATGATTGTGGGGACAAGTTGCTTCTGGGTAAAAAGACTAGGAGAGATGAGCAAGATTTACAGTTTATGGACGCGGATGGCTCTGTTCCTGAGAGTGTTTTCTGAGGCTTTCAGAATAAGTGGAAACACATCATGTGATTTCTGCCATGGCTTTCTCCTCAGGCGGAGCCCAGTACAGAGAGGAGATTTCAAAGAATAATGCACTGATGTTCTGAAGATCTGGATTCCAATTCTCATATTAGATATTAGAATCTGAATTTCGTAGTCTGAGAAGTGGCAAACTTGGACTAGATCATCACAATTCAAATAGACATTTTTTTTCCTATCAGTGACGAGAATTAAGAAGGCATGATTTGGAACTTGCTAGATCTGTCCAGATTCTCAAATCCATAATGCTACAATCAAAAGCATTCTGAGTAGCAAAGACCCATTGGCTTAGAATAGTGAAGGAGTCCAGCTGCTGTGCTGTTCTTTTGATTAACAGACAAAGGTTGAAAAAGAACGCTATTTATGTAAGGGACAAAATAATGGGATCTGAGGTTCTACTTCTGCACTGAATTTTTTTTTTGAAGTAAACTTTTTTTTTAAGATTTTATTTATTTATTTGACAGAGAGAGAGAGAGATCACTGGTAGGCAGAGAGGCAGGCAGAGAGAGAGGGGGAAGCAGGCTCCCTGCTGAGCAGAGAGCCCAATGCGGGGCTTGATCCCAGGACCCTGAGATCATGACCTGAGCCGAAGGCAGAGGCTTTAACCCACTGAGCCACCCAGGTGCCCCTGCACTGAATATTTTTGTATTATAGTCATTATAAAACTAGATTTCTCCCAAAAGGTGAGAGAAGGCATCTGATTTGAATGTAGGATGACACTGTGTAATAATTTAGTGGTCAAAACTTAGCAGTGGTTGCCCTTCAGGTTCCGGCGGGCTGATGTTCAACGGAGTGCCCGCCCCCCACCTCCTCACCCCCACCCCACAATCTGCCGTGCTGAGGAGCAGAAACACTGGCAAGAAATGAGGAAAAACCTCCCCAACTTGGGCAAAACCACTCTGGGCTCACCTACTCTTTATATCACTAAAAAAAATAACTAGAGGGTCTTAGAAAGAGGAAGAATGGTAACTTTCTTGCAAAGATGTATCCTCTCGACTGGCATCACTTCTGCAGAAAGATTCTAAGAATCTAGGAGAGCATGGACTTAGAAACTCCATTTCCTCATTCTTCATTTCAGTGTGATCAGCAAATCCACATATGTAAAAATGACATTTGTTTGGAGGACAGTGGTGCCAATGCAACCGGAGCAATCCAGGCCATTGCTTTCCCCAGCTCAGAAGCAGACATATTTCTGCGATCGAAACTGACAAGCTAGAATACTGGAGATATGTAAGCGATCTTCGAGGTGACTGGAGGAAGCCTTCATTTAAACTGTGATTAATGAATTAAGCATTAGGTGAACTAGCGAGATGATTCTTTTCTCTCATCTTCTCTTGGATGGTGGGCACCACACTCATAGTCCAGACTCAACTCTATTATTTTTGTAATTCTTTTCCGCACCTGGAATTTCTGCTTTCCAATTTTTGACCATTTATGTTAATGCCCAGTCTTAACTTCCAGGCTGGACTATAGTGCCTTGAGGAAAATTGCTGTCTTACCTTTATCTGGCTGCTGAAGTCGCGTGAGGCAGTGCTAGCACACACACTCAGTACACTCTTAATTACTACTGAGCAGCAAACCTTGCCTTACCCTATTATCTTTCTCTAGCCCAGTGGCCCCGAGATGTCAGTCACCTGACTAGGGCCATTCTAATTGAGGTTTCCATTGATCTTCAGTGAAATGAGGAAAATGAAGGCAATGTAGACTGCTTTTCATAAAACCTAATTTATTCTATTTAGAGAACTAGAGTATTCTAAGATTATGTCTTGTTCCCACTTTGGTATTGAAATGTCCTCTCTTTTATCAAAATAATGATGAGAGTAGATGGCAATTACCTGTTTATTATTTAATAGTCGTCAACAAAATAAAAATCTCACAAGTAAAACATAGGTTTTCACTTCCTATTTCTTCTTAAATATTGTTAGTCCACAGAATTGAAAAGTCTGGAAAACCCTGCTTTAGAAGACAGAATTTTTAATTTTTGTGTTTTTCTGTTTAAAACCTTGTATATATATGTACCTTGGGTTGATTTTCTAGTAATGGTCCCTATTGCTGTTGCCGGATTCCTCCCTTCGGAGCATTATGTCAGTTGAATGAGTAGAATGTACAAGTATCTACTAATCTTTGGGTAGACCCCTCTGACCATGAGTTAGGCTGGGCTGTGTGATTTGCTTGAGCCGATGGGTTGGCAGCAAATCTGACACAAACAGACATTTGAAAAAAGTTGTGTTTTTTTTTTTCCCCACATTGGGCTTTCCCTCTAGCTATTCTTGGAACCCTGCCATAGCCATGCTAAAGAGCCCAAGCTAGCCTGATAGATGGTGAGAGGCACGTGGACCAGTCACCCCCGTTGCCCCAGTCAACATCGCACCAACTGCCAACCATGTGAGTAAGACCATTGGTACAAGCCAGCTTCCTGCCAGCTAACCAAGTGAGGACAAGCACATGAGCAAGCCCAGAAGAGACCACTGAGGCCCGTATAAGAGCTACTCAGCAGAATAATGAGCCAACTAAGTGGTTGTTGCTTTAAGGTACTATGTTTTGATGTGGTTTGCTCTGTGGCAATAGATAAGTGGTACAGTGACATGGTGCCAAGTCTTCAAAACACTTGCAAGAATCTCTGAGATTTTCTCAGACATATAAGGATGGGGCAACATCCATTGGCTAAAGTGGATTTGGACTCTCAGGGCTGTCTTCTCTTCGAGACTTGCAAGTCTGTCTTTCTCTTATAAGATCTTCTCCAGGGCAGGAACCTAGGACAATGCCTGGTTTTCAGGAGCCACTTGACCAACGTCTTTTGAACAAATCTAATGCCCATGATCGGGGCTGGTCTGGTGTCAGGAATGACCTACCAAATGTGATTTGAAGGTTGTAGGAAAGGCTTCCTCTCTCCGCACATCTCCTTGATTAATAGTTGAAATTTCAACATCAGCAATTTGTTCTCTGTGCTGAAGTTGTGTTCCCCATGAGGCTTTTAAAAAATGCAAACATTCCTGGCTGGTTTAGCATACTGTCATCCTCTTCCTGTGAATGCACTTATCAGATATCTCGGTCACCAAGGGGTCAAAGTTGGGGTGAGAGTAAACAGCAAAAACGATGAGAAATGTTGCCGGGTGACAAGGTCCCAGTTGCCAAACGGGGCTGAACACACTTGCCACTGTGGCTGAGTCAGCTCTGATTCCTGGGGAGAGCCCCAGCTATGAGCTGAATTGCCCCCTCCAAGGAGAGGAGGAATGGAATCTGCCTGGCTCTGGACTCTTGCCCTGGGGGCGGGGATGGTTAGACATGGGGAAAGATTCATAACCTCCCAGTACCAGCATTTCCCTTGGAAGGCCTCATCTGCTTTTTTGTACCCCCACAGCAACATGTTTTCAATACCTTTGTAGGGTGCACATTAGCCCTCTATTCTTGGCTACATTTTCCACTGTCACACCCTGGATGTCTCTCTACTTTTTCTTAGACTCTTTGGACGTGAATTGGTTTTGCCAACATGCCGAAGCACAGTGATGAAAGCCACAGAGAGGTCAGGCTGGTGGGATGCATGGCTTGCTGCTGCCAGATTCCTTCTTTTGGAGCATTATCCGAGTTTAATGAGTTGAAACTCACAAGTATAATTAGCATGAGGCTTAAGATACTACTCTCTGTACGTAATTGAATTTAATTTACAGCTTGAATAATTGCATTTACATGTTCAACCAAATGTTTGTCTTCGTTGTTTCTGAAAGTCTCCATCCATATTTATCTTGGAAAACTTAGCAAGGCCAAGGATCACTGGTGAAGTGCTAGGGTGTTCCCAGCATCTCTTTGCTTGAATGGGAAGGTGAGTTTGTAAAATGCAGTCCTTGGAGATTACCTAAAAGACTTTGGACGTTCTCATGTGAGACACATATCAGCTTTCTAAATGTATAGCCTTAAACCTCAAAAGAATTCTGTTCTGCTGCTTAATACAGCAACCTTTAGCCTCCTGGGGTGAAAAGTACTTAGCATAATTAAACTGCTGACTGTTCTTAAAGAGGGAAGGTGGGTTTTGTTTTAAGATTACAAGTGGCATTTCCAGGCACTTTGAGTTGAGGCCATCTTGATAGTAGAGAGTATCTTGAATTGCCATCCTTGAATTGCAGGCATAGCAAACTAAAAGCGCTTGTAAGAGACAGTGTAATTCCATATGCAAGTTCCCTAGGGTACCCCAGACATAGATGAAAGTATCTCTTCCCTCCCTCCCCCACCCCTTTAGTAAGCTAAAGCAGCACAGGAGCAAAACAATGTTTGCAAAGCTGAGCTCTTCTTTCCCAGGCATTTGGAGCAAAGATTATAAAGACCTGTGATCTCATCTTCAAGCTTCACAGGCGAATGTAGAACAACTGAAAGGCTTGGCCTAGTAGGATCGCTGTCATTGAACTTCAGCTGAGACTTCTCCGCAGTTGGACTTTCTTTATACTACCGTTTTTCAAAATAGAATAATGTGTAGATAGACCTTCTTTCCTTAAAAAAAAAAAAAATCCACAGTCCAGGATTGAATTATAGTGCTACTTAAATATATACAAACGTTAGTATATGTATGACTTAAAAAAGAAAAAAAGAAAAAAAATCTGCAAATAAAATAGAAACAAACCTATAAAACCAATGACATTCAAATGAACATCATTAATTTAAAGAGATGTCTAATCGGGGTTTTGAAGAAACCACATCACCTATGAATGAATCGGTCAAGACCGCTGCTACCTACCATGGACAGTTTGCCACCTCAAAGTGATCAGGGGAAGCAATGGATGACTCAGGCTTTGCCTCATTTTTCTGCATTGGGATCAAAATGAATTTTTGACACTGACAATGCCAGTGGTCTTCCATGATGTGAATGTCCATCTATGTATGAAGTGTGTGTCCTTTTGCACCAGCCCATGACAATTAATGTCATGATGCTTTAGCAGCGAATGAGAACAGCAGATGGGAGAAACTGTTGGTTGTCCAGACCAGGGGACCAGACCACTCCGCTGAATGCAGCTCCAGGCTCCAGGATCTGGGGCCTCCTTGCACTCTTCAGAAGGGGTGAGGGATTTGGAGAGGGATTGATGCCAGTCATGCTTCCTCTTGTTCAGGTGAGCCATCACAAGCACACGTCTGAAAACAGCCCATTGTCTCAGCAAAGGCCCATCTATACCCCGTGACAGCACAGGGCAGACAACGGTATCAGGAAGAACTTCTCTTTGTGGCAAATATACCTGGTTGATTTGTGAAGATTCCCATTGCCTATGGCCCCTAAAAATGATGGTGCTTATTGGCCCTCACTCCATGGGTCACAGCCTCAGAAGATGGAGTCCTCCTTCCTTCTGGAGCCCCAATGCCTTGTCCAGCACCACACTGGTTCTCTACATGCCTCACCTATGCCAGTGTTCATCTGCTCTTTCTGCTGCTGAAATTATCCAGTCCTTGGTCAGGGTCCCAATGACATAATTGGGAATCTGGTACCAGGTCTTTATCAACTCTCTAATCCTATCAGCATTTTATATGATTTCACTGGTACTACTAGTTTAGCAACCAAATCTTGAAGTTCTGAGTCTTTCAGCATTGATGGCTTTCTCCCACCCCTTCACTCAGCCCTCTACTCAGGTGATTGCTGTGTACATTCCTGCCATCACACAGAGCTCTTCCAACTCTGAAAGCTTAACTTCCCAAATCTTACTCTCTGGCCATAAACCTTTACTCACAGTACCTCAGATCTTTGACCTCACCCAAGCATCTGTGAGCGTTCTGATTTATTCCATTCAACCACTTAAAATTTCAATGGTACGTCCTTCTGGCCTAGACTTCTTGGACCATTGTTTCAATGATTCACTTGCCAACATTCTTGGTTCCTTTGATCTATTGTTCTTCTGTTACACATGCCCCATAAAACTCTAACTCCAAATCAACTTAACTGTTTGACTTTTATGTTTTCTTATATTACAAACCTCTCAGACTGCTAATGCTGATTTATAACCTCAATTAGACTTAAAGCTGATCAGCAATGTTTCTCTCTCTCTCTCTTATTCTCCACAGTGGTTATTTCAAACCTCATCTACCCTCAAATATTCCACCCTGGCATAACTTATACTTTTAGCAAGGAACTAAGCTCTTATTTCACTAAGAAAATGGAATCCATTTTATACTCTGCATTTTCTGCTACCATGCCTAAAACTTAGCATGGGAATCTATTCTTGTTGCTTCTTGATTGAATAGATGAGAATTTACCTACTTCCTCATCGCTCCCATCATGCTAATCCTAGCCTGGGGCTAATTTCTCCACCTCTGCTCTGGATCAGACCTCTCATTGCTTCTCAAGAGGCTTTGTTATTCATCAATTATCCCTTCTGTCTCCTATACTTCAGCCACTTTCTACTGGCATCTTTCCACCAGTATCTGAACACACTCAAGTTTATCCTACATTTAAATACAAATTCAACTCCCACTTAATCTCATCTGTTTCTTCCTATCACCCTGTCTCCTTATCTTCACAACAAGATCAATTGAAAAAGTTGTCCACTCACATTGTTTTCACTTAATCAATCATCTCCTATTCACTCCTTATCCATGGCCTTCAGGCTGCTATACCCATCCTTGCACCAAAACCCTTCCTGCAGCTTGTCTTCCTGTCCCTAAATCCAATGCAGGATTTCATTCCTTATCTTGCCATCCTCTCTGTGACACTGTGGACCACTTTCACCTTTTCAACACTCAACCTTAGCCTCTGTGGCACTGCACTCTTCTGGTCTTCTTCCTATCTCTCTGGCTGTTGTTTCTCACTCTAATTTTTATCTCTGTTCCCTTAATTTTGGAAGTTCTTGGAATTCTTTCTTAGACCCTCTTCTCTACTTACTCTATATGTTTTTGCGAGGCAGTCTCAGTAATTGCATGGTTTCAAGTTGTTGAAGAACTATGGATGGAGTAAAGAGGTACCTGAATTCCAGCCAAGGGGATGCCATTCAGAGGTGAGTGATGATCCCTAGTAATCTAATCTCTGGGAACATTTTCAGTCTTGGGGCTGAGGGTTACACTTGAAGTGACTCACTCAGGGGCATACTCCTAAAGGAAAGAGAAACTACTAAGTCTTCTGATGTTTGAAATACTGTATTAGAAATTTAAGAGACCCAAAAGTGTGGCCTTTTTCCTTTATAAGATCTTTATTAAATTATAGGATGGCATGAGCATGATGAACTAAAGATGGTCACGATTTCTCAGACATTGAGAGTTGGGATCTGTGCCCCCACCCTTGAGTCTGGGCAAGCTATGTGCCTGCTTTGACAAATAAAACAGTATGGAAGTGATGTTATAACAAATTCCAAGCCAAATTTTAAGAAATTTGAAGCTCCATTTCCTGCCTCCAGTTCCTGCCACAGAACCCAGACTCCATCCTGTGAGAATATCCAAACAAATCCATAGAAAAGCTTATGTAGAGAGGAATCTGTCAGTAGCCCCAACTAAACTCCCAGCCAACAGACAGCACGAACTTGTCAGAAATGTGAGTATGCCATCATTGAACTAGGTCCTTCCAAACCTAGTAGGGTCACCCTCACTTGATGCTCCATGGGACAGAGAAGAGGCAATTCCATCAAGCCCTGCCCAAACTGTAGATCCATGATCAAGATAATGATTGTTGCTGTTTTAAGCAACTAACTTTTGGGGCTGGTTGTTAGGAAGCAACAGATAACTGGAATAGCATGTAAAAGACTTGAAAACAATGTCAAATTCTTCTCAAAGACTCAGTAAAATCTTCCATAATATCAGGAGGTTTAAGGGAGAAAGTTCTGCTAGGGGGAAATGGGTCATCTCCTCCTCAAGATATTTACTAATGTTGATTTCAGAGCTATTAGGGAGAGTTGGAAACAAATTAGGGTATTGGAGAGGGAAGCAAGAGACAAAAGAGCTAAGTCCACAATTTTTGAAGTGAAGAACTGAATTCTTTGCAACATTTCAGGGCCGAGGAGACAGAAATCTGTCAGGTTTTTTTTTTTTTTTTAAGATTTTATTTATTTGACAGAGAGAGAACACAAGCAGGCAGAGAGGCAGGTGGAGAGAGAGGGGGAAGCAGGCTCCCTGCTGAGCAGAAAGCCCGATGCGGGGCTTGATCCCAGGACCCTGAGATCATGACCTGAGCCGAAGGCAGAGGCTTTAACCCACTGAGCCACCCAGGCACCCCCTGTCAGGTTTTTAATAAAAACCTCAGAAGGGCCATTCACCTCTCCCTCCCTAAAAAATGGTTGGATAAAAGATGAAGT
Source organism: Potos flavus (assembly GCA_028534135.1). NCBI lineage: Eukaryota > Metazoa > Chordata > Mammalia > Carnivora > Procyonidae > Potos > Potos flavus. Next base: position 96,784,957 of record CM052897.1, read on the forward strand.
TAGTCATGCTAAGATTACTAAGCAGCCCTGTGTGAGCTTTGTCTATGACTGTATCAAGATGATTATCCCATTACCTTATCTACCTAAAAGGAAAACAGGAGGAAATACTTCCTGGTTAAAGATGACATTTGGAGCTTTTGTGACTTATTAAATAGATATTGTCTAGCCTATTACCAAAACTGACTAGACTACTGAAGCTTTAAGAATACGTAACCCATACTCAGTAGAGAATAAAAGACAATAGGAGACACATAGAAAACCAGACATGGACATTAAAGACAATGGCTTTAAAAATCATTGATTAGTGTGTTAAAAGAAAATATAGAAACAGATGTACAAAAATGGATGAAAATGAGTAATTTCAACAGAGGATTGTAATTCATAAAAAAGAGTCAAATGGATGGCCTAGAAATGTAAAATGCAGTATTCAAATTTAAGATCTTCTTGGATGGTTTTAAATTAAGACCAGAGACGTAAAATACAAAATTAAGAACTCAAAGATGAATCAATAAAAAATAAAGTGAAACACAAAGTCAGCAGGGTGGAGGTGGGGAGAAGGCACGGAGAAAACAAATAAAGCATAGGAGAAATGTGGGGCTCAAAGGTCTAGAACATGCGTGAGTAGAATTCCAGGAGGAGATAGAGAATAAACAGTTTCAACGAAATATTTGAAGTGATAATTGCTGAGGTTTTCAAAATGATTGAAGACACAAATCAATAGATTCCAAAAACTTAGTGTGTTCTAAGTGGAATATATACAAAGAAGCCACCTGTAGGCACATTGTGGTCAAATTTCTAAAAACCAACTACAAAGAAAAAATCTTTAGAGTAGCTTGAGAAAAAAAATTACATTCAAATGAGGGACAATGACATTTATGGCTGATATTCTGATGGGAATCATGGAACCCAAAAGACAATGGAATAACAGCTTTAAAGCACTAAAGTAAAATAAATAAATAAATAAATAAATAAATAAATAAATAAATAAATGGCAGTGAAATGAAGATCAAAATTGAAGACAAAAGCAAAGGCATTTTCTTTTTTTTTTTTTCCCCAAATACTTTTATTTTATTTTTTCAGTGTTACAAGATTCATTGTTTATGTACCACACCCAGTGCTCCATGCAATACGTGCCCTCCTCAATACCCACCACCAGGC
>CM052897.1:96786614-96816396 GCA_028534135.1 Potos flavus
CAACATTTGTTGTTTACTGTCTTGTTGATTTTGGCCATTCTAACTGGTGTAAGGTGGTATCTCAGTGTGGTTTTGATTTGAATCTCCCTGATGGCTAATGATGATGAACATTTCTTCATGTGTCTGTTAGCCATTTGTATGTCAAAGGCATTTTCAAACAAGAAAAAGATGAGAAATTTTTTTTCAGACAACTGGAAGTTTAAGAAATATTTTAAAAAGTTGTTCTTGTCAAAGAAAAATGATTCCAGATGGAAGCACAGAAGTGGAGGACGATTAAGAATACTAAAAATGTGAATATAGGGGTACATATAAAATATCAATGATTTATAACAAAATTAAAAATAATATCTGTGGGTTAATGACATATAGAAGTAAATTATACTACATAAATGATCGGAGGCAAATGGAGATACATGGTTGTAAAGTTCTTGAATTTTGGGGAAGTAGTAAGGATGCTAACTTAAGGTGAACTGTAATAAGGTAAGGTTACATATGTAAGGCTGCAATGATGCAAAACTGAACAATTAATAAAGGAGAAAACATTAAAATATAATTAACCTGAAAGAAAAAAGGAAGGGAGTGATAAAGGAGCAGAAGAAACAGAAAATACCAACTGTAAAGAAATAGAATTGAGTCACCTCCAGAAAAATCACACATAGACCATTAAATCAAATCATTTAATTAAACCATTGAACACCTGTCAGAGTGAATGTGAAAACTGTTAGATGGTCACCTGAATTTAGCTGGTGGGGATCAATAAATGCAACTTGCATTCACTTCTGTTGTATTTTCATAAGGTACAGGCACAGCACCTAGGCATGCCCATATGAATCTCCCCAGACTGGAAGAGGCTGTCTGAAAATTAGACCTCCCCTAGTGTTATTCAAAAATTCCTTTGTTGGGTTCTTGACCTAGACTGTGTGCTCTCTCTCTCCCCTGCAGGCAGTCTTCAAAAATCACTTTTGCTGTGCCCCTGTTTCTTACCTAAGGATTCCCCTTGCTTTATATATATACTTGACTGAGTCATAGATACTTAAATTATTGTGACTGCTGTCATGTGTAAAGTAAGTATTGACATTCAACACCTTAGAAAAGGGGAGGAAACAGAATGCCTGGCATCAGTCAAGAGTGGCATGATAACACAAACAAACAAAATAAACCAGATGGTAAACTTAAATCCAATTATGTCAGTAATTACATTGAAGTAAAGATTATCAGACAGAATAAGAAAAGCAACTATAAACTCTTCACAATAAAACACTTTAAATATAAGGGCATGGGAAGGTTAAAAAAAATTACATTCAAATGGTTACCAACCAAAAGAAAATTAATGTACCTATATTGATGTGTAAAGAAGGCATAAGACATTTTACTAGAGGTGATGTTAAAAACTCAGTTCAAGAATAATATATTACAATTCTACTTTGTTTCCCCAATAACAAATTTCAAAGCATATAATGCAAATGTCAACAGAATTTTTAAAAAGAAGTGTACACATTCTCAATCATAGTTGAATATTTTAATCCTCTTCTCTCTATAACTGGTAGAATCCAGTAGATAAAAATATCATAAGCGTATAGAGAGATTTGAGCAACATGATTAAGACAGAAAAAAGATAAAGATTACACGTAACAATAGCAAAATCACTCTTCCCTATGATCCATGAAACACCACAATGGACCATGTGCTTGGCCACAAAGAACGTTTTTCAAAACACAAAAGAGGAGCACCTGGGTGGCTCAGTTGTTAAGTGGCTGCCTTCGGCTCAGGTTATGATCCCAGTGTCCTGGGATTGAGCCCCGAATTGGCCTCCCTGCTCAGCTGGAAGCCTGCTTCTCCCTCTCCCACTCCCCCTGCTTGTGTCCCCTCTCTCCCTGTGTCTCTTTCTGTCAAATAAATAAATAAAGTCTTTAAAAAAAAACACGAAAGAACACAAAACACATAAATCATTTAGAATAGTCTTGGACTACATAATGGTGATTTAAATATAAATAACAAAAAGATAATTAGAAAAATAACAAAAAGATAATTAGAAAATCACTAAATGTATGAAAATTAAGTAACACGTTTCTAAACAACTCATGGACAGTGAAAAACTCGTAGTGGAAATGACAGTGTTTCAGCTGAATGATAGTAAAACTATGAGAACTTGTGGGTGCAGTTAAAGCAGTACCCAGAAGAAGTTTTCTAGCTCTGAATTCACATTTTGTTTTTCAAAGATTTTATTTATTTATTTGAGAGAGAGAGAGCACGAGCAAGGCAGAAGAGGGAGAGGGAGAAGTAGACTCCCTGCTAAGCGGGGAGCCCTATGCAAGCGCTCGATCCCAGGACTCTGGGATCATGACCTGAGCTGAAGGCAGATGCTTAATCGACTGAGCCACCCAGGCACCCTAAATTCACATTTTAGAAATAAATCTGGAAACTTAGGTTTCTATACCAACTAGGAAAAATAGGAGTACATTATATCCCCTGAAAAATAAACCCCACAAATGACAGCAGATTTTTTTAGTGGTTCTTTATAAAGTTTCATAAAACAGACAAACCCCTAGGAAGACTGATTTAAAAAAATCACAGACAAAAACCACAACTTAATAATATTAGGACTCAAAAGAGGGACAAAAATAACAGGTTCTACAGATGTTAAAAAAGTAGTATGTGGCTATGATAAACAATTTTTAATTTTTAAAATTAGATATAATACACAAATTTCTACAAAAACACAACTTATTAAAAGTGACACAAGAAGAAAATTTAAAAACTAAATAGTTGTGTATCTAGCAGATCTGTAATTAAAACCTTCATACAAAGAAAACTCCAGGCCCCAATTGTTTAACTGACGAATATTTTTAAATAATGAAGAAGAAACAATTCTGTAAAAAAAAGAATCGTTATTTTAAATAGGAAGATCAGTTGGGTATCCATGCAGGAGGAAAAATGAACTTTGATCCCATTCCCATATCGCATACATAAATAAATTAGAAGTAGATTATAGACTTACTACACAAAAGATTAAATCATGAATCTTCTGGAAGGAAACATAGGCTAATATCTTCACTTTCAAGTAGGGAAATCTTAACTAGAAAACAATTTAATAAATGGAAATTGGTGAGTTGTACTTTATTAAAAATAAAAGCCTCTATTCAGATAAATGATGCCATTAAGAAGAAAAGAAGCAAACCACTGAGTGGATGAGGCTATCCAAAAAAGACATGTGTCTATTATATGTATGTAACTTCCACTGATTAATAAGATAAAGGTTGGCAACTACAATGAGCAAAATACTTTGAACACATGCACTTTATAAAAGAGAATACCCAAATTAAAAAAAATATATATGAAAATGTGTTTACTCCTCAGAAAAATACAAACTAAAACCACAGTAAAATACCATGATGCTCATATCAGAGTGGCTTAAATTAAAAGACCGACAATCCCAAGTGTTGGAAAGAATGTACAATAACTGGCGCTCTCATACATTTACTCCAATTACTTTGGAGAAACTGTCTGACAGCCCCTAGTAAGGATATCTATCTATCTATCTACCTACCTATCTACCTACTACCTATTATCTATCCTTTTACCTAGTAATCTAGTTACCCAATTACACTCTTGGATGTATATCTAACAGAAATACATGCTTGTGCCCACCAAATACACATACTAGAATCTTTATAAGAGTGATTTTTTTAATGGCTAAAAGCTGGAAGCAAAACATCCATCATGCCTGAATGGATAAAAAATTGTGATATATTAAATTCAGAGGAATACGATGAAAGATGAGAAAGAAAAACTTACTTCTACAAGGAACAAGATGGATAAACCTCACTGATATAATGTAGACTGAAAGAATATAGACAGAAAAGATTAGACACTGTAAGATTCCATTTGTATAAAGTTCCAAAACCAAGAGCAGCTAATCTGTGGTGACAGAGGTAAGAATAGCAGTTACTGCTGGATGTGGAGGATCAGCCAGGTGCTGGAAGTTTCCCATGCCGTGACCTGCAGAGTGGGTGCAGGTGCACACATGTGGAAAAAATCACCACCTTATAGTTCTAAGATTTGTGCACTTTATCATATTTGAGTTATACATCAGAAACAAAAATCCGAACAACAGACTGATGTCTTCCAAATCTATTCACGCTTATGTCTTCTTGGTTTTCTCAAAAGGCAATGGGAAAGCCAAGCCCTCACTGATTGAACCAGCGAAGATACAATGAGCTACTTTTAGAGGGAGACAGTTTATTATGGAAAAAGAAAGAGCAGCCAAAGGTGCTAGCTTCCTGTAGTCCTTGTCCAACACACCAAACAGGCCAACACTGAAACAAAAGGGGCTGATGCCAACACCATGAGTCATGGGCTACTCCATTGCTGAGGAGCCAACTCTAGGTTCCTGCTAAGTAGGTTTGTATTCTGGAACTCTATTCTGAAGGGGGCAGGACAGGAAGTCTCCTACCTCAACAGAACCTTGGAGGTAAATGGGAAACTATCTCATGACAGTCTCCAGGAGAAGAGAGGGTAGTAAGTGGGGGATGAGAACAGGAGATGGACTCAGAGCAACCCCCACCGTCTCTTGCTCTCAGAGGATTTTAAGGCTTCCTGCCAAGATTCAGATTAGCTCTGGCTTTGCCTGTGTGCCTTTGTCTGTGTGCCTTTGCCCATGTGGCCTCTATGGACATATGTGAAGTTGCCAAGGTGCCATGGAGAAGCCATTCCCCTTCAGGTTTCAGATCTGTGTATTGGGTTTTTACCCGAAATATCTTACAGGTATAGGTGAACTCTATAGACCCCTCAAATTCAATGTTTTCAGAACTGTGTCGATCTCCAACATTCCAAAGCCAAACCTCCTCCAGTATTCGCCACCTCATCTGCCAAACCCAGAACGTGAGGTATGAAGCTTAACACTTACATCTCCATCCAACCCACTCTTCTTGAGGTGTTTGTTATCTGTGTAAATGGCAACAGCACCCTCCCAGTTGTGACAGTGAAGAACTTGGGTCGTCCTGTTCATCTGTGTATCCAACCCAAACCACCAAGTTCTTTGGAATTTTACCTCTTAAATATCTCTTGTAGACATTCAATTCTCTTTGCTTCCATCCCCACACTGGCTCCCTGCCTATCACGTTCCTTCCTAATGGTACTCTGCTCAAGCAATCTCTTCTAACTGGAATGACCTTCCCGCTTAGACATGATTCTCTCAGATTCTCAGCCCAGTCGCTTCCTCAAGGAAGACTTTCTGTGATCTGCTAATAAAACAAAAAACAAAAACGACAAAACAAATACATTAAAAAAAACAAAAAACAAAACAGAGATCCATATACATTTAGATCTTAAAGCCTGTTCTCCAACATTAAGCAGACATGGCAGCTGGGGCTGCCTTCCCCACATTCCCCGCAAACTCCTTCTCTAATCAACGTCTGCTTTAACTTTTCTCTATTCGTTCCCCTTTATTTTTCCCTTCCAGGTTAGTTTCTGTGATCAACTCAGTAGGTTCCCAATGTGTAGAGGGGAGCTGCGTTGCAGTCTGCACCAGCCCTCTTCCCATCTGGACCGACCTTATTGCCGCATGGGGAAAGTGGTTGCCTGAGAGTTGTATACCTGAAAGGCAAAGTGAAGAGATCTCTGCCTTTCCCAGATGTATATCCTCTTAACTTTGCTATGGGGCCTAAATGATGAACTTACTCAACTTTGGACTGAAGTACTAAATGCCCTGTTAAAGTGCAAGTCAGTCCCCTCCAGAGCCACATCTCAACCTAAGTCTACTCTCTGAACCACCTTTTTACCCTTTTCACAGTTTCCAGACACTCATTGTTTACATTTATTTATTCATTGAGCACAGGTACATTGAAGACTGTTTCCTTAGCACTCTGTCCTGAGGATGCATTGGTGGAAAAGACTGGGTGTTTCTTGCCCTTTGGAGAGAAGGTTGATGTTATGCAGCTGATTACACAAGGCTGTAATTACTGTTCATTTACCCACTCAATCATTATACATCAAACACTTACTCTGTACTAAGTACGGTGCTCAGTTCTGGGAATGCAAATAGTGACCAACACATCACATTCTGTACCTTCATGAAACTTGCAGTCTAATCAGATATACCCAAGAGAACATAAGATTGAAGGTGAGGTAAGGGCTACAAAGTGTACACAGTTGTATGACAGTATATAAATATATATATATGACTCTGTAATTAGGAAAATTGGCTTCATCTGGGAGATCGCAGATGATTTTTGATGACTTTTGAGGGACTGTGTATGAAATAAGTTGGAGGCCTGAGTGTGGAGGCTGGTCTTGTAAATTCTCTTTCAATTCTGTTGATTAATCAAAGAGAAATTCTCATTTGTGTCCCGGAGCGGCCTTACCACATCTGTAACCCATGTTAATTTCTCATTTAAACAAAGAAGGCTGTCTTAGGCTCAGGAAGACTATAGTATTATCAATATTCTTTCATTTCTCATGTTAATTATTGTTGTTACCACATATTGGCAGCCAGTGGGACTAGTTTTTCACTTACCCATTACAACACAGTAGGACATCTACTGTGTGCCTCGTATGCCATTCTAGGGAATTTCCATTTTTTTCCTGAAGATATTGGAGAAACCACTGTGGGATTTTTACACAGAGGAATAATGTGACCAGACGTCCTCTTGAAAAATGACTCTGGCTGCTTCTCTTTGAATTTTTCATTAAAAATATATATATATATCGAAGTATCCTAAAATTTGCAAGAGTCAAAAAAACCCCAAAATCTCTTCTTGTCACCCTTCTGCTGCTCTTCAGTGAAACACGATTTTCTATCTTCTACTTTCTGCTCTTGGAGAGTGTGCCAAGAAAGATTGTCCAAACTTAATGTAAAATCACAGTTGCTTGTGTGCAACTTCAGGCTACCTTCGTGTGCTCCATCTTCACTCTTGGCAAAGCCAACTCAGGCTCTCTGTGTCATTGGCTGGTTGGCATAATTCTCTGTGACCGCTGGAGCAGGGCTAACTCTTCTCCTTCTATAAATGAGGTAGTGGAGCCTGGGCTTCACCGATAACATTCTGATTTGGGTTGCTCTTCTGCTACACTACGGGGCCATTAAAGATAAATGCACTATCATCCACCTGGGACTCTGAGCCATGTGGCTTTCCTTTTCATGGTAAGTCTTCCATGGTGTCATGCCTTTTTGGAGACTTTCTCTATCAACATCCCTTAATAACTGCCCTTCCTATTCCTCTTCCACATTTAACAACAACCATTAAAAGACGACTTTCATTTCACTTTCATACAGTGATGCTCCCTCCCCTTTCCAGTAGGGCTTAGGGATCATGTGGAAACGGGATTATAAAAGATCTGCTTTGAGGAGGCGGTGCTTTTCTCTCAGCATCTGTAGATTTCATTACAGACCTGGCATTGTAGGGTGGATGCTCCTTGCTAATTTTTTCCCCTTTATTTTCCTTCCTTTGAGAAGCATATTATTACTATACTAAATGCCCTGAGCAAAATTTAATTCATTCCACGGATTCACATCTGTAAAACAATCACTGATGGGGAGAGCTGTTTAAAATGAAATAAGAGCCGAAGCTTACAAAGTTAAAAAAAAATGAAAAACAAAAAGAAGAGAAAGAAATGGGCTGACATCCCTCTCTCAGTGTGAAAGGATTAAGATGGTTTTAATTATCTCACCTGGCTTTGGTTATTTCATTTATTCTCGCTCACCATTGTTTCCTTTATATAGCTAATATGATAGCATAAGGTCTGGTGTGATCATCTGGATTCCTCCCTTTAGGAAAGTTGAAGAGCCCCAGGTTAAAAAGTAAAAATCACAGTTCAAAATGTGCATAAATGTGTGATGACAAGAGCAGAGGCTTAAGTTCCTATGCTCAGTCATGTACGAATGCCAGTAATAACTGGAGACTCAAGACTGAATATCTCACAACTTCTTTTGAATAAAGTAAATGGGTTTCTAATGTGATCTGGATGTGAAAAGAAGATGTGGTTATTGAAGGTATTGGTGCGATCTCTTGGAATGTAATCTCAGATCCTGCCTCCAGGCCGGGCCAGTTGTACATACACAAAGGCAGGGTGTTTGGGGCATGGAAGTTTCTTTTGTTGACTGAAATATATACAGGCACCAACACAAAGAAATTATTGCTTCTTTGCCTTTATTTTAAGATGATGGCAGGCATCATCTTAATATTTCCTGTTTTCTCCTATCAAGAACTCTATTTGACCTGACTGGGAGCAGGGAAAGGAATTTTCCGTGAGTCTTTTTTTCCTCTTAACACCTGAAAATTCTCCTGTGATAAAAACTTGACAGCAACCTTGAGCATGGACTATGTTAAGGGAAAACTTGAAGGAGAAGAGAGTGAATAATATATTGCAAAGTAGAGCCAGTCCAGGGAACCAGAAATTATTATTATTCCAAACCCTGGGGGTGGAGGAGTAGAATCACACAAGGGGAATGGGGACACCTTGCGTGGGCCTAGGGGGCTGGCTCAGCAGGCAAGAAGAGCGGCCCTTCTCCAACCATGAAAGCAAGAACATGGCCAACACGGAGCCATGCAGAACAGCTCAGGGAGGAAAGCAGGATAGATGGATAGATGGGCCCTGCCGTCCTGCTCTCAGTCACTTTGCTGGGTGTGTGTGTGTGGGGTCTATTGGGTGCTGCTTCTGTTCAGGATCCATAAGCACCGAGAAAAGGAAATGAGCAGAAAGCGATGGGTCTATGAACCTCTGATAGGAGCGAACTAGCAGGCCGTGATGGGCATGTAATCTTTATCCTAGCTCCAGAGATCCAAGACCAGCCTGAAAAACAGGCTGACTATCTGCAGGGGTAAGTCATGTGACTCATGGCTGAGACACATTTTTAAAAGGCCTGAGCATGCAGAGCATCTTGGCTGGTCAATCAAGGAATCAACGGTCAAAAAGAGGATACCTCCACCCTAGCTGTCCCAGGGCTCCCCATGCCATCCAGGAGCACTCAGAGGGGTGCAGACAATCTCTCTTCCCTTTGGAAACATCAAAGGAAAAATCAAAGACATTGTTTTCAATTTGATTCTTATAACTGAATGCCCCACTGATCAGGATAAGCAAGGGACAAACACATTAGTGCCCATATAAAATGGCTTTTGGAAAAGTACGATCTGATCCACTGAGCCGAATGATCATTACAAGCTGTAATCAGTAAAACCAAATTTCACAGCAAATGGGACACTTGCTATCTTTGCCTGGCTCAGGGGAACTGGCTGTGGCCATGGTGTGGAAGGAAGAAAAAAAATTCTACCTCGCAAAAGTGCTCCGTGTTTTTCTTGTGCAGCCTTGAGGACAGTTTGATTTTGTTTTTTTTCAGGCGTGGTTCATACCAGTGATCCTATTAGTCAGGATGAGCCCATTGAGCCTGTTTGTGGAATCTGGGCTGTCCCTGGAGCTTCCAGCTGAAGTCAGGGCAAGGCAGCTTCCACCGGCTGCTGAGAGCAGGTCTGGGTTTGTCCCTTCTATGAAGGTAAACACAGGTAAGCGCTGTCAATCAATAAAATGCAGTCAAGGGAGTGGTCATGATCAGATTACCCTCTGAAGTCAATTTATAGCAATTTCAGGGCTACTCAATCCCAATTGAGATGCTGAGCATCTAAAGAACTCCATGGGCTTTGTCCAGAAGAAAGAATCAGAGGTAGTTTCTCTCTAAATCATTTATAAATTGCAAAAATTTTCAACTGCAGTGAAAGGAACCTGCCTGTTTTCCAACAGGATCCCCTTGCCTTTGATTTCTAGAGGTTGACATCTGGGATCAAAATCAGGGCATCCATAGCGCCATGGCCAGCCGAGCAAGCTTGCCTCATCCCAGGCAAGCAGGGCTGGTGCTCAACTCCCGGTTGGCTAAGCTGTAACAAGAAAGCAAACTTTCGTGATAGTGCGCTCCACCTCCGAGTGTGCTTCTCAGGCAAGAAGTTCCCACCACTGCCTACAGTGGCCATCAAGCCGTCTTTGACAGCACTAGTCATTAGAAAGTTTTTCTTTTTGTTAAGCCCTCATCAGCTTTATTATGCCTCCCACCTCTTCACAAAGGAGACATGAATTTTAAAATGTCTTTGCCCTGGAGCCAAAAGCACTCAGATATAAATACTGTATTTGCCAAATTCAGATAAAAAGTCGATGTGTGCTCTTGAGTGGCAATTAAAAGAATGTATCCCATCTATGCATGCTCACGTGAACGTGGCTTGAGCCCGTTTTGGCATTATGAGCTGACCCATATGAAATTGCTCATTTTGTAGACCACAAATGATTGACAACTGGCCACTTTACATGATTCAACCCGTGAAAAAATGGTTAAGAAAGCGGATTTTGAAGCTCCTTCCCCCACTTAGGAGCTGTGATCTTCAGCAAGTTACTAACGACTCTGTACCTTAATTTCCTCATCTCAGTAATATTTATTTCATAATTATAATCTCATTTTCACAATCTTAATGAAAAAAAAAAAAGAATGGGCTAATACATGTAAAGCATCCAGAAGTGTTCTTGGCATTTAGAGAAAACTATTCATTTCCTTTTCATAGGATTTTGGTGGCCACAATTAAATATCTTATTCTAGAAGGACAGAAGGTATGTGGGGTGGGGTGGATGGCTGCAAGAGGGACATTTGTCTAGGACTTCCTTTTCAAAAAGGGCTTCATTGTAAATTTCTGACGTTATCTCCAAATGAAGGTAAACATACAGTCACACAGACACAGACAAGATTTACAAACTACTATTAATTCATAATAAGTTATTAATTATTAACACTTAAATTTATCACAATATTTAGAGACTTGTTTTGTCATATCTTCATTTTTCAATGTATTTGAACCCCATCAAGATATACAATTGACTCAGTCTTCTCAGTCTCGACAGAAAAGTTAACAGCTAAAAGCCACTAACTCTTATATATTTCTTACGTGAAATACAGAAGAAGAATATTGCTTAAGGTATAAAAAAAAATCCCTCTCTTTTAGAGCTATTGAGTTCCACAAAGAGGTTACCTCTACTTCTAGCTCAATGCCATGTTCAAGTGCTGGGGAGGGGACTGTGGTCACTGGCTCCACTGAGTAGCTTGCCTCACTACCCAAGGACAAGAGATGCAAACTTAAGTTCAATGCCAGTGTTTCAAAAATATCCTATTGAAAAAAATATTTAGGAAAAGATAATCGGAGGTCACACAGTACTCCATAAATTTAGATTTTCTAATATCTTACCATGAATTAAGACAACTCAGTAAAGAACTGTTTATTTACATGGCATTTTAACGACTGTTGCCACAGATTGCTTTACTAGATTGCCTATATAATGGGTCAGTATGAGAGACAGTTCAGTTCAGACTTTGTTGATTCTACTACAATAATTTGTTTTGATTCCAAGTGGTGTCCACTTTATGCGTAGAAGAAAATTCCTGTTTGATCTTGGAACCAAGAGCAGTAAATTTTGTAAACTGACTGAATTTCCATTTTCAAGATAGCAGTTAGAAACCTTAGAACCAAATTTATGCTCTATTAAATAAGTTTTTCTTATTCTTTTTCTAAGGTCCATTTTTTGTCCCTGCTGTCATTTTATTTTCTTTTACTTTTTAAAATCGGCCTTATTGAGGTATTATTTATATACAACAAAACTGGTCAATTTTAAGTGCAAAATTCAGTGAGTTTTGACAAATACGTGGAGCTGTGTAAATAACCACCCTGATGGCATATAGAACATTATACACATAATGAATCATGGAACACTACATCAAAAACTAATGACGTACTGCATGGTAACTAACATAATATAATAAAAAAAATAAATAAAACAAAAGAACATTTAAAAGTTCCCTGCTTCTCATTTCCCACCAATCTCCCTTTCCTGGGCCTTAGAAACCACTGGTCAGCTACTGTAGTTTTGCCTTTTCTAGAATTTCCTGTAAATAAAATCATACAGTCTTTTATATTTGGTCCCTTTCATTTAGTATAATCTTTTTAAGATTTACTTATGTTGTTGAGTATATCAGCAGTTCATTCCTTTCTATTGCTAAGTACTATTTCCATTGCGTGAAGATATAGACATGCTAAAATAGAAATTGATTCCAGTTTGGGGCCATTCTAAATAAAGCTGCTACACACCTTAATTTATGTCTTTGTGTGAGCGTATATTTTCCATTATCTTATCAAATATGTAAGAGTGAGATTATTGGATCATATGTTAAGTGCATGCTTAACTTTATAAAAACTTTAACTTTATAAAAATGGCCAAGTTGTTTTCCCATTTGGTTGCACCCTTCTGCATTTTACCAGCAATATATGAGCATTCCAGTGGTTTTGTATCCTTGGCAATATGTGGTATCATCAGTCTTTTTCATTCTAGGTATTAAGTCTTTTTTGTTTTAGGTATTCAATGTATCAGTATATTATTGTGGTTTTAATTTTTATTTTTCAATGGTTTTATGATATTAAGGATATTTTCATGTTATTTGTCATCTATATGCCTTTTTTGGTGAAGTGTCTGGTCAAAGCTTTTGCACCCTCCCCCTCTTCTAAAATTGAACTTTTACCTTCTTATCATTGAGTTGTAAGAGCTCTTTATATAGTCTGCATGTATTCCAGATATATGTTTTGCAAATATTTTTTCCCAGTCTGTTTCTTGCCATTTTCTTAACAATATATTTTCAAATGTAAAAGTTGTTAGTTTTGATGAAGTCTAATTTATTAAATTTTTATTTTATACTTCATGATTTTTATATCTTCAGAAATTTTTGCCTAACCCAAGGCTATAAAGATTGCCTCAGATTCTCTTCTAGAAATTTTATTTTTTTTAATCTTACATTTAGATCTATGATCCATTTTGAGTTAATTTTGGTCTGTGGTTTGAGGTAAGAGTCCAAGTTTATTTTTTGTATATCAATATCCAATTGTTCCAGGATCATTTATTAAAAGGAGCCTCCTTTCCACTTTATCTTTGTACCTTCAAAAAAATAGACCATGCATTTATTTCTGGACTAAATACTGTTTCACTGATATATATGTATACGTGGTTGTTGTAGCTTTATAGTAAGTCTTGAAATTAGGTTGTGTGTCCTCTAACTCCGTTGCCCCCCTCCCCAAATTCTTTTAGGTATTCTAAGTCTTTTATAGTTCCATGTACATTTTAGAATCAGCTCATCAATTTGTACACAAAAAGATTCCTTATGAGATTTTAATTGAAATTATACTAAATCTATATGGCAAACAGGAAAATGTGCCTTATGGACCTCCTGCTACTGGGGCAATAATTGACCCAGGGCCCCAGAGGCTGTCTTTTGGAATCCATTTTTTTCATTTGAGCCAGATGATGCCTCCCAGGGGCAGCTCCCAGTCAAGGAATAAAAATGGTAGATATACTAAAGGAGATTTATTTCTGGGAGATACAGAACTCCTCTTCTGGCCATTATAAAGTCAAGGAATCCTTGTCATCTTTGTTGAGCTTACTTAGACTGCACAGCCCCCTAGAGCAGTCTGCCCAACCTTTTCTCTCTCCTTCACTTAGAGTCACACTTGCCTCAGAGTCTGAAGTCTCTCCCAGACTTTTCTGGCTGTCTCCTTAATCCTTTTCTCATGGGCTTCTTCCTTAATAAAATCGTTGCATTTTTAACTCTGTTTTTATGTCTGTTTCTCAGAGGGTCTGGATTAACACAAGTCATACCAAGAGTAGTCAGAGACAACAGACAGCAAGATAAAGGCAGAGAATTAACTCAGCTACTCCTTGGCAAGAAGGGGGCCCATGTCTGCTCCCTGGCATAAGACGCAGCTCAGCTGTTAAATATTTCACTGATGGTGACCCTTGAAAATGTCTCCATGGAGGCAAATACCATGTTAGGTATAATGATACAGGAGAACAGTGCCTACAAAGACAGCCCAATTGACTGGGCTGATACGCTAGGTGTTATTGACCCCTTGCAAAGGAGACTGAGAGTTGTTAATATGCACTTAATAGCCAAGTCTGAGACCCCTAAAGCTTCCAGTGGTGATCATGGTAGTTTATAAGGAGGTCCTCATCCCCTAAAGCTGAAAGGCAGGCATTACTAAAAGGCAAGGTTAAGACTTAATTTTGAGAATGGCAGAGCTCCAAAGACGTTCAATACATCTTTAAAGCAAAGAAACCTGGATGGATGTCCTTGATAATATGGACTCTATAATACCCCTATCCTCGCCGTCTGGGCATGCACTAGGGACCTACCTTTCTCAAGTAAGGGCTAACACTTAAGCCAGGCTGAAAGACGCTGCAGAACCCTTCTCCCCACAAGGCACTAGTGCTCCCCACCCCCCCTTAGGAGCTGTCCCCATTTTCCCTCCTGCTTCCAGAAAGATAATTAGGGTTAAATGCCAGGCTAGTCCAGCTGCGGTCAGGGTAGGGTCTGATAATGCAAGAAAGAGACTATACACCTAAAGAATTAAGTCAACTGCCCACCAGTACTGTCAAGAGCCAGGAAAGCGCTCCTGGGAATAGCCTTTGAGGATATTTGATCAAGAAGGATAGAACATAAAGCTGGATAAGCAATTATTTATTGATTTAGGGACATTTTCTCAGGGTGTGGGATTTATTACCCTAGTAAAGACTCGGGGCTGGGACAAACTTTTTACTTAGGTAGATTTTAAAAGCCTACAAGAAATGGTGGCCAATGCTTAGCAAAGTAGAAATGTCTGAGCTTCCCTGGAAGATGGTAGGGAAAAAATAAAAAGCCTAAACATGACTATGTTCCAATAAAACTTTATTTACAAAAACAGGTGGTAGGCCAGAAGTAGATTTGGCTATAGTTTTCCTAACATTGCCTTAGACAGCAGTCAACCAAAGAATTGCTTGATATCTATAATTTCAAACGAAGAAAAAAGTAAGAATGAAGGAGTTAAAGTCTGAGGGCAGTTACCCCATAAAACTCACCATTTGGTATTCAATCCCCAATCTGGAGCCCTTTGACCTGAGAGGTAGCCAGGTCCTCTACGATCCTGTAATATCGTGACTTGTCTATTCTGTGACAGTCCCCTAGTTCTTCCCCAAAGGCACCTACAGCCATTTATTCCGTTGACCGTACACCCCTTAATCAATTTGCAGCCCCATTGCAACTACTATGCCAATTATGGTATTACTAATAAGGCAGGTTAATAAGACCTCAGACACATGGGATATAGCCATTGGTTTGGAAGATGTATCCTTTCCATTCTGATTAGGAAAAAGGATTAGAAACATTTTATGTTTGTGTGAGAAGGGCAATATCCACTTACAGTTTTCATTCAGGGCTAAGTTAACCCACCTGTCACACTGTGGCTGCACCGTGTACCTACTGCATAGGACCAGCTCAAGGAGGCAGAGAAAGTTCAAGGTTGGTTTGCAAGTAGTAGGCTCAGCATGTGGGTGCAAGCCAGAAATGAACAAGGGCCGCACTGCAGCCACATTCCTGGGTGACTAAAAGCAGTAGAAAGGGAACAATTTTCCACTGAGTGGTGAACCTGACATTGCCTGAGATGAGAATACACACAGGTTACTGGGCAGTTGCCTAGAAAGGAAAGGACTGGGAGGTTGGATCAAGGTGTTCTGGGGGAGGGACATGTGGCTGGACCAATCAAAGTAGGCACAGAGTGTGAAGATGTTTGTACCACATATTCATGCCCACCAGAGAGCACCTGCCTACCCCAGAAAAGGCACCAAATAACTAAGTAGATAAAAGTGACTTGGCCAGTTGGCCAGCTTTACCATCAGCCACCCAGAGCTCTCACGACAGGCCCATGAACACTGGCCATGGTGGCACAGACAGACTACAGACGGGTCCAGTAGCATGAACTTCCACTTCCCCAGGCCCGTTTCACTCCTACTGGCTGTGAGTGCCCAGCCTGTCAGCAGCAGACCCCAACGTTGAGCCCCTGGCATGGCACAGAGGGACCCACAGCTCCTGTAGAGGCGAGTTGACGAGATGAGGTCCTTCCCATCTGGGGCAGACAGAGTTTGTCCTCCTGGGGATGGACACTTGCTCTGGATATGGATTTTTCTCTCCTTCCCTTGGAGCCTCTGTTGTTTCAGCAGCTCTTGAAGGCTCACGCAGGCCACTGTGTGGAAGACAGACTGGAATGGGCAAGACTGAGGCGAGGAGACTATTTGCGGGGAGGGGGGCGGTGGCTGTTTCAGTAGAGCGGATAAGAGGTGATAAGAAGCGATGGTGGTGTAGTTAGTAGAGGTAGTGAGATGATAGGATTCCAGTTCAAATAAATAACTAAAAGATAGACTATATTAAGATAAAAGCTAACTTCCTTCTGAGGAATCTCAGGCCTACCTTGCTGCGTTTTAATAGCCAATATGTTCTCCCTGATTATCCTGACTCAATGAATCCTTTGATAAAATTGCAAATAATGTTTCAGGGTTCCATAGTCACAAAGAAAGCAGGGCAAATATCTAGTGGCTATGTGCCCAGAAAGGGTGTTACTTTTGGCAAAATGAACCAGAGCAATTTCCAAAGTAGTATTTATTCTTTATAAAATTATGCACACAACAAATGTCTGGGTGAACTGACTTCTCTAACCCATGCACTAATGTGTAGGTAGGCTTATAATTTGGAGCCCTCATGCAGGAAATCCTGAAATTATGGTTCTTTCAGAAGTGTTGACTCATCTCCTCAGCACTTTCTGAATATATCCATTTAACACACCAATTAGTAATTCTAAATTGCATTCTAAATTCTGCAGGTGATTTTCTGATGAAATGTTGCTTTGCTAATTCCAGTGAGTGTTGTTTAGAGTTTGGTTTTGCACTGGAAATAGCTTTGATTTTGCCTTTGATAAAAATGGAAAGTATTAGAAAAGGCCCAACCAACTGAATATTTCCCAGATACACCACTGAGAATCCAGCAGGCTGGTCTATTAGGTTTATATTCAAATATGGTATTTATGCATGTACACTCTTCAAATTTGTAGAAAGTGAGTCCTTGCCACAGATAGTTTGTGGGGGGAAAAAAACAACAAACACTGCTTTTAACCATCTCTGTGTAATTCCCAAGACACATATATAAGATGTTCTATGAAGTACACAGCACATACTATACAGCACATATGGATTTATTTCACTATTTAGTATCTTCCCAGACACATGAATGCCTACGACTCAATGTAAAACATTAATTCTAATTTAAAAGCAGTGATTGCAAATCTTAAACAAAAGCAAATACTTCTCACCAAGAGTCAGTTACATGGTAGATTTTTAAATGATTTCTTACATCGAATGCATAGCTTCCATTCTGAAACAGTTTTCTTCCAAGTTGAAAAAAGGGAAACAAAGGTAAAGAAAACAATTTAGCTTCCTCTTCATCATTTGTGTGTTACCATGACTTAGAAGCTAGGGATGAACATTTATGATGGAAAGGGGGGATGAGGGTGAGGGAAAGAAGAGTGATGGCATTGGTGGAAGGTCTTTTTTAGAGTTTGTTATCTAAAACGGCGCTAGCCTCCATGGCTTGGCCAATGGGATATTTACTCTTCAATAGCTATAAGTTAAAGTTGCTTAAAAACAAAGATATTTACAGCCCCTAAATGTACTGAATACAGCTTATTCACTGTGCATGCAGACTCATTTACCGTTCTGTAGTGTTGACATGAGCCCTCAAATGGAAAAATCATTCTCAGACTGGGATAGGGAAAGTTGGCAGTTGATGGAAAAATGACCAAATTATAGACTCTCAAAGTATTAAGTGTCTTATCATGAATGCATGAATTTATGCAGTTTGCATGTACAGTTCCCCTCCCCCCATGATTCTTCCATTTGGCAGTTATGAAATTCAACTTTGGGGCAAGGCTATATGGATTTTAAGGTCAATTCCAAGTCTTAAGTTCTAAGAAGGCATTAAAAAGGTGGCATATGGCCAAATTTTTGTTATACTCTTTGCTGCCATGTCCTTTTATGCCACCCTCACATTTTCATAGAAAAAACACAAAGTTTTATCAAACTTACATGGTTTTATTTTCTCCATTATCACTTATTACATGCAAATTATTTCACATGGAAGAGTTTGGAGCTCCTCAGCCAGGACTTTATTTTCCAAACCTAAAGGATCAAGCTATGTGTTCTGAAGAGTGGTATCAATAGGATAGCATATTTGAAATTTCAATATATGGCTAATAAATCTCTCAACTCTCTCTCTTTTTTCTAAATCTTTCCTTTTCTGACTATTCTAGTCACTGCCTTCATCTATTCCTATTTTGACACTTCTTTCCCAGTTTCTTCTGATACCACAATCACCCTCCCCACATACATGCACACACATATATTTTCATCATTTGTTTTTCCTTTTGCATTTTCCTTATCACTCTACCTTTCCTCCATTTCTTCTTCTGTTCTTCATTTTAAGACTGAGGTATTAGAGCAGGGCTTTGTGGACTCATTATGGATGGGAAGAAGATCAGCTTTTGATCCTCCAAACTAGAGAACATTTCTAATGTTCCCCTTGGGAGAGACAGGAAACAGAAAAGTCAACAATATTAGTAGTTTTTTAGTTTCCAGGAATTAAATTAAAAGCTAATTCTGGGTATTTAAGACCTTAGGACCTAGGACTCAGGACATTGCTCCAGTGGACACAGACTTTCAATTTTCAATAAATTTCAATAAATTTATTTGTTAGTAAATTTCACTCACAGTCACCATTCTGCATAGCATAGCAGGAAGAAAGCTCATTATTTTTAAGTAAAAACTTTATACATTCACACAGAAGAGTGCATGAATCATAAATGTATGGCATATTGAATTTTCAGAGTTGATGATCTTTATCACCAGGTCAAGAAAATAAGACATTACCAGGCCCGTAAATTCCCCAAATTTGCCCCTTCACAGTCAAGACCTACCAAAAGTAACTGTTCTCCAAAATTTCCTCAGCATGGATTAGCTTGGCAGGTTCTGAGTTTTATATAAATAAAACTGCACAGTATATATATTTTCCCTATTATTTCTTTTTTGCCTAAAATTATTTCATGAGGTTCATTTGTAATGATAAGGCATAGCAGTAGTTTATCCCCTTCTCATTACTCCATCATGCTTAATTGTATGAGTATATCACAGTTTATAGTATCCATTCTATTGATAGATATTTGGGTGGTTTCCAGTTTCTTGATTATTATAAATAAAGCTGCTAAGAATGTTCTTATATACACATATATACAGTTTTCCTTTGGCATTTAACTAGGAACAGAGATGCTGGGTCATAGAATATGTGTAGTTTAGGTTTTTTTTCAATATTATATTTATTTATTTGACAGAGAGAGCATAAGAGAGAGAGAGAGAGAAATCACAAGCAGGGGGAGGGGAAGAGGAAGAGGGAGAAGCAGACTCCCCATTGAGCAGGAAGCCCGAACGGGACTCAATCCCAGGACCCTGGGATCATGGCCTGAGCCAAAGGCAGACACCTAACTGACTGAGCCACCCAGGTGCGCCTATAGTTCAGCTTTAATAAATACTGCCAAACAGTTTTGTAAGGTAGCAGTAGAGATGGACACTCCCATCAGAAGTATATGAGAATTCCAATTGTTTCACATGCCTGCCAAAGTTTGGTATATTCTATCTTTTTATCACTGACTATTCGTTGGTTGAATGGAAGTATTTCATCTTGGTTTTAATTTTTATTTCCCTTGTGGCTAATGAGTACCTTTCCTATGTTTACTGACAACTCAGATATTTTAGAGTGTAAAGTGCTCAATTCTGTGTCGACGTCTCTTTCGCCCTGTTTCCTTTTGCTTGTTGATTTGTAAGAATATGGTAGACAGCCTCTAGAATGACTTCCAATGAGCCTCACCTCTGTATTCATGCCCTCGTTCATCTCTCCCTTGGGTGTGGACTGAACATAGTGGCTCGCTTCTAATGAATAGAATACGGAAAATTATGAGATGTCATTCCTAAGATGGTGGCTTCTGTCTTATTGGATCTCTCTCCTTTCTCTGTCTCTCTCTCTGTCTCAAAGCCTCGTTTAGGGCAAGCCAGCGGTCATGTCGTGAGTTACTAAAAACCACACTGATGTGGCTGTCACACAGGCGACAGCCAGAAAGTATCCGATGCCTGCAATGGCCACATGAATGAGTTGGGAAACATTCTCCCTCAATCAAACCTTGAAAGGACAACAACCCCAGCTGATAGCTCCACTGTGGTCTCATGAGAGACCCTGCATCAGAGGCTCCCAGCTAAACCATGTATGGATTCCTGACCCACAGAAACTGTGAGATAGTAAATGTTTGTTGTTCGGGCCACTAGTTTTGGGGTAACTCAACAGTAGATAAATAATATAAGAAGTTCTTTACAGGTTCTAGATTTGAGTCTAGAATAGTCTAGTCTTTGCCAAATCTTCTCCCACTCTTGGCTTGCCTTCTCGTTATTGACTCTTTCGATAAGCATAGGTTCTTAATTTTTCATGTATTTCAACTTATTGTAATTTTATTTTATTATAGGGCTAATGTGTTCAACTTAAGGAATTTCAATTCATTTTTGCTTACCCAAAAGTCATGAGTATCATCCTTAATTGCTGCCTTTTCAAAAGAAGTATGCATTCATCTGAATAGAATATGTTTTCAAATGGTAACACTTATTGAACAATTACTAAGGGGAAAGCACCGTGCTAGCTGCTTTAACTACATAATTCAAACTCACAAGGTACTGTGTAGCGAGGGGGGATTTAAAACCAGATCTATATGAGCCTTTCAAAATCTTCGCCGTTTACTATTATTTACTTATTACTTTCATGACACAAGCTTGTTATTTTGGGATTCTGGTTGGTCTAAAGTATTTTTTGTCTTGATGAGGCAGGAGAAAGGGGGCCACTATGTTTGAAATGAATCAGTTTGTTTCTGAAAACACATTGATGTTCCTTTTATCTTTCAGTTTCTGAACAGTGATTTCAAAGTCGTTTCAGAGTTGCATTTAGAAACTGCACTGGGCTTCAGATGTCTTTTTGTTTGTTTTTTGTTTTTTAAGATTTTATTTATTTATTTGACAGAGAGAGAGTGGGCGCACGCACACAAGCAGGGGAAGCAGCAGGCAGAGGGAGAGGAAGAAGCAGGCTCCCCGCTGAGCAAGGAGCCCCCCCCACCCCCGACACGGGACTTGATCCCAGGACCCCGGGATCATGACCTGAGCTGAAGCAGACGCTTAAGGACTGAGCCACCCAGGCACCCCGACTTCAAATATTCTGTCTTCTGGTCCAGGGGATGAACGTTTTGTAGTCATGTGGACTTGGACAACTCATTTCACCTTTTGAGTGTGTTTGGGGGTTTCAGAAACAGACGTGCTTCCTTCTTGAGCGCCCAACATTTTGCCTTTCTAATGGTGCTCTGATTTTCCCTGGGGAGTTACCTCCTTTCCATCAGGCTTAGCCTTGGTGGCATAGAGCAGGAACACTGCCCTCCTGCTGGGAAGACAACCATGGCCCTAGAGACACCCGCATCCCCCTCCCCCAGCATGGCCAAGGAGCAGGCATGTACCCTCGGCTCATGTAGGAGATGCAAGGGAGTGGTATAAAACTGGAAATTAACTGGTTTCAGTTCATTCATTCCAGTGGACTGGACTGACAGTCAAGCAGTTCCTGTCCTCTCTCCACCTCTGGCCTGCAGTACTTTGCAAGGATTGAACTGTACCCAAACAACTAGCTCAGGGTCTTTCCCTCAGTAATTGTTCAATAAATGTTATGCATTGCATTGTGATTATTAGGAAAAATACCCTATTCTGGTTAATGAGTTTTTCTTTTGAAAGTACAATAATAAGACAAATTGTGTGGTTCAATTTCTATCTTCATAATATTGTATTTGGCAAACCAGGTCAGCTCCTTTGGGTGTCTGATTCATGCTTAAATTCAAGTTCTTCATTACCACGAACGGCCTTGTCTCTCTCAATAACCAAGTGTATAGAATGTAGAAAAACTTAGCATAACAAGAAACAGCTGTTGAGAAAGTGACATCGTGCGTTGGCGTGCATGTGTGCTGTATGATCTCCTTATAGACTACGGTATCTAGTGCTGGCTAACAATTTGATAGATATATGTCTAATTATTGAATGTTCTTGTTCTGAATGTCCTGTTGGGTCTTAGGGGTTAATCTCTTTGACTTGAATCTTTATACTTTTCCAATGGAGCATTTCAGGGTCAAGGCAATGACACAGCTTGTTTATATGTATGTTTCTATATACATATTTTCCCCCCAAATTCTCTCAGAGCAATTGCCTTTAACTTCACCTTTCTTTGCCAAAAGTATTTTTGGGGGAAGTGTGTGGGGGAAGTTGGTAAAGAAGATAAAGGGCTCTTGAGAGAGGACAGTGAACAGAAATGGGACTGGGGCAAAAATAGAGCCCCCCACAGGGGCCTATGGCAGTCCCATGACGTGCTTTCCATGTCCTACTCCCTCAAGGACCCTTCATAAGGCCAGGGCTGCTCATATAGGACGACAGAGTCTGGTCATGCCAGCTGGCCCAGGTTAGCTGACACCCTCTGGAGGAGAAGTAGGGATGATCTGCAGTGGGGCAGAGGAAGAGGGGGAGCCATGGGCCGTGGCAGGGGTGGATGTTGGGGAAAGGCGGGCAGTCAGGGTATCCCTCAAAGCTCATGCAACATAGAGACTGCTTATGAATTAAAGGCTGTGCCTAAACATTTAGGAAATAAAACACCAAAAAGAGCAGGACGAAAAGCAATCCTTTGCTGGGACAATAACAGAGTTATTATAATTATTATAATAATTATAATATTATAATTATTATTTTTAATATTATAATCATGTTATAAGTTATTATAATTATTATAATAACAGAGTTATCTTACCGTCTGGAATGAGGAATGATAAAATCCCAAGCGGCCCCTTGTAGCTCCACAGAAAACCCCTCATTTGTGGGCACCAACACCAAGTTCATTTTGGGACACCAGGCTTGGATTTTGACCCAAGCTGAAGGAAACTCCAGGTTTTTCTGGCATCAAAGCAGTTCATCGTTTGCAGCACGGAGTCCATTTGAAGGCTCCTCTGGGCAAGAGGGGAGCCGCAGTCCCAGCTGCCTCCACAGGCTGGCTTAGGATTTTTCTGATTGTCCACCACCAGAAGCCCCTGCTACCCCCGCTGGGCCGTTGCTTCCCCAGACCTGATCTCGATACTCTCTCCATAGCTATTTATATCTCGACTTGAACATATCTCTTTTCCTGTTCAAAGCAAAAGTTCCTACACATTTTTTAGAAGATAAGAAAGAACAAGGTTGGGAACTTTCCTTAAGGAACCGATGAAGACTCTAAAGTACATAAAACGAAGCTTTCCCAAAGAGCAACTGCAAATGTGTAGAGATCAGGGTTCTGCATGTCAGGTTAATTATGATCTGATGGCATGTGATTCCCTAGGAATATCCACCCCCCCACCTCCACTTCTCAGGCTTGAAGGCTCAACTCAGACATCTGTAGTCCAAACTCATATGGATGAAATTGTTCTGGTGGGTTTTCATCTCCTCTCAGAGCCTTCTTCCTGATCTCCTCTCTGGATACATCTCCTGATTATCCCTTCTGGTTCCTCATCATGCCGTATATTCATGTTGCGACCTCCCCAGTCGCAGCGAGTCCAGCTCTGATCCTTGACTCCTGAATCAGGTCCAGGAAATTTCTTTTCCTGGTTTTAAGTCATCCGCATGGATCTTGAAGCCATCTGTGTATTACAGGTTTATAAGGACCCAAACACCTATAATCTCTACTCTTGGCTGAGTAAATTCTTACCACTGTGGTTAATTAGCCTAAATCAGAATCTCTTGGAGGGCTTGTTAAAAACCACAGATTCCTGAGCCCCACCCCCAGAGCTTCTGACTCAGTGAATCTGAATGGGGGCTTAGTCTCTATTTTTAGCAAGTTTCCAGGAGATGCTGAAGCTGCTGGTCAGAGATCACACTGTGTAACCTGCCGGTCTATAGCTTCAGTCCTCTGAGTGTGGCTTTTGCACCAGCTATATAGGAATAATATGGGAGTTTTTTAGATATGTAGAATCAGGAATCCCATGCTAGACATGCAGAATTGGAACCTGCATTTTTAAAAAGATTTATTTATTTATTTGAGGGAGAGAGAGAGAGAGAGAGACAGCGTGAGCGGGGGGGGAGGGGGGGCAGAAGGAAAGGGAGAACCAGGCTCCCCGTTGAGCCGGGAGCCGACATGGGACTCAGTCCCAAGACACTGGGATCATGACCTGAGCTGAAGGCAGATGCTTAATCAACTGAGCCACTCAGGTGCCCCAGAACCTGCATTTTAATAAGGTTTCCAAATCCTTCGTAAAGATCAAAATTATGTCCTCCCCTTTGTACTTATTAAATCAAGGCACTTATATATCAGTGATGTGCCAGCGATACACAAATGGCTGCTGAAAACATTATTTTTATATTAAAATGAACATGGGTGTGTTATGGGGTAGAATGCACAATTCACAGAGCTTTTTAAAGTGAAAACAAGAGACGATGAAGAAATTTCTGGTTTATAGCAGATAATTTCAAACTATATCTGTAAGGATATTGGGCATGTGCAATTATTACTATCCTCCCTTATGAGTAATTACATTAGGATGGAGAAGCTGGATTTCTTTATCTGTTTTGAAAGTTAGCATCTGGGCCTGATTCTATTAATCAAGATATGGCTTTTTTTTTTTTTTTAATGATGATGTGGTTTTAATAGTAGCTCTACCTTTCCTGAGGGACAGCACATAAAATTTTCTTGTCATAAAGTAGCAGAAGACTTCTTTTTCAGTAGGAAGCCTGGTAATCTTATTGGCCTGCTCTCTGTTCCCCATTTCAAACCTGCTTCCCGTGATAATGTCTTCAGTAAGTTCTGATGTGATGCTTCTATCTCCTCCCCTCTCCCACTCCCCTCCCACCAGACAATGGACTTTTTTCGAAATCTTGCTTCACTCCAAATTACAATATGAAGCATTTTTATGCACGCACTAATAATAATAGATGACGTTATGAGTCAGATCTTCCTCTGTTCTCATACAATTACTCTGACATGTTTCCTTGGAGAATTTGGTTGATCCTGCTTTGTTGAACATCTAAAGAGATGTAGTAACTAGAAAAGAGGCCTTAGAGATTAAGCGAAAAGTGAGAGGCTTATCAATGCCTTAGAAGACAATAAATGATGCAGAGAACAAATTGCAGAGTTACATACTGGAGAAAGAAGTAAATGCATCGGAGCACATTTGATGGTGAAATCCTACCCAATAAACTCTCTTGCCAACAAGCACTGTTGCTTTTGAGCTTCTCAATCCACGAGTTGGGAGGGAGTAGAAAGACTCCAATTATGATTCTAGTATTCCAGTATGCTGATAAAGCAGCATTTTTCTTTAAAGGTCATTATTCTTATTTCTCTTATAGGTTAAGAATCCTATTTAGAGCTATATAGGAACCTCTTTCTGAATACAGGTGATGAAGTACAGAGCCATAGAATGAAAGACTCGTAAGGGACTCTGGTTGAAAACACATGTACCTGTTCATGTTTTTTGGTCTTGATGCCAAATAGCTCAAGTGGTAAAAGCTCTTCCCAGTGACCAAGGATTCATAGTTGTGGATAAAAAGCTGCGAGTTCGGGAAGGAAATATTTTATAGAGTGAAGCCTCATAAGATGCTCTGGATTATGGCTGCTTCAGGACTCACTTAGTAACCTGGGCTCTATAAGACACACACCAATCCAAGCCCCACTGCATTGAAAAGGCCAGAATACTGGAATTTCCTTCTCTCATTATTGTACCTGCCCTTTTCCAGCCTACATTATGGCCCAGAAAAACTCCCAGTCCTTTTATTCTGATGTGTATAAATTCAATTGGAATTTTATGATCATTTATAAAGTAATTTACATTTTAAAAATTGCTGAAGAAACAGATGTTGGTAATTGATAAATAACAGAGTGGAAATATATAACGATGGCATTTTCTCTACTCTAGAGCTAAAGAAATGGACATTAGCCTGAAAAGGACAATGATTTTCCAAGCTTTGGATTTTTTAGCATGAGAGCAACTTTGTCTAGCCAGATTTCAGAGACTCAGTACATGCTCAGACAATGGGGTCCTGGTTTTGCAGCAAATAACAGGTTTGATACAGCCTTTCCCTTCACAGATTTTTGATGTAATTTTGAAGCTTCATTCCTGGTACCCCTCCTCCAAGTGGGGTATAATTCCACAGGAAGAATCATGCCCCAACCTAATAATAGATGCATAAAATCTGACATCCTTGGGATTTTCACATGATTGTCAGAAGGCAAAATATAGAAGATGATGTAAGTTGAGCGGTTAGGAATTCTTAGTCTAATTTCACTGTCCTCATTAATACATCAAATGTGATAACTTCATTAGATTCCATGCCCATTATTGAGTAACAAAGAAGCAGAGTTAAACTCTTGGAAGGAGGACAGTTTTTTTGGACTAATGAGCTTTGGTTCAAAGGAAACAACTTTGTTTCCTCTCTGCTCACAGGTGCTTTGAGGGGAAGAAGCAAGATGGGGGAGGGGGAGCTGTGCAATATTCACCTGATTCACCTAGGTGTTGAAGTCACCTGGGGTCCCGAAGGCTTGGCGGAGGGGGGGGAGGTTCCAGGGACAAATCTCCTTCCATGGAGGAAAGGTTTCATAGCATACAATCAGAGGTCTTTGGTAGCATCTATTAAAACAGTGACACCAGGGTCCCCGTGTCTCTTGTGGAAAGCAGAGTGGTCACATCAGGAGGTCCTCATGAGGAAATCGGAGTGATATAAAATCGGCTACACTCTGCCTTCGCTACATGGGCGGTTTTTGCCGTCTCTTCTCAGGAAGTCTCAGGATCCAAAGTGCTGATCAAAAGGGTGGCCCAGCTTCCCAGCCCCTTTTGGTTCTTTTCTCTTTCTTTACTTGAATGAAAAAATTGAGGATTTTTTGGTGCGTGAGTGAGCTCAGGTGAAGGACCCTAACAGCTTCCTTTTCAAATGCCCAGGAAATAATCTGGAAGTCTTACAAAGAGTCATATTCATATCATAACACATAAAATAGAGTAATGAAATCACATTAAATTAAATAAACTGGGCTGAATGTATCCCAGAGATTGTGAACACAATAGTATTTCAGTGAGAAATAGATGAAAAAGAATATGTTTCATGTGAAACCCAGACCACACTCAACCCTTTTGATCTAATTAAAAACCTTTCAGTCTGGCTTCCCTGGTTTGGCTTTTCCATGCTTTCTGTAGAGTATTTCCACCAGAATGCTGGAGTTCTGGGAAGCCTGGGGCTGTGTCCGATGTGCTGAGTGATACAGAGCTCGCTAATGTGGTTCCTGGAAGAAGCAATGACTTTTCTCGATGTGCTGTTTCCATTCTGACACACCTCAAACCACTCAGCATACTCATTATAGATCTTGGTTAAAAGCCATTTCCCAGCCCCTGAAGTGCAGCTATCACTCACTCACGCGATGGCTTATTTTTGAGATTTAGGAGACCATGCCCGACCATGTTCTATCAGTTGGAGACCTTAGCTTGCAATGTGAATGCTTTGTCATTAAAACTGAGATACGTCAAAGTTAAAAATATTGGGAAATATCACAACTATGTCATCTCAATGCAATTGCTACCATTTTTGTTTATTGATACATGTTCATGCTTTATACGGTGGCAAACACGGCATCATTTCTAACTCCATTTTCTCTTTTAATACGGCTTCATCCCATTTTTCACCGTTTTCTTAGCTATTTCTCTCTGTGACGGCATGCGAATTCATTGTGCAATGCACCCACCTTGTCCTGATGCTAGACAATTCGAATTGTGTCCCTTTTCTTTGCCTTCATGTTGAGAATGTTATAGAAAATTCTCTTCCCTCATAGAGCTTTTGCTTCTCCTGAATTATTTTCTTAGGATCAAGTCTTAGGAATGAAACTACTAGATCAAAATTTATGACCCTCTTTGTTTCTCCGTCTATTCTTTGTCATCCTGCTTTCCCTCAAAAAAGGTTATACCAATTTATGATGCCAGCAGTAATGGCGCGTTAAATGTATAAAACATTTTAAAGTAAATTTCTGATACAATTGTTTTGCTAATTCAGATGACAGTAGTTCTTCCCGTTTGCTTTAGTATGCACTTTTTTTGTTATACTGGTGAAAATATAAATTACTTCCCTGTGTTTATTTGGATTTTCTCTTGTACCAGTTATCAGAGTGACATATTTTATAATTTCTCCCTTGTGCAGGACCCACCAGTTTTATAATGGGGTTTCGAAAACCTGAGCAGCTGATTAGGGCTCCATAATCTACCTGATTCTTCCATTACCTTAAGAAATGGTTCCATAAGGATATTTTTGACTTGCAGACAGGACGCAACAAATATTCATATTGGTTGGACTCCATACCTCCCTCTCTCCATCCAACTGCAGAGAACATTGTCAAGAGCAGTAGCCTCAAGCCAGTTATTTTAAATGGAATGAACTTGATTTTACCAGGAGGTAGTGCTGTAGAAGCATTCAGCTATTTCAGGTGCACACCTTCAAAGCAGATCCTACCCTTCCCAGCATAGGATATATTCTTATCTGAAGGTCACTCTACAAGGTTGGTAGGTCTGGACAGCCACTGCCACCCTGGACCAAACCATGTCCCTTCTCACAACTTCCCTCAAGTACCCTGAGTGCTGTGCCCAATTCTTAGCAGGTAGCAGGTGCTTAATACCTAGTTGTTGAATAAATAAGCAAGGGAATGAGCGTGTGATCCCCAAATCACTCTTACTACAACTGGGATGTGTAAAAAAGGTAGAGAATCTTTACTGGATCTAACACTGACCTTCTTTCTTATGAGCTGGGAGCCCATCTGCTAGGTGTTAGAGGGGAATGCTTTCATTTGGTGTAAGTCTTGGATGGCAACAATAACCGACACTCTCTTTTGAGGTTTAACTTAGTCTTTTTTTGGTAGAAGTGCACAGTCCTTCAGATCGTTTCCCTGTCCCCAGGCTCATCTCTCAGAGGCTATTCCCAGCATGGGCTGGGGTTGCCCTGAGTTGTGTCTCTGGAGGAATAAGTGAGTCCCTGCCCTGGAGCTGATTCTTCTCCAGCTGGCAGTGCAGATCCAAGTTCAAGTGGTATTCCTGGTCACCGTGCTGATGAACCTGTGACCTGTTCCTGCTTAGCTTGCTTAGAGCCTGGGCAGTTTGGCCTTTTCTCAACAATCGATGGTGCTACAGATACTGAGAGTGCCTGACGCATCTTCCATGTCCCCGGCCCAGCCTGTGTGGCTTCTAGACCCCTCGGCCGACTACTGGCTCTCAGCTCAGTAGGAAGTTGGGGGCGCTGGAGCATGACCTGGGCACCTCTTCCGAACCAGGATGCTTCTGCT
Organism: Potos flavus; assembly: GCA_028534135.1. NCBI lineage: Eukaryota > Metazoa > Chordata > Mammalia > Carnivora > Procyonidae > Potos > Potos flavus. The sequence goes on from CM052897.1 coordinate 96,815,917, forward strand.
CCTTCCCCGGGCCCAGGCTGCCTCATGTTGAAGGAATACACAGAAATGCAAAGGAGAAAAATAAGCTGACTAGCATTTCCCCAAACAGTACCTTTGTTAAATGAAAGAATGAATTTTGGAAGATCCTTACAAAGGAGTCTACCACACGACCCTAGATATGGAGAAACTTCCAAATTAATCTGGGAGCTTGGAGGCGTGTCGTGAATTCTTACGCCAGTGCCCCAGGCAATCAATAACACTGCGATTCAAACATGTTTGCCTTGTTCTTGGTAGTTCAGTGCTCCTCTCTAGAAGAATGAGTGAAGGGGTGGAAAGAGAAAGGCTGAGAGTCTGGTGCTAATGAAGTCCTTCCTTCGGGAAGGCTCGGGGATTGTCAGGAATAGGCACTGTGCTTTCCCACGGAAGTCTTGGACTTCGCTTATCTCACACGGGGTTGGACAGAGATGCCTGGACGGATGGGCTGGCAGTGTGTGTCTTTTG